>OY754978.1:30439478-31019478 GCA_963576475.1 Molanna angustata
TGGTAGTATGAGCTGAGTGAATTCGTAAGTGAAATTAATTCTGTCCGATAGGAGGCGCGACGGCGCGGTGAAATTATGAAACTAACAACTTTTCAACGTTTCTTAAAAATGGCGCATTTGCATTACGTTTTGGCTTTTTTTATTGACTCGGGAAGAAAATGAAGATAATCCAAATGAATATTACATTCAACAAAACATTATGCCTCGAAGAAATGATTCGTTTATAATACCTAAATGAAACTATAATTTCGAATTGGTTGATATTGGTTTTTACTCGGTTCATTATATTCAATAATATATGAATCAATATTTTATATAAATACAATAAAAGTGCTGTGCAATTAAGACATCTAATAAACAAGAGTTTTAATAAATTAATGTCTTGACCCAATTACATAAGATGAGTAGGAAAAAGTACTTGTATGATGCAAGTTGCATTACCTACGGACGGACAGTATTTCGCGATCTATACAGTATTTTTTAATCACGTTTTAATTTAATATAATAACGGTTAAAAACATCGATCGATGTAGATATATCATAAAAAGATCCAAGATAAACAAAGATCAAATATACTCAAGAAATTGAACACTTCATAATATAAACATACGATAAATAAAAAGTAATTGTGGTTATCTCCATACAAAAAAGTACATGGAGGTCACGTGATTCTTCCGGCATTTGTTGTAGAAAAAATAGATTAGGATTATGCGCCGATTGTGTATTGGTAAATTTCAAATTCAAAACAGAATTTTCGGCGCAATAAATTCGGTATAGCGGTATATTCTGTATAGATGATGCTCGGCGTTGAAAATAAACATTCTAATGATGATCGTCTTTAAAAAGTTTGCATCTAACAATGAGTATGACACAATACAATAACAACGTACTCAAGGTGGCCAATTTATAAAAAGGCGTACCTTTAAAACCAGGTCATAATAATCCTTAAGGACGGGAGGCCTTGAAAGGACGTGAGGCGTTAAAAGGACAGGCAGCTCTGGAGGGACCGGAGGTGTTGAAAGAACGGGAGTTTGAAGGGACGGGAGGCTGAAGGAACGAAGGGCACTGAAGGGACGGGAGACTCTGAAGATATGGGAGGCTCTGAAAGGACGGAAGGCGCTGAAAGGAAAGGAGGCACTGAAAGGATGGGAAGCACTGAAAGGACGGGAGGCGTTGTAAGGACGGAAGGCGCTGGAGGGACGGGAGGCGCTGAAAGAACGGGAGGCGCTGAAGGAACGGGAGGCGCTGAAGGGACGGGAGGCGCTGAAGAAACAGAAAGCGCTGAAGGACCGGGAGGTGCTAAAGGGACGGGAGGCATTGAAGGGACGGGAGGTGTATATGACAGGAGGTTGAAAGGACGGAAGGATGAAAGGCACTGAAGGGACGGGTAGCGCAGAAGGTGCGGGAGGCGTTGAAGAAACAGGAAGCTCTGAAGAAATGAGAGACGATGAAGGGAGGGGAAGCATTGAAGAGACGGGAGGCTGATAGAACGGGAAGCTGAAAGGCGCTGAAGGGACGGGAGGCGCTGAAGGAACGGGAGGTGATGAAGGGACGGGAGGCACTGAAGGAACGCGAGGCGTTGAAGAGACGGGAGGCACTGAAGGGCCTGATGGGACGAAATGTACTGATGGGCCTGAAGAGACAGGAGATACTGAAGAGCCTGAATAGAGGGGTAACACTAAAAGGACGGAAGGCACTGAAAGGGCGACAGACACTGAAGGAACGGGAGGCGCAGAAAGCACTGTAGGGACGGGAGGTACTGAATGTCTTGAAGGGACGGGAGGCACTGAAGGACGGGATGCATTGAGCGTAAGGGAGGCACTGAGCCGAACAGAGGCACAAAAGGGACGGGTGATACTGAAGGCACTGCAGGGAAGGGAGGTAATGAATGGCCTGATGGGATGGGAGGCTCAGAAGAGACGGGGGCGTGAAGGGACGGGGGACGCTGAAGGGATGGGAGACGCTCAAGGGATAGGAGACGCTGCAAATACGGGGGTGCTGAAGGAACGGGAGGTGCTGAAGGGACGGGAGGTGCTGAAGGGGCGGGAGGTGCTGAAGGGACGGAAGGCACTGAAGGGACGGGAGGCACTTAAGAGACGGGAAGCGCTGAAGGGATGGAGGCGCTGAAGGGGCGGGAGGCGTTAATGGGACGGGAAGCACTGAAGGGGTGGGAGGTTCTGGGAGGAGATCCTGAAGGGACGGGATGTGCTGAAGGGCCTGTTACAACGGGAGGTACTGAAGGGCTGAAGGGACGGGAGGTACTGAATGGCCTGAAGGGACGGGGGATACTGAAGGTCCTGAAGGGACGGGAGCTACTGAAAAGCCTATAGCAACGGAACTGATTGGCCTGAACGGACGGGAAGCCTTCCCTTCAGTACCTCCCGTACCTTTAATGCCGCCAGTCCCTTCAGTACCTCCCGTCCTTTCAGAGCGCATATGTAATATGTATAACCATATAAACATTACGATTTATAAGTATATACCTATGTATAATATTCGCCAAATATCTTGAAGGATCTCCCGGTTGCGCAGAGCGCGAATTTGTGTCTTTTTGCTTCGTTTGTTTACAACGAATGTCTCGGGACAGTAAAACCAATGGCTACCATAGAAAAAATACATTTCTTTAAAATCCATAGATGTCATAGCTAGATCCCTAGAAAGTGCACATACTTCAAAAGTTCTGACAGCCAGTGTGACAGCCAGTGAATGATAATACTAAAACATCGTTGATGTATGTATAAATGTAGGTATTTCTATAATACGAGTTGTTTTTGTTTATTTTTTTTAATAAAAAAACTATTATGTACATCAAACTTTTGTAAATAAATACAAATGAAGTGTTTAAATATATTTTGAAAAGAATATTAGCCGTTTTACATAATCATTTATATTAAAATTATGTTGATCATGTAGGTTAATTACAATTTCAGTGATTTTATATCAAAAACTGTTTATTTTATTGAAATCAGACTTTCACCAATATTTTCTTCATTAACTTGATATTAGTATAGGCTATATAATATTATGAAAATATATCTTGAGGCAGCGCATAAATAAGATCAGGTACGACGAACAGACCTTTCCTTGGGCAGCCCATTCCTTTCAATGGCATTTATATATGGAGGCCGCAACCTCCTCTTGACGCAAACATTTTCGTTTATCTATAAATTTAAATTGCTATAATATCATCTTAATACCTTGATGATATAATATAATTATAGTAAGACGGAAGTACCCAACAACAGAGGCACGAAGAAGAATTATTATAGTAACATTGTAACTGGAAAACTTACAAGTAGTTTAATTAATTTATATTGAATTTTCAGCAGCGACTACTTTAAAATAATAAAGTTTTTGTCATAGAAAAATATAATATAGTGATTAAAATCTCTTTTCTATTATAGTGTATAGTCAATCAAATATAGCAAGAGATCAGAAATATGGATGAAGGGTGGAATATCCCAAATTGAAACATCAATTTATTGAATAACTTATTTTGAAAACTATCAGTTAGATATTTTACAATAAATTTATGTACACAATAAATGTACAATGGGAGGTTTATTGCTTGTTGGCGATATCTTCCATCCAACCATATTCATTTGTTGAAGTAATTAATGTGTATGGTATGTAACCTGCTGCTTTAATGGATAAAAATGTTGTGAAGTAAGAAGTATTGTGCACTGCACTGGGATACTGAGTCTTTTGGTATCTGAATAAACAGACAATCCGTGTTCTGAGAAGAAGTAAAATTGATTTTGAAGATAGATTGTTTATACATATTTACATTAAATTTACTTTGTTTAGTGTTTACACTTTTTATTTTGTGACAATTGTGGATGCACAGATACTGCCATATAAAATATACTTATAGCAAATTATTCTTTTTTTAAGAAAAAAATAAATAATTTGTTTCTAATGAAGAATATATTCACTTATGTTACTCAATCACACTTACATTACTGACTAATTTCTAATAGTTTTATTTCTAAATGTCTCATGGCATTAAAATCTTTATGTGATTAATATAATATAAAGATCACTAACCTACATTTTTAAACCATTACCAACCTAGCTTGTGGTGAGCTCTTACAAAAATGGGGCTATATAAATTATCCAATTATTTATATAATTCAAAATATGTACAAAATGTTTAACTAACTACCCAAAAATATATTTGCAAAATTTACATGAGGTAACGAAATGGACGAAAAATGTTTTATAATCAGCTCTAGGCTTATGTACTTTACACCTATGATATAAATTTGAAGTCGATCAGACTTATAGTTTGGGTTCTAGAGAGGACACAAAAAGGATACGCCGTACATATAAAAACATCTTGACGAAACTCAAACTGTATACTCTCTGTAGTTTCTGACAAATCGCCGTGGAGGGGTCTGTATATGTACCTAACAACCGAAACGACACAAATTTGCGGTATGCGCACCCTCTATTTTGGTTCTACTAGTTTGCCGGTGATTATACATGACACCCATTGAGAAATTGATGTAAAAAATATGCTTAAAAATTGTGAAATCATGACTCTCTACTATTCTATAGTCATCATTCGTCCTTTTCCTCATGACTGAGGATAGCGGCTGCAGTCCGTCGCCACACGTACATATGGCCCGCCTCCATGCCAATCTGTTTTGTGCTGAACGCAGAGCACCAGTCACCGAAGACCCCATTGTGGACTTAACCAAATCGCTCCATCTGGTCGGTGAGCGACCACGAGATCTCCGTCCCTCCACGCTGCCCATCAAAACAAGCTTCTCGAGGCAGTCAGGTTCCCTTCTGGCAATGTGTTCAAATAATTGAAGGATACGTCTGTAGAAATACATAAAAAATAAATACATCTTGATACGTCGATAGACGATCCTCGATCTTCAGCTCGTCTAGAATTGACACATTCGTTCTTCTGGCTGTAGTATAGTGATTCTATAGCAGTGGAGAGTAAAAAACATTTCAATGAAAATGTAATTCTGTGGTGTATTAGCCAATGAATAAACAAAAGTTGAATCTCACTTTGTTTATTACAATAAATAAGACAATTACAATAATTAATATATAAGTATACTATTTCAATAATTAGCATGAATAATATATTTTATCAAGTAGGTAAACAATCGACACAGTGTATCATATCGTTTGTGATAAAGCAATACCTCGTAACCCACTCACCAAAGATTTTACAGGAGAGACAAAAAACTTACATTTATACATTTTTGTGTTGTATTTTGTATAATTATGTTTTTTATATATTTGAAATAAATCTTTTAATGTGAAAAGAAGAAAGCATGGATGGCATTAATAGCCGCGAAAGGATCGAATAATGAAGAAAGAGCAAAAGAGAATTATAAAGTATGTAAAAAGGTAGTCAAAGACACAGTAAAAAGGGAAAAAGATGGTATAAAAGAGAAAGAAAGCCTGAAAATAGCCAACGACTTTCCTGGAAACATGAAAATGTTCTGGAAAGGCGTAGCGAAAAGAAAAAATGGAACTGTGAAAGCTTCGAAAGGAATAAATGATAAAGATGGAAAAATAATTATGGACGAAGACGGCGTGAAAGAAAGATGGAAAGAATATTTTAAGGAACTGTATGATAGCGGAGTAAGTGGGGACGTGAGTCAGAGAACATGGCAAGTAAGCGAAAGTGATAAGGATGAAATAACGCGAGAAGAAGTATTTGAAACAGTAAAGTAAAACACGCGAAAGCTGGGAAAGCTGCCGGATATGACAGTGTATCAGCTGAACTTATAAAATATGGCGGCGAACAGACGTTGGAGTGGTGTCTCTCTCTTTTCAACAAATGTTGGGAAGAAGGACACACTCCCTCAGACTGGAGAAATGCAGTCGTGGTACCTTTGTATAAAGGTAAAGGATCGAAGCTCGACTGCAAAAACTATAGAGCCATAAGTTTATTAAGCTCAGTTGGTAAGATGTATGCAAGGATCCTGGATCAAAGAGTGCGAAAGATTACAGAAAGCAAGATATGGGATGTCCAAGGTGCGTTTGTGGGCGGCAGAGGATGTATAGACCAAAATTTTTTTTCTGCGCACGGTCACAGAAAAGGTTCTGGATAAAAATCAGAAAATTTTCTGTGCCTTCATAGACCTAGAAAAGGCGTATGATAAAGTTGTTAGAGAAAAATTATGGGATATACTAGCAGTGTATGGAGTGAAGAGCAAGCTGATACGCGCAATCGCGTCATTATATGAGAACAGCGAAGCATGTGTTCGTGTCAACGACACAGTGACAACGTGGTTCTCTATAAATAATGGCGTTAGACAAGGGTGCGTGCTATCTCCATGGCTCTTTAACTTGTACATTGATTTCTGCATAAGAGCCCTTAAGGATGAAAGCAAGGGTCTGAAATTGAGTACTGTAATGGTGCGAGATTTGATGTATGCAGACGATAAAGTTCTATTAGCAGAAAGTATGGAAGAGTTACAGTATCTTGTAAGTCAGGTATATGAAGGATGTATAGAGAATGGATTTAGGATGAATGCCAGCAAATCAAAGACAATGGTCTTTGAAAAGAGTGAAAACAGAACAGCGTGTAAAAT
Organism: Molanna angustata; assembly: GCA_963576475.1. Classification (NCBI taxonomy): domain Eukaryota; kingdom Metazoa; phylum Arthropoda; class Insecta; order Trichoptera; family Molannidae; genus Molanna; species Molanna angustata. The sequence goes on from OY754978.1 coordinate 30,446,045, forward strand.
AAGAGTAGAGAACGAATGGCTCGAGCAAGTCGAAGAATATGTGTACTTGGGAAGCATATTTCAATGGAATGGACGACTCGATAAAGAGATCGAAAGAAGAGTTATGGCAGGAAACAGAGTGAATGGAGCACTAAGACCAATTATGAATGATCGCAACATATCAAAGGATGCCATAGTTGCCATTCATAACGCCGTCGTAGTGCCAACCTTGACGTATGCAAGTGAAACCTGGACATGGCAGAAGACGCATGAAAGTAGAATAAATGCAGTTGAAATGAGATTGTTAAGAAGGATTTGTAATAGAACGATGTATGACCGGGTAAGAAATGAGGACATAAGGAAAGAATGTAAGATGAAGAAAGATGTCATTACTAGAATGAAAGTGAACACATTGAGATGGTTTGGTCACATGGGGAGAATGAATGAGGAGCGCCTGACGAAGAAAATATACAGAGCGGAAAGGAATGGAGTGAGAGGTCGGGGACGCCCAAGAAAGGGATGGCACGACCATGTGAACGAAATTTTGAAAGACGGAAATGTTAGAAGTGTGAGCAATAGACGAGCATGTATGAGACGATGCATGAATGTGGACGAAGCGAGGGATGCGTGCCAGGATAGAAAAATGTGGCGTTCGGTTCTCTCTGCCTACCCCGCAAGGGACATGGCGTTATGGTATGTATGTATGTATCTTTTAATCATAGGGTATCTAAATTTATGTGAAATATAATATTTTTTTTATGTGGGATATTGGGTATTGCTTCCCCAAAAATAACAAAATTGTGGCTTACGAGTAATTACTTTTAACAAATTTATGGATTGAAAATCCTATAGTGCTACAATAAAGTCACATGTTTTACAAGTAATATGTGCAATAATAATAAATTATTAATTCATTTAAAAAAACAATAGAATCCATTACATATTGGGTATTTTCCTTTTGCACGTAGCTTTTTTTATCCAATCACAAAATTCACCTAATGATAATGTCGATAAAGACATAAACTTGCACACTGGAACATTTTCTTTATCTACATTTAAATGATGGGCAAAAAATTCATGGCTGGATTTTTTTTGCTTGGAATTTTGTTTTTTATAATATAGCATATACAAAGTGAAATATAGAGAAAAAAAGATATATATGTAACTCAGAGAAGAAAACAATAAAAGACACATTATAGAAAAAATCTGTTTATTAACACTAGAGTACTCGGCCCTTCAAGTACTCCTTGAGTGCTCGCGCAGAGCACATGTGTCACCCATTACAATTAGCAATTTTTGATATTTTATTTAATGGAAATAAGAAAAACAAGTCCATGGGGTTTAAAAGATCTGAAAATGAATACTGCCTTTATGTAAAATCAACAGACAACGGTTACATATACTTACCAGTATTTGTTGACGATTTGTTGATATCAGGTACTGAAGAGGAAGAGGTGTCACATGTAAAAATAGTCTAAATAGTAATTTTAAAATTAAAGATCTTGGTCCTGCATGTAATTACTTGGGCATGACTATTCACCAAGATATGGTTAAGAACCAAATTAAGTTAAATCAAACTGCCTATCTCACAAACATATTAAGAAAATATAATATGCAAGATTGTAAATCTATGTCAACTCCATTAGGTGCTAACTTTGATCATAGTAGCTTAAAAGGAAAATCTTCTGAGAGCCCAGAGTTAGAAAGTAATTGTAGAAGTTTAATTGGTGCTCTCATGTATGCCATGTTATGCACAAGACTAGATCACGGTATTTGTTTGAGTATACTAAGTCGCTATCAATCTTGTGCTAGCAAAGAACTATGGTCTGCCTTAAAAAGAGTCCTACGTTATATAAAGGGAACTGTAAATTTAAGTTTAGTGTTTGCATTAGACAATGAAAATATTAATGGGTATTTTAAATCAAACAAATGATTTGGTCTACATATATATTTTTTCCTGACCACTGGTATACAGACAAAAACTATAATACGTCTGATCTTCACCCTTTTCAGTAAAGACTTTATATTTTTAAACAGCTGTACTGTAGGTTTTTTCATTACCTACCTAAACACCTGCATCGACGTAATTCCCAACATAAACCATATTACAACTGTTTTGAACAATCCATAACTGCAAAAATGTACCGAATTTTAGTATATAAGAAAAAGCAGAGTTTTTATGTTTACCAGTTGATAAGGGCCTAATAAGCTGAAACGGTCGTCCTGGACTCAGGAAAAAATATATATGTAGACCAAATCATTTGTTTGATTTAAAATACCCATTATGGAATTCTACATATTCAACACCGTCAGCATTGACAAAATTAAAAAAAAAAAAAAAAAAAATGAAAATATTATCGTGGGCTATGTAGACTCAGATTGGGCAGGATATAAAGTCGATCGTAAGTCAACTGCTGGCTATGTTTTCATAGTGCTAGGATGCACAGTTTCATGGATGTCAAGAAAGCAAGCAGCGGTTGCCTTATCATCGACTGAAGCAGAATATGTAGCAATAAATTTAGCTGTAAGTGAAGCTTGTTGGTGGCAAAATTTGATTCATGATTTCAGAGTGTATGATGAAAAGGTAAAAATAATAATTTATGAAGATAATCAAAGTGCGATCAAGATATGCAAAAGTCCATCTCATCATACAAAGCTGAAACATTTAGATATTAAATTACATTTTGTAAAAAATAAAATTATTAATAATGGTATTAACATTGCGTATATTCCAACTAATGAACAAATAAGTGATATGTTAACTAAACCTCTTGCGAGAAAGATATTTGTGTACTCAGGGATGGATTAGGATTAGAATGAAAACAACAATTTTTTTAATGTAAAAAAATATTTTTTTTAGACATGGTATTCATTGAAGAGGGGTATTGTTAAAAAGTGGCAATGAACACTAGTTTTAAAAAATGTTTTAGCGTAGATAAACTGCTCCCTGTCTACTTATCTCTGTGTGCCTAACTCTGTTCAATTTTGTTCAATGGTGTAAGACATATGTAAAGTTACTGTAAAGGATTTCCACATAAATAAATACATACAAGATTAAATATATATATATATATATATATATATATATATATATATATATATATATATATATATATATATATATATATATATATATATATATATATATATATATATATATATATATATATATATATATATATATATATATATATATATATGTTACTAGAAAGGTTTTCACGGGTATTTGAAAATATGAAATTATTATTATCTTTGGGGTTATCCCGCGTCAAAATCAGATCCTTGGAAGGATCTTTCGTCAACCGACGTTTCGCCTGGATCACACCAGGCATCTTCAGGGCCTTGTTGATAGATTCTCGCTTCGTGTGTCAGTGCAAGCACGTCCGTTCGAGCCGAGAACCTAGCACCAAGTGAAGATTGGAAAGTTAAAGTTTAAACTGTTGGGGTAGATGGGTTTTCCCCGCTTTTGTTCGCCTTAATGGCTTTTGACTGGCTTCTGGTGATTCGCCTCACGCTTAATGATGTATCTATTGTATTAATTTTATTTGTTTGGCGTTTAACATTTAATGGGTTTACTGTAATGGGATTTTTATTGCTGTCAATTTCTGAGGTATTTAATGAATGTTTTATAATGTTATTTTTATTTTTATTGTCGATTCTATTTTTATGTAAGATATTTTTCCAGGCCAGCGGGAGACGCACACCATCGTCTCGATTATTCACGACATTCTTCCTTTTGTAAATTTCGATTGCCTCTCTATAAATTCTTACTGTTTCTGTGTTAATACTTGCAACTACGCGTGCATTATCGAAATCGATTTGGTGTCCTTCGTTCAGAGTATGTTGGACTAGTGAAGACGTTAATTTTCTATTGTTTGAATCCACTCTATGCTCCGCGACCCTGGCTGATATTTTTCTGTTACTTTTTCCCACGTATGTCTTGTCGCATGATTTACATGGTATTTCGTATATGCCATGAGACTCTAGAGGGATTTTGTCTTTTACATTTCGCAGAAGGGTTGATATTTTATTTTCTGTTCTAAAGACTGTTCTAATATTATGTTGATTTAGAAGGCGACTGATTTTATCTGTGGTTCCTTTTATGTATGGTAAAAAAGCTGTAGCTAACGGTTTTTCAGAAATAGTTTTATCAATTTTTATGACGTTTTTATTAGTTTGACGTTTGACTGCTTTATTTATAACAAAATTGGAGAAGCCATTACATTGCAGGGTTTTTTTGAGGTTATTTAATTCATTCTGTTGGTGGTCGGAGTCGGTTATTTTTATAGCTCTGGAAACTAATGTATTAGCTACCGATGCAATTTGTGCCGGGTGATGGTTAGAGGATGCATGTAGATATCTATCTGTATGTGTGGCTTTCCGGTAAACCGTATGACCAAGGCTACCGTCATCCTTCTTAATAACTAGGACGTCTAAAAATGGTATTTGATTATTATTTTCTAATTCCATTGTAAATTTTTATATCGCTGTGGAGCCCGTTTAAATAAATTAGAAATTTGTTTAGTTCCTCCAATCCGTGGGGCCATATTATGAACGTATCATCCACGTATCTAATCCAGAGTTTCGGTTTCAAATGTGATTTTTCTAAGGCGTCTATTTCAAATTTTGTCATAAAAAGATTTGCAACCGGCGGTGAAAGAGGCGAACCCATTGGTGCTCCTTTAATCTGTTTGTATATTTTATCGTCATAAATGAAAAATGTATTATTTAAGCAATGTTCTATCAATTCAGTTATGTCTTTTGATGGTTCACAAATTTCTTTTACTGCGGAAAGTGCCTCATCGGTAGGTATGTTGGTAAAAAGTGACACAATATCAAAACTAACAAGAATATCTGTTTTTTCTAACTTTTGGTCTTCTATTATTTTAACGAAGTGTTCCGAGTTTTTTACGTAAGAGTTTGCTAGTTCTACATCCGGTTGTAAATATTTCGATAGGTATTTTGAAAGCGATTGGAGGGGCGATCCTACTGAACTCACTATGGGCCTAAGTGGAACATTGTCTTTATGGATTTTTGGTAAACCATACAATTTGGGGAAGCGGGATGATTTTTCGCGCGGTATCAATGATTTCTTTAAGTCTTCGTTTAGTTTTGATGCTATTATTTTAGATTTTGTTGTTTTTTCTAGGTATGTAATTGGATTTTTGTTATGAAGTTTGTATGCCGGATCATTTAATATATTAGTCATTTTAGAGTGATATTCTTCGCTTTTTATAATCACTGTGGCATTGCCTTTATCCGCTGGAAGTATAATTATATCTGTATTTGAACGTAATTCTTTGAGAGCTCGGGCTTCGTTTCTTGTAATATTACTTTTAGGTGGAAGTGACTTTCTAAGAATGTGGCATGTTTCTTGGCGAATAGTTTCAGCCATATTTTCGTTTAATTTATGTAACGCGGATTCTATTCCTGTAATGATCTCTTCATTAGGTATTTTGGGTGGTACTACGCCGAAATTAAATCCTTTAGACAAAACCGAAGTCATGTCGTCATCTAGTTGAAAATCAGTTAAATTATGAATCAGTTTACTCGAATCTAGTGTCGGTTGGGGTTTCTGTATTTTATTTTGAAAACGATTGAATTTATTAATTTGCCGGTCGGTATTTATTTGCGTATTATTTTGAATTCGGAGCTCAATGACATTATCTAACATGTCCCATAACAATGGGTGTAAAGTATTAGCGAGTTTTAAATGAATTTGAAATATTTCTTTACCTATATAATCTAGTTTAAAACGAATATTTTTAATTTCATCTCTGATTAAAGCAAAACTAGTATTATTAAGGATTTGACTCACCGAATGTCTGCTTACTTGTCGGCTTACTCGAAAACTAACAGGCACTACTTTTTTATCACGACACCTACTGAGAAACGCGAGATCACACAGAAGCTTAGCATGTTTACACTTTAACTTTTCAAACTTCTTTGTATCACGAAAAAATTCCTCCCCGTAGAGGTTAATAATGTTACTAGAAAGGTTTTCACGGGTATTTGAAAATATGAAATTATTATTATCTTTGGGGTTATCCCGCGTCAAAATCAGATCCTTGGAAGGATCTTTCGTCAACCGACGTTTCGCCTGGATCACACCAGGCATCTTCAGGGCCTTGTTGATAGATTCTCGCTTCGTGTGTCAGTGCAAGCACGTCCGTTCGAGCCGAGAACCTAGCACCAAGTGAAGATTGGAAAGTTAAAGTTTAAACTGTTGGGGTAGATGGGTTTTCCCCGCTTTTGTTCGCCTTAATGGCTTTTGACTGGCTTCTGGTGATTCGCCTCACGCTTAATGATGTATCTATTGTATTAATTTTATTTGTTTGGCGTTTAACATTTAATGGGTTTACTGTAATGGGATTTTTATTGCTGTCAATTTCTGAGGTATTTAATGAATGTTTTATAATGTTATTTTTATTTTTATTGTCGATTCTATTTTTATGTAAGATATTTTTCCAGGCCAGCGGGAGACGCACACCATCGTCTCGATTATTCACGACATTCTTCCTTTTGTAAATTTCGATTGCCTCTCTATAAATTCTTACTGTTTCTGTGTTAATACTTGCAACTACGCGTGCATTATCGAAATCGATTTGGTGTCCTTCGTTCAGAGTATGTTGGACTAGTGAAGACGTTAATTTTCTATTGTTTGAATCCACTCTATGCTCCGCGACCCTGGCTGATATTTTTCTGTTACTTTTTCCCACGTATGTCTTGTCGCATGATTTACATGGTATTTCGTATATGCCATGAGACTCTAGAGGGATTTTGTCTTTTACATTTCGCAGAAGGGTTGATATTTTATTTTCTGTTCTAAAGACTGTTCTAATATTATGTTGATTTAGAAGGCGACTGATTTTATCTGTGGTTCCTTTTATGTATGGTAAAAAAGCTGTAGCTAACGGTTTTTCAGAAATAGTTTTATCAATTTTTATGACGTTTTTATTAGTTTGACGTTTGACTGCTTTATTTATAACAAAATTGGAGAAGCCATTACATTGCAGGGTTTTTTTGAGGTTATTTAATTCATTCTGTTGGTGGTCGGAGTCGGTTATTTTTATAGCTCTGGAAACTAATGTATTAGCTACCGATGCAATTTGTGCCGGGTGATGGTTAGAGGATGCATGTAGATATCTATCTGTATGTGTGGCTTTCCGGTAAACCGTATGACCAAGGCTACCGTCATCCTTCTTAATAACTAGGACGTCTAAAAATGGTATTTGATTATTATTTTCTAATTCCATTGTAAATTTTTATATCGCTGTGGAGCCCGTTTAAATAAATTAGAAATTTGTTTAGTTCCTCCAATCCGTGGGGCCATATTATGAACGTATCATCCACGTATCTAATCCAGAGTTTCGGTTTCAAATGTGATTTTTCTAAGGCGTCTATTTCAAATTTTGTCATAAAAAGATTTGCAACCGGCGGTGAAAGAGGCGAACCCATTGGTGCTCCTTTAATCTGTTTGTATATTTTATCGTCATAAATGAAAAATGTATTATTTAAGCAATGTTCTATCAATTCAGTTATGTCTTTTGATGGTTCACAAATTTCTTTTACTGCGGAAAGTGCCTCATCGGTAGGTATGTTGGTAAAAAGTGACACAATATCAAAACTAACAAGAATATCTGTTTTTTCTAACTTTTGGTCTTCTATTATTTTAACGAAGTGTTCCGAGTTTTTTACGTAAGAGTTTGCTAGTTCTACATCCGGTTGTAAATATTTCGATAGGTATTTTGAAAGCGATTGGAGGGGCGATCCTACTGAACTCACTATGGGCCTAAGTGGAACATTGTCTTTATGGATTTTTGGTAAACCATACAATTTGGGGAAGCGGGATGATTTTTCGCGCGGTATCAATGATTTCTTTAAGTCTTCGTTTAGTTTTGATGCTATTATTTTAGATTTTGTTGTTTTTTCTAGGTATGTAATTGGATTTTTGTTATGAAGTTTGTATGCCGGATCATTTAATATATTAGTCATTTTAGAGTGATATTCTTCGCTTTTTATAATCACTGTGGCATTGCCTTTATCCGCTGGAAGTATAATTATATCTGTATTTGAACGTAATTCTTTGAGAGCTCGGGCTTCGTTTCTTGTAATATTACTTTTAGGTGGAAGTGACTTTCTAAGAATGTGGCATGTTTCTTGGCGAATAGTTTCAGCCATATTTTCGTTTAATTTATGTAACGCGGATTCTATTCCTGTAATGATCTCTTCATTAGGTATTTTGGGTGGTACTACGCCGAAATTAAATCCTTTAGACAAAACCGAAGTCATGTCGTCATCTAGTTGAAAATCAGTTAAATTATGAATCAGTTTACTCGAATCTAGTGTCGGTTGGGGTTTCTGTATTTTATTTTGAAAACGATTGAATTTATTAATTTGCCGGTCGGTATTTATTTGCGTATTATTTTGAATTCGGAGCTCAATGACATTATCTAACATGTCCCATAACAATGGGTGTAAAGTATTAGCGAGTTTTAAATGAATTTGAAATATTTCTTTACCTATATAATCTAGTTTAAAACGAATATTTTTAATTTCATCTCTGATTAAAGCAAAACTAGTATTATTAAGGATTTGACTCACCGAATGTCTGCTTACTTGTCGGCTTACTCGAAAACTAACAGGCACTACTTTTTTATCACGACACCTACTGAGAAACGCGAGATCACACAGAAGCTTAGCATGTTTACACTTTAACTTTTCAAACTTCTTTGTATCACGAAAAAATTCCTCCCCGTAGAGGTTAATAATGTTACTAGAAAGGTTTTCACGGGTATTTGAAAATATGAAATTATTATTATCTTTGGGGTTATCCCGCGTCAAAATCAGATCCTTGGAAGGATCTTTCGTCAACCGACGTTTCGCCTGGATCACACCAGGCATCTTCAGGGCCTTGTTGATAGATTCTCGCTTCGTGTGTCAGTGCAAGCACGTCCGTTCGAGCCGAGAACCTAGCACCAAGTGAAGATTGGAAAGTTAAAGTTTAAACTGTTGGGGTAGATGGGTTTTCCCCGCTTTTGTTCGCCTTAATGGCTTTTGACTGGCTTCTGGTGATTCGCCTCACGCTTAATGATGTATCTATTGTATTAATTTTATTTGTTTGGCGTTTAACATTTAATGGGTTTACTGTAATGGGATTTTTATTGCTGTCAATTTCTGAGGTATTTAATGAATGTTTTATAATGTTATTTTTATTTTTATTGTCGATTCTATTTTTATGTAAGATATTTTTCCAGGCCAGCGGGAGACGCACACCATCGTCTCGATTATTCACGACATTCTTCCTTTTGTAAATTTCGATTGCCTCTCTATAAATTCTTACTGTTTCTGTGTTAATACTTGCAACTACGCGTGCATTATCGAAATCGATTTGGTGTCCTTCGTTCAGAGTATGTTGGACTAGTGAAGACGTTAATTTTCTATTGTTTGAATCCACTCTATGCTCCGCGACCCTGGCTGATATTTTTCTGTTACTTTTTCCCACGTATGTCTTGTCGCATGATTTACATGGTATTTCGTATATGCCATGAGACTCTAGAGGGATTTTGTCTTTTACATTTCGCAGAAGGGTTGATATTTTATTTTCTGTTCTAAAGACTGTTCTAATATTATGTTGATTTAGAAGGCGACTGATTTTATCTGTGGTTCCTTTTATGTATGGTAAAAAAGCTGTAGCTAACGGTTTTTCAGAAATAGTTTTATCAATTTTTATGACGTTTTTATTAGTTTGACGTTTGACTGCTTTATTTATAACAAAATTGGAGAAGCCATTACATTGCAGGGTTTTTTTGAGGTTATTTAATTCATTCTGTTGGTGGTCGGAGTCGGTTATTTTTATAGCTCTGGAAACTAATGTATTAGCTACCGATGCAATTTGTGCCGGGTGATGGTTAGAGGATGCATGTAGATATCTATCTGTATGTGTGGCTTTCCGGTAAACCGTATGACCAAGGCTACCGTCATCCTTCTTAATAACTAGGACGTCTAAAAATGGTATTTGATTATTATTTTCTAATTCCATTGTAAATTTTATATCGCTGTGGAGCCCGTTTAAATAAATTAGAAATTTGTTTAGTTCCTCCAATCCGTGGGGCCATATTATGAACGTATCATCCACGTATCTAATCCAGAGTTTCGGTTTCAAATGTGATTTTTCTAAGGCGTCTATTTCAAATTTTGTCATAAAAAGATTTGCAACCGGCGGTGAAAGAGGCGAACCCATTGGTGCTCCTTTAATCTGTTTGTATATTTTATCGTCATAAATGAAAAATGTATTATTTAAGCAATGTTCTATCAATTCAGTTATGTCTTTTGATGGTTCACAAATTTCTTTTACTATTTCTTTTACTGGATGGTTCTATTTCTTTTACTGGATGGTTCACAAATTTCTTTTTTTTCTTTTACTGCGTTAGTTTTCGAGTAAGCCGACAAGTAAGCAGACATTCGGTGAGTCAAATCCTTAATAATACTAGTTTTGCTTTAATCAGAGATGAAATTAAAAATATTCGTTTTAAACTAGATTATATAGGTAAAGAAATATTTCAAATTCATTTAAAACTCGCTAATACTTTACACCCATTGTTATGGGACATGTTAGATAATGTCATTGAGCTCCGAATTCAAAATAATACGCAAATAAATACCGACCGGCAAATTAATAAATTCAATCGTTTTCAAAATAAAATACAGAAACCCCAACCGACACTAGATTCGAGTAAACTGATTCATAATTTAACTGATTTTCAACTAGATGACGACATGACTTCGGTTTTGTCTAAAGGATTTAATTTCGGCGTAGTACCACCCAAAATACCTAATGAAGAGATCATTACAGGAATAGAATCCGCGTTACATAAATTAAACGAAAATATGGCTGAAACTATTCGCCAAGAAACATGCCACATTCTTAGAAAGTCACTTCCACCTAAAAGTAATATTACAAGAAACGAAGCCCGAGCTCTCAAAGAATTACGTTCAAATACAGATATAATTATACTTCCAGCGGATAAAGGCAATGCCACAGTGATTATAAAAAGCGAAGAATATCACTCTAAAATGACTAATATATTAAATGATCCGGCATACAAACTTCATAACAAAAATCCAATTACATACCTAGAAAAAACAACAAAATCTAAAATAATAGCATCAAAACTAAACGAAGACTTAAAGAAATCATTGATACCGCGCGAAAAATCATCCCGCTTCCCCAAATTGTATGGTTTACCAAAAATCCATAAAGACAATGTTCCACTTAGGCCCATAGTGAGTTCAGTAGGATCGCCCCTCCAATCGCTTTCAAAATACCTATCGAAATATTTACAACCGGATGTAGAACTAGCAAACTCTTACGTAAAAAACTCGGAACACTTCGTTAAAATAATAGAAGACCAAAAGTTAGAAAAAACAGATATTCTTGTTAGTTTTGATATTGTGTCACTTTTTACCAACATACCTACCGATGAGGCACTTTCCGCAGTAAAAGAAATTTGTGAACCATCAAAAGACATAACTGAATTGATAGAACATTGCTTAAATAATACATTTTTCATTTATGACGATAAAATATACAAACAGATTAAAGGAGCACCAATGGGTTCGCCTCTTTCACCGCCGGTTGCAAATCTTTTTATGACAAAATTTGAAATAGACGCCTTAGAAAAATCACATTTGAAACCGAAACTCTGGATTAGATACGTGGATGATACGTTCATAATATGGCCCCACGGATTGGAGGAACTAAACAAATTTCTAATTTATTTAAACGGGCTCCACAGCGATATAAAATTTACAATGGAATTAGAAAATAATAATCAAATACCATTTTTAGACGTCCTAGTTATTAAGAAGGATGACGGTAGCCTTGGTCATACGGTTTACCGGAAAGCCACACATACAGATAGATATCTACATGCATCCTCTAACCATCACCCGGCACAAATTGCATCGGTAGCTAATACATTAGTTTCCAGAGCTATAAAAATAACCGACTCCGACCACCAACAGAATGAATTAAATAACCTCAAAAAAACCCTGCAATGTAATGGCTTCTCCAATTTTGTTATAAATAAAGCAGTCAAACGTCAAACTAATAAAAACGTCATAAAAATTGATAAAACTATTTCTGAAAAACCGTTAGCTACAGCTTTTTTACCATACATAAAAGGAACCACAGATAAAATCAGTCGCCTTCTAAATCAACATAATATTAGAACAGTCTTTAGAACAGAAAATAAAATATCAACCCTTCTGCGAAATGTAAAAGACAAAATCCCTCTAGAGTCTCATGGCATATACGAAATACCATGTAAATCATGCGACAAGACATACGTGGGAAAAAGTAACAGAAAAATATCAGCCAGGGTCGCGGAGCATAGAGTGGATTCAAACAATAGAAAATTAACGTCTTCACTAGTCCAACATACTCTGAACGAAGGACACCAAATCGATTTCGATAATGCACGCGTAGTTGCAAGTATTAACACAGAAACAGTAAGAATTTATAGAGAGGCAATCGAAATTTACAAAAGGAAGAATGTCGTGAATAATCGAGACGATGGTGTGCGTCTCCCGCTGGCCTGGAAAAATATCTTACATAAAAATAGAATCGACAATAAAAATAAAAATAACATTATAAAACATTCATTAAATACCTCAGAAATTGACAGCAATAAAAATCCCATTACAGTAAACCCATTAAATGTTAAACGCCAAACAAATAAAATTAATACAATAGATACATCATTAAGCGTGAGGCGAATCACCAGAAGCCAGTCAAAAGCCATTAAGGCGAACAAAAGCGGGGAAAACCCATCTACCCCAACAGTTTAAACTTTAACTTTCCAATCTTCACTTGGTGCTAGGTTCTCGGCTCGAACGGACGTGCTTGCACTGACACACGAAGCGAGAATCTATCAACAAGGCCCTGAAGATGCCTGGTGTGATCCAGGCGAAACGTCGGTTGACGAAAGATCCTTCCAAGGATCTGATTTTGACGCGGGATAACCCCAAAGATAATAATAATTTCATATATATATATATATATATATATATATATATATATATATATATATATATATATATATATATATATATATATATATATATATATATATATATATATATATATATATATATATATATATATATATATATAAATGATATTACAACAATTTTCATTGTAAATTTTTAACAGACGTTCATCTGCATCAGACTTCAACCAACTTTTCGTATACATTGATAAAATGGCTGGGAAAGATAACCACTCTACTGTAAATAGTTTCGAATGTGATGAATGTAGATGTCGATATAAACATGAAAAAAATTCAAACGCGCATAGAAGAAATATTCATGGTATAACCACTGCTTGTAAAATAAATCCGGTTACTAAACAGGTAGAATGTAATCTTTGTAAATGTGTTTTTTCTACTAAATCATCGTTATTAAAACACAGAAAAAACGTACATAATACATCCAAAACCCGCAATTGTAGGATAAAGTGCTCAGAATGTTCTAAAAATTTAGTTTCCTATAAAAGGTTGAGAGAACATTTTGTAAAAGAACATGAAAAGGAATTTCATATTGAAAAACTGACATTGAAATGCAATGAAGGTAAACTCAGACTTTATTTATTATTTAAATTGATAATACATTACATATTCTTAGAGAAATTGTAGCATTGAATGTATTTTTGATTACTTGACAAAATTGTTAATTTTTAGATTTTCTAGAGTGGAAGGAAAACTATGAGAGGAAGAATTTTTATTCTTATGTGTTGGATACTTCTTCTAAGAAATGTACATCTAATACAGTCAAATATTACTATCACTGCCATAGATCTAATTCTTATAAAGGGCGAGGAAGTAATCAACGATCTATAAAAAATATAGGAACAAACAAAATTGGAGCAGCTTGCCCATCTACAATTGAAGTGGTGGTTAAAGACGGCACATATTGTGTTACGTTATTTAGCACTCACATAGGACATGAAGCTGAAATTGGCAGAATAACTCTCCAAGCAAACGATAGAGCTAAACTTGCAGCTAATCACCAGAATGCATCTTTTTGATAATGTATTCATTCCTTTATTTTTATCATTGTGCATCAATGAAAGTGGTTTGGGCATGATGAGAGAATGATTGATAAAAGTGACTGTGGCCAACAGGAAGGGTCTCAGAAAATGGATGTATGGTTATAGACGAGGAAAATGTCAAGGAAAGATGGAAGGAATACTTTAAAGAGTTATATGAAAGTACGCAGTATGACAGTGTGACGTACGAAAGAGTACCAATAAATGAAATTGAGAATGACAGAAAAAATTTCAATAGAAGAAGTTAGAGAAGCAGTGAAGCATGCACGTACATGAAAGGCTGCGGGATTTGATTGCATACCAACTGAATTTATTAAATATGGTGGCGAAAAGACGATAGAATGGTGTCATTGCCTCTTCAACAAATGTCGGTAGGACATACTTCATCAGATTGGAGGAACGATGTAAAACGGCTGAAACGATAAATGATTATGTAAAACGGCTAATATTCTTTTCAAAATATATTTAAACACTTCATTTATATTTATTTACAAAAGTTTGATGTACATAATAGTTTTTTTATTAAAAAAAATAAACAAAAAACAACTCGTATTATAGAAATACCTACATTTATACATACATCAACGATGTTTTAGTATTATCATTCACTGGCTGTCACACTGGCTGTCAGAACTTTTGAAGTATGTGCACTTTCTAGGGATCTAGCTATGACATCTATGGATTTTAAAGAAATGTATTTTTTCTATGGTAGCCATTGGTTTTTACTGTCCCGAGACACTCGTGGTTTACATGCAAATCACTCACCTTCTCGACTAAAAGTTCAAGATGTTTGTCTACAACTTTTATCGATTTTTTTGGTTTTATCGAATTTTTAATTTTCCCACTGGCAACACTGTAGTGCTGTAGATTTTTTTCATGTGCCCACACCACTATACAAATGACAAATTGAAATATTGGAAATATCGATGTCGCCTCGTCATTTATCAATAATGACAATAATCATTTAATTAACTAAACAAAATGTTTAGTAATACTATACGAAAAGTTTATTATATCCGCGAAAGTGTAAAAAAAGTGTATTCGTAATTGAAAAAGGTTAGTACCTATTTGTTTAATTTAAGAAACACGATATATTTTAAAGGATTCCATTAAAATCATATTTTATTTGTAAAAAGTTCAGTTTAGTATTGTAAAAGTATTTACTTTTTAGTGAAATATACAATTTTAACCAACTGAACTTTAATCCTAGGAAATTTAACGATCGTAATATTTATTTTGAGTTAGGTTAGGTTCAAATGACACATTTATGTTTTGCAACATTTCCGTGAGGAATGAATTGAAATCAATTTCTCCTTTGCTGGGGATCGAACCTAGGACGCCTGCACATAATTCAAACGGTTTACCAACTGTGCTACTGCTGTCGGCAAGTCATATTTGTTCTTGTTTCAAGGACATACCCATTCCTTGAGTAAAAACAATTCTATGCCAGTCAACAGATATTATGCGTTGGTCATAATTCAGTGCTCAACTGATTTTTCTCTTTCAGAATTTAACCATCTTCAGAGAATGAACTGGGATAAGACGAGTGGAGAATCTATTCTGGGCTGATAATCTAGGGATATCTTCCGGGGAACAACAGGGACATGAAGAAAAGAAAAAGTCTGAGATCTACTCGTCAAATATGTTCAACGACATATTTTTTTTTATGTAAGTACCTACATATTATGTTTGTGTCAAAATATTGAACATTGGCATTATTGCCATTTAATAATTCCTTCCAATCAGCCCCCCTAGACAACATGCCATTAAAGCTAAGCGTTATATCGCTAAGCGATAGAAATGTATGAAATTTGTGGCTGTCACGTGTTGTCATAGCGACCAATTTCAAGCGCCCTTGAGGTGGATACACAAAAATGGCGCTATAGAAATTATCCATTTATTATTATTATTATTTACTATCGCTTAGCGATATAACGCTTAGCTTAAATGACACGTTGTCTAGGCCCCCAGATACAAAGACAACATATTATGTTTTGTAAATTGTTCATATACAATTGTATAAATTAAAATGGTAAAAGAAAATCATCACAAACTAAACGAGTGGGTTGTGACCAACGCTAAACTCCTCACTAACAAGTCATTCTATAAAGTATTCAAATTTTATATGGAAAATATTTAGCATTTTCAGAAAATAAGTTTGTTTTACTATTTTTTATTTAAATATTTTATTATGAAAACTTGATATTTCTTCAATGCCATTTTATGAAGGTGATGTGCCTTTTTACCAATTTGAAAATAAAAATTTCAAATTTAAAGTTTCCTGAGCTTGGGGTCATGTTGAAATATTTGATAGTAATAAAAATTGAGAAGCACTATTCAGATATCCTTCAAAATCTAATGGGGTTTAATGAGATATACAAATTTGCAAAATTTGAAAAAAATCGAATGAGTACTTTAGTTTATAATCGATATAGTAAAATAAACATGCCGTACATAGCACACACACAGATACATTGTGATGAAACTTTCAGAATCCAATCTCAGCATGATACTAGTTGATAATCTGCAATAAAAAAAAATAGCCTTAAAAATTGTGAAATCATAACTCCCCACTATATCCTCTTGGGTTAGTGAGGAGTAAAAATACATACAAAAAAATATAAATAATGTTTATAATGAAAAAAGCATTTCATTAATAAAAACAAAATTCGCTATACTTCAAAGAGTACCTACCTATGTGTTAACAGATATTTTTTTTTTAGAAAATAAAGAGAAAGGCAATTGTGGTTTCACTTCGTCCACGAATCCAGGGCCACGAGCACAGGCGACCAGAATACCAGCCAGAATAGATGAGCCAAATGGGCTTGCGACCATGTTTGAGGGCTTAAAGGGATCCTTTATGACTTGAGTCACGCTCACCACTCAGCAACCAACCTACGATTGATACTCCACTCCCCTGCGGAACCAAATCAAATCGGACGCGGATAATGCTGCTTTTACCACTCTATCCAAATTTTCTTTTATTTTACCTCTACGGAGACTTAGGTCCTTAAAATAGGAATTTAAAACTTTGCAGGCAGGCCTCTCGCCCCCACCTCTACAGCATATATATTTGTGTTAAAGCCATTTTGAACTGTTTTATGTACCAGTTCCTTGTACTTGATTAGCTTGTATTGGTGGTCTTTGGAATATTTGTGTCCCATGGAACAGTCAGCTCCACATAAATAGCTCTTTTCAATGAAAGAGAGTATATTGTCAAGTCAGGCCTAAGAGATGATTTGCAGATCTCCTTTGGAAGCCTCTCTCACAATTTCAAGCACCTTATAAATTGCAATTGAAGATGTTATATCCAAACTAAGACTATACCAGATATTCATAGATAATTCATATAAGTTATAATGAATTCAAATATTCATATGCTATAATGAATACAATTTAATATTTAACAAAAAAAATATTTACACTGTTTACAGGTTCAGATGATATGGCCACATTTTAAGATGACCAACAGTCACTGATCTAGCCCAGGATAGGCGAGATTGGCGTAGTTGAATTTAAAGGAGAGGCAATCCCAGCTAAATTGGACCACAGACAAAGCGAAGAAGACAATGCTTAATTGATTTTTTTTAATATTTTTAAATCATTGATAATACTTTCAATATACAATTCTGCTATATAACTAGCATCGTCAGAATTGATTTATCCAACTGTCGATTCGTTCATGAGAATTCAATTCTCTGAATGAATCGACATTATTAAGCCAAAAATGCGTGTACGAAGGAACATTTGTATGGCGTAGTGGACTTTTTGCATGCTAATAACACCAACTAGAGGCCTCGCAGCATATATGTTCCCATACATGGGTTTACTCAGAATTCGGAGTAGAACATTTTATGTGAGTTTTGTGTGTCTGTGAGTGTGTCTGTCCCCCCCCCCTATAACTTTTGATCCGCTCAATTTACAGAGCCCAAAATTTCAAAATATATAAACACTTATAAGCATACAAAACTTTTGTACTCAGAATGGTGAATTATTGTTTCAGTCAGGGGTTATCAACTTTTGAATTTTTGGTTTATTTTTCCATATATGTCAGAAACCATAAAAGCTAGAACGCTGAAAATTGGTACAAACATAGACAAATACAAAAACTCAAATTGGTTTTTTCAAAAAAATTCTAGGGTTTGTCAAACAATTTTTTTTAAGAAAAATATTTTTTTTATGAAAAATTTATGAGTTTAACTCCTTATATTTCCAAATAATTTAAAAATATCGAAAAAATCTGAAACACCCCAACTAGATAATTTAATTTTCTATAAAAAATATTAGTGTTGTTTTAGCACATCTCAATTTTTTTTTAACAATTTTTGTAAACATTGAATTTAATGACGACATTGCTTCATACAATTTATATGGCAGTCGCTTACACACAATATCTAAGAAGACTTAATTGTTTAATACTAATCTCCAAACATACATACATACCATCATGTTTTCATATTCTGGGTAGGATCAAAGGAATGCCCTCTATACTATCGCTATCTTGACATACATACCTACATGTGTTGTATAGAAAACCAAATATCTTCAAATATTAAATAATTTGTATTTATGGTTTTATAGTTTGGTACTTATTCTTCAACTATACATACTATCGCTATCGACAGTTGGATCATCTCATGTGTTTAATGCTACTAGTATTTGATTTAACATATCAGTCTTTTTTGTATACTGTATTAAAGTATATGTTTCTTAAACAATTAATTATATATTAAAAATGAACCACAAATATAAAAACACGATATTTGATAATATAAATTTATTATATTATTTAAATGAAATTAAAAAAAAGTACTAACATAAGAATCTAATCTCTCAGTTCTTCATTAACATAAGTTCAGTATAATACAGTGTGAGTTTTATAGAGATGAGATAACAAAGTATCATAATATTATGAACTTGCAGATTTATATTTTTCTATTTATTTTTGTTCCCAAAAAACAAATATTGTATTAATACTAAATAATTATAATACAAATAACTGATTGTCTAAAAGTATCTATTAGTCAATTTTTAGATTACAATGTTTCTGTATGAATTCATAAAAAATTCTGTATGGATGTGCATTTATATAAATTGAAATGACTAATAGAAACAGAAACTTTACAAATTTGTGGCATGTTTCAGAACACTTTAATCTGGTGAAGCAAATATCTCTTAATTATAGAATTGGTGTAAATAATAAAATAAAGTGTAGGTATTTTACAATTTTGAATTCTGCATATATTAAATTGTTTTTTGAAGAGTTTCATTTTTTTTCCTGATATATAATGATACCTACATTATTTACTTGTGTATTTTATGTTCATAAAATATATAAATCTCTACCAATCTATTAATTGAGTTTTTATTTTACGTTTGGTATGTCATAAAGAATTTCTTGAAAAGCTGTTCTTGAAATGTCAATCAGCCAATTATAATTCTTTCAATGCTCATCATCAGCAATGGTGCTACAGCCCGGTGAGGGCCTTGGCCTCCTCAAGAAACTGCCTCCATCCCGCCCTGTCGACAGCAAGTACTTTCAATGGTAGGTATGTATAAATTAATGAAGGGTGTCAAATTTGAAATTTTATAAATAGATATAGGTACCTAAGTGCTATGTCATATCACCCCGTGCAAAGTTTCACATGTTTGTACGTTCCAACTTAAGGGAAAGCATTCAAATGGTTATACCATATTTTTATTGAATGACTTTTACTTCTTAACTTCCATTCCTTTTGTTTGACCATATTTATTTGTTAATGACATTTTTATTAGATTCTCATTTGTGAACCTGTCATAGGTTAGAGAACCGAGCATCACATCCTTTATTTTTGCATACATTATTCGCTTCATACATGTATGTCTATAAATTAAACTTCTTTCAGAATATAAAACACAGTCGTGTCAATGTTTTCTTGGAATCCTCTCATGCCTTTATCGGCTCTATTTTATGTCAATTTTTCTTTCATATTACTTAGCGTTTATGTAGTTTCTACTATATCTTTCAAGTGGACTTGCAACTTCCAGAGCTCTAAATCACAGGAAAACTGCCTCCAGCTACTCGTCTTATGTTAACGGCTCATCTCATAATATTATATTATCAAACAGTTCAACAACAGATTTTACTATAGCGTCTCAGATGATTATTTTATGTGTCTTCGTTCCTATAACATTATGAGCTTCGATAAGAGACGACGAAACTTAACAGATATCATATTCCTCTACAAAATACTTATTGAACTCTCCAGAGCTAACAGAATCAATCAATTATAGAGACCCACTCGACAATTGAACTTTTCAACTTAAGCAAATGTAAAATTAACACATATAAACTCCTTTATTAATCGCAGTTGCAACTCATACAATCAGAAATACTTAACGATTGATCCATCTTACGTTAATCTTGACTGCTTCAAAAAAAAGTAACTGCTATCCACGTTACAACAGTAAATTTATTATCATACATACACCCTCCCACAAAACCCACATACATACTTCCATATTTTACTTCATCATCCCCATACCGGTCACCGTCCTATTAGGCATAAAAAAATGCAAACTTATTTTCTGTGTTATCTGTTAACCATATTATACCGTTTAACTTTTTTTCCTTGTAATGTTTTCATAAGGTGTGGAGATAGATCACCCGTGCGTTAAAAGTACAGTGACCAAAGGACAAATAATACCTCATCATACTAAATATCAATGTATTGTGGCGATTGTATTGGCACAATTATACTTTATTTATACCTATGTATACTGAATATCTACCTACCAAATTTACTTAACTATTCTCAGTTTTTAAAATAATATAAGACATCTCTATAATTGGCTTTGATATGTGTAATGCTTTTAAGCAATTTGTGAAATAGCTGTTGAGATGAAATAAAATAAAATATTGTCTTATTGCAGTGGTTCTTAACCTGGGTTCGATCGGACCCCAGGGGTTCGGTGGAGGTCAAGAACCCCGACTTATGATTCGTGGTGACACCTTTCTTTATTATAATATAGGTATTATATTCTTGTCTCAACTGTATATTATGTCTATTTATTTATTCATCTTTCTGTACATAATATAAACAAATATATTGTACACTGGCGGGCTTATTGCTATTAGGCAATTTCTTCCAACCAACCAGATAACAAAGTATGACAAAATTGTGTAACAAAAAAAGAATAAGAGTAAAAGTAAACCTTCCTTGTCGGCCTTCGTGGCTCATATGGTTGGGTATCAGACTACTGATCCAAAGGTCCCGGGTTCGATTCCCGGTGGAACCACAGTTTTGAATTGTGTTTTCAGTCTGAATCTGTGAGACGATTAATATCGTTAGTCTCCAGAATGTGGCAACTTGTTATTGGGTGCGTGTTAAATTAATATTTGACATAGTACCTGTTAGTTGCCCGAGAAGCAATATTAAATAAATAAATAAAAACAAAGAAAATATATATAACACTAAGATACTATTAAACAAAAAATAATAATAATTCATAACAAAAAAAGGATAGGGTAGGGACAAGGAGAGGAAATTGGGATCAGGTGTTCAGGGATAAATATTCCTTCTTTAGTTTTTTCTTGAAAATATAAAGTGAGTTAGACAACACAATTTCCGGACTAAGGCTATTCCATAATCTTTCTGGTTGTACTTCGAACAAAGAGCTGAGAAATTATGGATAGGGATGGATAGAGTTGTACGTTCAGCAGATCAGAGTGGAAGTCCATGATTGGATAAATAAGTGAATTTGCTTTTGAGGTACTGTGGCAGGTTTTGATTCGAGAGAATAATGACAAAATGTGTATATTGCGCCCCTGGCGTATCCTGGACCAACAAAGAAGAAGGTAATATGATATAATATGATCAAATTTTTTGAACCCAAAGATGAATCTGATACATATATTCTTGTGACGTTCAAGTTTATTGAGATGCACTTCATTAGCATACATCGGCATAATCAAACAATGGAAGAAGAAATGATTGAGCTAGAGTTATTTTACAACGGAATGGAAGAAATATTTAGTACTACTTAAATGCATTGTGTTATTTAGTACTACTAAATGCATTGTGTATGGCAAATTAAGCTTCATTACTGGCATAAGTTCTTTATTAATTTTATTTCCTACTAACATTCTGTTTTTATATTCTCATTGAATAACTATGTAGGTAGATAAACATATTTTTTTAACATATTTATGTAGGTACTTATATTTATTTATTTCATTTCAGTAAACTACAGCTTTGTAAATTTGTGGTTACATATTATATGGTGCTATTAAAATTAGTACAGGTCAATGATGTTTTCTTCTAATTAAAATAATAAAGTAGAAATAATATTTTGAATAACAATAATAAGAGAAAAATATGATTGATATAAAAAAAAACAATACAAAATAAGAATAAAATGAGGAAATAGAGGGATTATTGGTGTAAAGGAAAGAGCTTGTTTGAAGGAGTTAGGGAACTGGTTTTAAAATATCTTTATTTGTTTACGGTAAGTTTCTAAGGAGTCATGGAAAATGTCTGTGTGATTAAATTTTAGATTGTTGTCATGTTGAATTCTGTAAATATTCGAGTTATATCTGTAATTAGTATGGCAAGTAGGTAAGTAGATGAAATAAATTTTTCAAACGGGTGTGCCTGTTATAATAATATTATAGAACTAAACAATATTGCTAATGCTGTACAAATAGTTTTTTCTTTAAATTAAACATCAGACAATTTTAAAAATCGCTTATTTTGCGGCATTATATTTATATTTGTAAAGATTTTAGTTATTTTCGTTTTCCTCGTAAGTAAATCAATATGAAATACGCCACATTAACCTTGACGAAACGTCAAACAACTGTGATTTGTAGATTCGACCAGCCCTCTACCAGACGAAATTATTCCGTTGACATTGCCTTAAAATCACCTGCGGAATTCGCTCATACTACCACTTTTAAGATTTTAGTGATATTTGTGTGATATGGTATGGAAATTATATACCCGAAACGCTCGTACTACGACATTGTGATTAGTCAAACCGTTTCCGTTGGGGATATGGGAGAAATCTCACTGTATCTCGTACTACGCGCCCAAATACAAGAAAAAAAGACACTGACAAAGACAAGAGCTGGTCATATTAAAATACATAAATAGATATTTTAGAAAAAAATACTTATAATGGGTATTTTAAATCAAACAAATGATTTGGTCTACATATATATTTTTTCCTGAGTCCAGGACGACCGTTTCAGCTTATTAGGCCCTTATCAACTGGTCCAGTTGATAAGGGCCTAATAAGCTGAAACGGTCGTCCTGGACTCAGGAAAAAATATATATGTAGACCAAATCATTTGTTTGATTTAAAATACCCATTATGGAATTCTACATATTCAACACCGTCAGCATTGACAAAAAAAAAAAAAAAATACTTATATTTCTCACTCTATATCCGTTACTTACCATACATCAATAATTTCAAAATTTCTACAGATTTTAACAGAACCCATTATAGTGAATATTCCTAAATAAACAGTAGGAGACTAGGTAGACTTTTCAATTCTACAATAATGTTTTTATAATAAACTAGTAGGCCCAGTCAGACTTTGTTCTGCTACAGACCGAATTTTATATAGCCTCATTTTACCAATATTACTCGCTTGTATTATCATTTTTTTCTTACATTTGAATGTGGTAAATTCTCTATATGTGCGTAATACAGATGTCAATAGATTTGTTCACACCGCCATCTTTGGAAGACTACACAACTTAAAAAAGAATTACGACCTTGTTTTCCTATAAAAATTGTTGGGGGTATGTACATAGGGAAATCAAAATTTGTGGTTATACAGGGTTACAGGGTAAGTCGTACTGAATATTAAAGGACGTTATTATTCAGGTCATTTATGATGGATTTCCATAATTTATTTTTCAAAAAAAGCGCTTAAAGTTAAAAACACTTTGTGATAATTCTTTAATTCTAACCGTTGTCGAGCTGTATTTTTAAGCTGTTAGTAGTAGGTTCAGTTTTTGTTAATCATTTAAAAATAGCCATTTTTTTTTAAATCTTTAAAATTCAATATCTCCATAACGGTTAAGTTTCGGACATCATATTATAGAATCAAATCCATCAGAAATGACCTGAATAATAACGTCCTTTAATATTCAGTACGACTTAACCTGTAACCCTGTATAATATGTATTTTTGGATGGGAAATTTAAAAAAAAAATCGATGAAAAAATAAAAATATTTATATCTCGATGGCAGTGTCATCTATCGGGCTATATCTAAAGCTATCCTATTTTGCAATCCTAAACCAATCGTACAAATGTAGAAAATTTCATTAAAATCGGTTGCGTGGTTTCGGAGATTAGCGTGTGACACGAGATTTTTATTATTAAGATAAATTAACTGTGTATTTTTGTACCTTTTTGTTGATTCTGAAGACCCATGTTTTGATGTTGGTGTAGTGGTTGTGGGAGACGTGATCTATCGTGAAAACTGGTCCATATTTCTTGGAGTGTCTTCCGTCTGGCCAGAACGCTGGATATTGTTGCTAAGAATATAAAAAAAAGTTCATACAAGGTGGCGACAAAAATACAATTATTAATGGTGGTAACAAGATTGATCGGTTATTGACTAGTCAATTCAGTCATCTCACTCATTGAAGTAGATTCAACAAACAAAATCCACAATATTAAATCTGATTAGTAAGTAGAAAATAATAACATTGCGAGTTTGACCACACTCCTATTAACATCAACAGATCGATGTTTATAAGTACAAATCATTTATATTACTTTAGTATGTTTTCCACCTTCAAATAATAAAGTACTTACAGAGTTATGAGGAGGAACACATAGAACAACCACTGCAGCACATTCATAGTCATAAACCAAAGACCAGAACTCTCCACAGGTGCTCTTCAGTGGCCATTCTGTCACTATGTACTCACGAGGCTTTGTGTATCCCTGTAACATTAACATAATACAATTATTTTGGCAAATAAGCCGCGCAGCGGCCGTTGGGGGTTGGGTTGCGATAGCGGTCAGGGGCAGAGCCCCTAGTTTACATAAATTTTTCACAAAAGGTACAAAATATAGTACATAATAATGTGTGAAAATTCATATAAAAAAAAAACAAATATACACAATCTATAAACAATGAAAATGAAAATAAAAGCAAAAAGAAATATAAAAAAACGAGATAAGTCTATTATAGCTTATACAAAATAAAAAAAATACCTATAAAAATACATTCAAAGAAAATTTAAATTAAGATCTGCATACTAACAATACATACATTATTACATTTTATTTTTTTATATTGTTAAAAAAATATTTTTGTACGTAGCCCATTTTTGTTAAATAAATAACTAATAAAATAAAATAAGTAGTGTATTAAATATTTTCAAAATGATTTCTTGTAGATATAATTTAATATTTTATTACATGAATGGTACTTACATCAACAAATACTGCATTTATGTAATCAGTAAAGCTGTTGCCTTGAAAAGACGTAAGGTAAGGACGAAAGTTGTCAGCTGAAAATAAGAGAAAAATAAGATATAAAAAAAACGAGTTGACTAAGAGTAACGAGATAAACGAGTAATTACCAAGTTACTCCATAAAGTATTAAAATTTTCATACAAAACACATCCGAGTATAGTTTTGTCTCTATTTTATTATATAGACGTGATACATAAATAATATATTTGAAAACATATGTATAATGCAAAGCCAATTGTTTTTCTCCTTTCAAATGAATTATTCATCGGTCCACTTCTATTGAAAACACATTTAAATAGAAAAAACATGAGAAAAAATATATGAATTGGGCCGATATTTTCACAAGACATGGGTTCGTAGTCTATGTTAATAATACAATGAATACATTTTATGCTAAACATATTTTGATTCACTTGGATTTTATTAATACAAGATTTATTTATTTTTATTGAGTAAAAGGTTGAGAATGTCCAATGCTGAACTTTTATTTTCAATCTTATCTTAAGTGGTATATAAAAAAAATATAAGTATATTTTAATCTTGCCAACGGACATTTCATAGTGGGACTATATTAGCTGTGAGGCACTGGCTTAGAATAGTGCTTCCACTCTTTTCTATTATTGTTTTCGAGTGTCCCGTAAGAGCCGGGTAATCGATAATACAACAGGCAACAATAACATCTTACATAGTTCAGCAATGAGGTTCACCACCCATTCTGAATATAGTGCCTTTTTAGGTGAGACGAGACTGGTGTGTGGGTATACATAGATATGTTGCGCTCCCTTTTATAAGGCAATGCACACCCGTACGCATTTTCGCTGGTTACCCCACATTGTGGGATATGCCTTGATGGTATGAATGAATGAACTATAAACTTATTTATCTGTAGTGTTTTTTTTCAACTCTTTTCTATACTTCTCCCCATAGAATTTTTTAGAGTATGTTTTGAACCTATGTTCAAGTGCACCGTTTGAACCCCATTTGCTGGTATGGTGGATAAGAGAAGAAAGTGGACTGCGGTGGTTCAGACATATCCGAAGAAAATCGCCAGAAAACGTATGTAACACTGCACTGGTCTATAGAGTTCCCGGTAAAATACCAAAAGAGCGTGTTAAAAGACGATGGAAGAGCTTGGTGGCGGAGGATATGCTGCCATGTTATGCCTCTGAGGACGATGCTCAAGATAGAACGAAGTGGAGGAGTGCAGTAAGAAGAGCTGACCCCACCACCATGTGGGATAATAGCTAAGGAGTCGAAGATCAAAGGTATTAAGACAAGTTAACATTTCGATCACGTTTATTTACGATGTGGGGTAACCAGTGATAGGCGTGCGGGTGTGCAATGTGAGGTATCAGTGATAGGCGTGCGGGTGTGCACGAAGCACGATACATGTGTCTTTCCGCTCACACCAGTCACGTCACACCGAAAAAAGCCCTACAATCAGAATACGTGGTGAAACTAATAGGCAGAGACCTGATTTATTCGCGTTATTTTTTGGATAAGGTGTTATTTTTGTAGACAAGCGAAAATCAGTGTTATTATTCGCGTTATTTTTATGGAAAAGGTATTATTTTTGTAGAAAAATGAAAAGCGGTGTTATTTTTATGAAACTAGTGTTGTTTTTTTATGAAAAGCGTTGTAATTTTTCAGTAAAAGGGTGACATTTTTAAGAAAAAATAAAATAAAATTATGGGACTCCATAAGATAATTTCTTATGGAGTCATAATTACTCCATAAGATTATTTCTTAAACCTCCGTTTGGTTTCTGTGCGGGCGTCCTGGGTTCGATTCCCAGCAGAGGAGAGATTTATTAAAATTTATTTCTCACGCAAGAATTGCTTCTTTGGGCTGGAAACACTGGTTAGTTGGAAGAAATCGCCATACGGCAATAAACTCGCCACTTGCGCAGGGTGCAAGGAAGTGTTCTTTATTATTATTATTATAATTATATCCATAATATGGGTAAACATGGGTGGTTTTGATTCCCCCGTCTGACTAGACTTGCATTCTTGGCACCTACTCATAGATGATCTTTGTAAGATGTTATTGTTGCCTGTTGTATTTTCTATTACCCGTCTCTTACGGGACACCCGAAAACGATGATAATAGAAGGGTGGAGGCACTATTCTAAGCCGGGGCCTCTCAATATTAGAAAAAGTAAAAAGGTGCCTCTAATTTCGATGACATCGTTGCCAAAAATAAAAAAGCAAGGTTTGGTTCTGTGTGATGTGTATGAGTTTGGATAATAATTGTCATTCCGGAAGTGACTTTCCACCTAGTTCCGTCTTCTGGATTGTGTTATGAATAATTCACACCGTGTCGGAAGTTATCCGTGAAAAAGAGTTTGAGGAAACTGAACTGAGCCAGCCGGGGAGGGAGGGGGAGATATCGCTCGATCGCTCCTCCTCCTCTCTCTGAGACAAGTTGCAAAACTGAGCCAATTATAAATTATAAATGTGCATTTTAACGAGAAAACAAAGTTTTGTAATGTGACATTAATAAAGATTTTACAGTAGTGAAGCACTTACCTAAAGCTGAATATTTTTAATCAATTTATACTAGTTGTAAACTATGAAGTATTCAAGGATTTAAAATAAATTCTACATTTATATACTGAACGAGTAGATACAAAAAAATGAGGACATACTAACGCGACGTCCTACGTAGGCGATTCAAAGCGAATGCGAAGCGGTGGGGCGCGGCGCGAAAATAACAAACAGTCGGTAACTATGGAAGTGTCCTACGTTACCAATCGCGAGTTGGTTTCGATGCGGCGTGGCGCGATGCGAAGCGAACGCGATCAGTTGGTTTGATATTTTCGCGCGAATTGATAGCGGTGCCATTGTTTTTTGACATGTCAGAAACAGACATTTTAATTTCTTTCCATGAACGTCCCATATTATGGGACAAAATAATTATTATTATCAAACCGCGAATTTTAGGATTTGGCAAAAATAAATGAGACGACAAGTAAAAACATTTATTTATTATTGCTATTTTACAATAGGATGTTGTTCAAAACCATTGAATTATATGTAGTACATATAAATCAATGTTCAAAACACACAAAGTTTTCTCTCGCTTACACGAATGTCAAATTTTGATGTTTCCCGGAAAGATGTAAATTCAGTCTCATTTATTAATTCAAGATCACGTAATTCTTCATACAAATTGTGATATCCCCCATAAATATGCCTCTCTAAGTATTTTATATACGTACATCCATGACAGTAGCTGGCGGCAGAAGGAACGATTCGCGCACACGTAGGACAGAGCTGCCGCGTCGCAACGCATCGCATTGAATTCGCTTGTATCCGCACCGCATCGCTTCGCAATCGCGTTCGCTTTGAATCGCCTACATAGGACGTAGCATTAGCAGTTTCCTTCGCGTTGACATATTAAAAAAGAGTGGGTTGTAGCCAACACTAAACTCTCCACACCATAGTAAGTGTTCATTTTTTCTTCTTGAAAAATTGACAATCTCTTAATGCATTTTTATTAGTACATTTCTATTAGATTCTTAAACAAATATAAGATTCCAATAGGACAAAAGTTTTCACAATACACCATAGACACAGAAAATTGTCACGAAACTCATAGTATGCACTTTCTACATGATACCTGTCACTACTAGCAAGATGAGCATGTATGAGACAGTGTATCTATGTTGATGAGGCGATGTATGTGTCAAGATAGAAGAATACGGTGTTCGATTCTCACTGCCTACCCCTTGAGGAAGATAGAAGTGGAAAATAAAAAATATACTTATCTATAGACATACAATATCAATATGAAGTTGATCACTCAATTTTCCCATGCAGAAGCAATTTTATTTATTTATTTATTTATTTTCTTTGGGAAGCTACAGCTCATTTACAGTTTAATGATACAATAGGTATTATTTTTACAATATTAGAGCCAAATGCATTTTTGATGTGTGTATTTTTGTTGTAACAAAATTTGAAACAGTACAAAAATACCTTGATTTTTCAGACCGTGAGAGCATTTTGAAAATTAGGACAGAAGAAATCATAGAGAAGTAATAAACGGATATCTAATCATCTATTCTGAATCGATATAAATGCTATTAAAGAAATTACACTAAGTTTGTATGAAAAATAAAATAAATGTTCAATTTTAGCTGGAAAGCAACGATCCTTATTGATACGGTGACGCTAACCAGCCAATGACAGGTCGTAAGCAATGTAGGTACCTCGATTTCCCGATTATCCTATGATATTTTAACTTTATCTCAATTAAGATATTAAATTGTCAAAAAAAACTTAATATATATATTAAAAATATAAAAAAAGTAATTAAATTAATCGTCAAAACTACGAATGTTGAAAACAAGAGTAGGTACATTCAGACAGTGATTTTCAATGTTATATAGCAAACAGGTAAGTATACAACGATTATCTTCAAAGAATGTAAATTATTAAAAAAAACGCATTATTGAATCGTTTGAATTTCCAATTGTGTTAACTTGTTGTTAAGTACGCCTTATACTTAGATTAGATAGCCCATTTGTTATTGAGTGCGTGCTATACCTACTTACATAGATTACATAGCCCACTTGTTATTGAATGCGTCTTATACTTAGATTAGACAACCCATTTGTTATTGTGTACATACATACACAAATACATACAATCACGCCATGTCCCTCGCGGGGTAGGCAGAGAAAACCGAACAACAAATTTTTCAATCCTGGCACGCATCCCTCGCCTCGTCTACATACATGTTTTTTATCGAGTACGTGCAATATTTATATTAGAGAGCCCTTTCAGGAATCGATTTTTAACTTTTTTTCA
The DNA here is from genome assembly GCA_963576475.1 of Molanna angustata. NCBI lineage: Eukaryota > Metazoa > Arthropoda > Insecta > Trichoptera > Molannidae > Molanna > Molanna angustata. The sequence continues at coordinate 30,476,434 of OY754978.1, forward strand.
AATTTTGAGTTTTATTCTGTGTCGTAATTAGCATTGGACTCATTGCAACTATTATAATTGTAATATATTCGTCGTATTACTGCTTCAAGCCACAAAAACTCGCTTGGTCTTATAGTAAAATATTGAAATCATGCATTTGAAAAATACAGCGAAATCCAAAATCAATAATGTCCTCAAATAATCTAATAAAGTTCGTTATCCCAACCAGATTCCAAAGGGTTCAGTTAATTAAATGAAGAAAACCAAAGAACATGGGCAGAATCATGATGACACTGAAGAATTGACAAAGCATTATTTTGGAAAACAATTTAATTTATTATAAATTATCGGATATATTTTTTTCTGATTTGGCAACTTTATTTATTCTTTGAATCGATTCTTTAAATCTTTTGAAGAATAATCCGTAAGACTTGAATTTAAATTTATAAAAACACTAGATTCTACAATAGCGGATTTCCCAATAAAATGAAATTAATAATTAATAATAGGGGTGTAAAAATATGTTAGAATCGAAAACAAATTACTATAATTTTTAATAAAGAGTTTTTTAAGAGAATGGTTAAGTCTTTAGATCCTCATGCTTAGGTACATTATCTAAATAAGTGCTATAGGTAAATGAAATCAGTCATGGCGGCATTCGAACTTGCGATCACTGTAAATCTCTGATTAATTATAACGAGTAAAACGTTGGTATAACTCAAGTATTCATTTAAGGTGGGGACTGCTGCCAACGAACCTATTTTTCAATTTGATATACCATCATTATTTCTTATCAAATCGTTTTGAAAAAAATAATTTAGATAGTTTGGGTATTCATAAAGAAAAATGTATCTTTACTTTTTGATAGTGTTCTGTATAAATTCTTGTAGAAAAATAATAGCATACCCCGATTTTCAACGTTTATCATATATTTTTAATAAACTATAAGGCGCAGAGTAATATATTTTTTTTAAATTAAAGAAGACAAAAATATCTAGAAAAATATCATGTGGCATTGCATTAATGCTTCAGGCTTAGTAAATAAACCTAAAAAACATTTATTTTCCATTCAGCGCCATTGCGTAAAATATTTTTTTTTTGTTTATTTACATAACCTGATGCGTTAATGCAACGTCATATCATATTTTTCCAGGTATTTTGTTCTTCTTTAATTTATAAAAAAAAATATTGCTCTATACCTTATATTTTTTTAAAAATCTAAGATAAATGTCTAAAATCGGGGTATGCTTATTATTTTCCTACAAGAATATATACAGAACATAATCAAAAAGTTAAGGTATATTTCTCTTTATTAATATTCAAACTAACTAGGTTATTTTTTTCAAAATGATTCGTTCAGTAATAATGATGGTATATCAAATTGAAAAAATAGGTACGTTGGCAGCAGTTACCCTCTTAACACCAACTAATTCTACATCAAATTCAGTTAGGTAGGTATGAATTTTTATTTGATATAAAATTAAAGGATTAAAAACGAGTAAGTTGACGACCATATACCGGGTTCAATTCCCGGTTAAATCATAGCGATTTGTAACACAATTAATCTCTTATTCACCAAAATCTAGTAACTTTTTACCATTGGTTGCATGTTAGATTAATTGATATATAAGCTATTTGATATCTAAGAAGAAATACCTATTATAAAAACGACGATGACTGCCCATTTGTTATCTATAGCCAAACCACCTCAGTAATGATATTTATCTCACAATATATTAAATTTTACGGTAAATAACCCGTACGTTCTGCAGCTATGAATTATTTTTATGCTTCAGTTATAAATATGAGAATCGGTTAGACTGAATGAATTTGAGATACCTTCAAAAATTCTTCTCTAGAAATTCATCGCTTATGAACATATAATGCATATTTATTTATTTATCGTATGGGACATCGCACAATACAAAGTTCAGACACAAATAGCAGGAATTAGCACAAGAAGGCTTGTTTGTCAAACTATAATGACAATGTTCAAGATGACGTATTCTGTTGCTGAGTCACTGGGAGTCCAACCAGCTACATTTGTGGAAAAAGTCGGCGCATCTGCCATGTCTCGTTCGGATTCTGTTTAATGCTGTCCAAACTTTACGTGGCTGATCGAATCTGGGCGGTTTTATTGATATACAAGACAGGCCGTGGTTTACCAGGTTCGAGGCTTCCTCCCATCTAGCTCTCCATGTCTCTATGGTGTTGAAATTAGAGTCATGTATATTATGTTATCAAGAGACATATGGTGAGGCAAAGTGTCAAAAGCGAAAATCACTTATTTAATATACGAAATCGTCGCAAAATTTACAATACTTTAATAACTTTCAGCAAAATACTTGTTTAAAATGTTGTTTTTCTGTCAAGTTACGGACTGCCTCAAATGTATCACAGGCATTTAACGAATAATATTTATTTTTATTTTGTACATACATGTATGCCTTTACTGGGACATTTAAATTAAACATATTGATAGGTAGGTATGAATAAAAACAGTGTAGGCCCAACATGAACACATTAATAACACAAACAAATACAAAATGAAAACACAACGGAGTAGTAAATGAAAATACAATATTTATATGAAAAAAACAAGCAAATAAATAGACCGAATATTTTTTTTAATTGCATATACAAACATTGGAATTTTTTTCCTGTCGGGAGTCATATGATATTTTTTTAACAAACTTTTTAACATCTCAATAGAGACGAAGTTGGAATATTATAGAAGAACCAGGAACTCAAGACAACTACAGGTGCCTTGAATTTAACAGGTCGTGAGCCCTGTAGGTGCCTAGAGTTCCTGGTTCTTCTATAATATCCCAACTTCGTCTCTATTGAGATGTTAAAAAGTTAGTCAATACAAATAAATAGACATAAAAAAGAAGAAGAAGAGAAAACACAGCAGAATTATTCTATTTAGAAAAAAAAAAACAAACAAAGAAAAGCAATAACAAAAAAGTATAATTTGCGTTAAACTGCCATTTAAAACCATGTATAGTGTGTATCTACAAAAAATATCAAGGCGGTGAAATCTATGTATTGGTGAATTAATAATTAATTTACTACGTAGATTTTCAATATGAAGTGATTCTCAACAATATATTATTTAACCAATAGCAAACACTCGTTCACAATGTGTTCTTTACTGACTATTGTTTTACTATATTCTATTAATAAACAATAAGAAAAGGAAGAGAGTAATTAGGGAACGTTAAAATTTAACAAATATAATTTATTTTATAAAAAAAATGGAGTTTGTGTATTACCATATAAATTCATCACTGACATAAGTGCTCCATTAACAATATTTGCTGCAAAAATATTTAAATGAAATAAAACACAATTTTGTGCGCACCACTACAATTATAACTTTTATTCAAATTGAATAAAAATTCCTCTACATGTTACGAGACCAAAGTTCCCTTCCTCAGGAGGATAAAAAAAGTATACAAAGTTGAGTATACTTTGTATCCTCCTGAGGAATGGAACTTTGTTCTCGTAACATGTAGAGGAATTTTTATTCAATTTGAATATAAGTTATGTATGTAGTGGTGTACACAAAGTTGTGTTTTATTTCATTTAATTAATTTCAAAATGATACCACAAATTAAAAAACAATAGTTTGTCGATGATGCAAAAATTTATTAATTAAAATTATTTGGTATTTCATCTCCCTTAACTCACTGTCGGATGTAAATATTTTTGCGATGAATTTTTGTTGGCGAACTTTCCCAGTTTCGTATTGAGCTGTACGAAAAACTTTGGCCCAGTTTTATTTGATGTTTACGAATATATGCAAAAGTTGAAACTCACACAAAACGGGGCTATATAAATATAACAGAAATATAAAAAAATACGCAATTTTTGTTGTGGTAATGATTCCAGGTTTTATGGTCATAACATATATAACGTCCATATAATAATAATAAACATGAAAAAATGCTTTGTCGCTGTTTGTAAGATACACATATTAAAAAAAAAGTACCTATCTACATTGTAATCATACTTTTAAAAGCATAAACCTTTTTACTCATTCAGCTAGTTTTAAGCCCAGTGATTATTTGAGTTGTGATAAATGTATGTAAGTTGTAAAATATTCGGACCCGAAAAGTCCAAATGTACGAACCTATTTCTCGATAGATGGCGTTAGCAAAAGGTTCCTCATCACTTCTATAGATGGCAATGGTGATCTCAGCTTATTTTTAAGCGAACAGATTTTTATTTTATTTTTATAACAAAATACAGTTCAATATATAATATATCTTAAGTTTAAACTGAACCCAACTAAAACTGAGTTTATGTGGGTAGCTTCACCACGGCGACAGCACCTCATTGAGAGTACTCCTATCAACATCAACGGAGAAACACTCGTGCCACCTGCAAGTGTCAAATTCTTGGGTATTCACTTGGACAATAAGTTTTCACTTGACCTTCAAATCTCAAAAACGGTCAGTTCATGTTTTTTTCAACTCAGACAATTGAAAAACATTCGTCGAAATTTACCCAAGAATGAGACTAAAACACTTGTAAATTCATTCGTTGTGTCTCGGCTTGATTACTGCAACGGCATTTATGCTGGATTGCCTATGTATCAGCTCGATAGACTACAGATGGTACCTATTTAACACAGCGGCAAGACTTATTTTCGGTGCAGAAAAACGATGTCACATAACTCCACTGGTTGAAGTGTCCAGAGCGAATTGATTACAAAATTTGTTTGACGGTATATAATGCTTTGAACAATCTGGCACCAAAATATATACAAGAGCTGTGTCATAGAAGAGATCTCTCTGGGAGGCATCTCACACTCGGTCGTCTGGATCACAGAGTAACAATTCCTTAAAGGAGTTGGACAGAGTCAACAAAGCGGCTTATTATGACCGATGCTTATTATTAGTGTGAGTGGTCCTATTAAGTGGAATTCACTACCTCTAGATGTCCGCAGTGCTCAATGTAAGAGCACTTTCACTAAAGGACTAAAAACAGCTTTGTTTCAGAAAGCAACTCAACATTAAACTATCAGCGCCCTTGGTATGATCTCGAATCATTAAACGGCGTTATAAAAATAACTTATTATTATTATTATTATATATTAAAACTAACAATCACATATATACTAAACATATTTATTCACTGAAAGAGTAAGTCTTGTATTCCGTGAAGGAATAGCGTAACATAAAATTATGTGAAAACAAAATTAATATTATTAAGTATCATTATATAAAACTTTCAAAAATTGGATTGATAAGGGATCTCAATAAAGGGATCTCAATTGGTAAATGTTGCGCAAGCGCTTAAAGTGATCAGGTAAACCAGCCGGCGATGGCAGATCGTAAGCCTTGATTTCTCGGTTCACCTAATATGATATTCCAACTTCGTCTCTATTGAGAAATTAATTTGGTAAATAATCCCGAATATCGTTGTACGAATGCAGAATGAAAGCAATGGAGGTATAACGAAGATTTTTTCAAAAATCCATATAAATATTTTGGGAGTAAGCTTTGCGGTACATATAAATTTACTTAATTTAAAACTGACCATCACTAAGTGGGAAGTCCAAACCCATGTTCTGATAAAACTGTTTTGATCGTAATTTGTTCTTGTCAAAGGTGTGTAAAATAGACGACTATTGTGGCGTGATGTTCAATCATGTGTGATGATAGTCGTTTACATGTGAACAATGTGGGTCGAGGCAACTGGATAACCAATTCAGTGCGTTACCTCCTCTGTAACCGACACACCTCTCTCTATTAAAATTTTAAAGTAAGCGATTAATTTCTTACGTGGTACTACGAGGACATCTCTGTTTTTCTCCCTGTTATCTCCTCTGTGTCCTCCTGCGCAATCTCCGATGGTAAACCTCGGAGTCTGTCTGCAGATCTGGGCGTACTCCCTCTGGTAGGAGTTGAGGCGGGTCGTGGTGTCCCTCTGGGCCTTCTGCTTCAGACACTGAGACAGCTCCTTCACGGGAAACCATGACACTCCGCAGACTATGTGTTCTTCGAGTGTGTCATAGATGAATTTGTATTGGTCCTGAAAGAAACGAGATAATTAAATATTAGGCAGAAAAAACTAGGATAGTTAAATTGTTTGGCTAACAATATGTTGAACAATTTTTATTAGGGAGGCGATTGATAAGAAATCAGACTGTAGAGACTTAGGTATACAACTGGACAGTAAACTTTTATTTGACAAACACTTGACACAATTACACTGAAAGCTTATAAAATGTTGGGATTCCTGATGAGAGTATGCAAACCATTCACACAAGTGAAAACATTTATCTTACTATATAACACAATTGTTAGAAGTCAATTGGAGCATGCATCAGTCATCTGGAATCCACAATATAATATTTATATTAACAATATAGAACGAATACAACAAATATTTTTGAAACATATGAAGTACAAATTTGGTAATAACAACAAACATGAATTGCAGACTTTACAGACAAGACGAAGGACCTCAGACTTAATGTACCTTTATGACATAATAAACTTCAATATTGACTGTACAGACCTTCTGAAAATTATTAACTTCAACATACCAAACAGACGAACAAGACACACCTCAACGTTCTTTTTAGACAAAAAAAAACACTAATGCCGTTCAAAATTCGCCATTGTACCGATTCCTTACCACGTATAATAATTTGGAAAAGATCAGGTCCGTGGACATATTCTGTGTGTCCAGGACTCTTTTCAGGAGCCACGTTAGACAGAAATAATATTTTTTTTATTTTATTACCAGTAGTGAGTACAATGCACCATGAAATCAAAGGTGGGCTGATTAAGTTACAATTACTTATGTTGCTATTCTTATTTATTATATTTGTTGTACGTTGCCCATTTTTTCAAATAAAATAAAAAAAAAAAAAATTACATCTGTATGGTTTGGCTGTGTTAATATGAAAAAAACACGTTTTTCTTTAAGCATGCATCGATGAATTTTGAGTGTATATTATAACAGGTTAAAGATCAGAAATAATTTTTTTATTTTATTTATTTTCTGGAAATTTACTGTACAATAATATTTCTTAAACAGATATATTACCGAAATATATTAAATAAAAAAAAATATGCAAAAAAAAACTAAAACTATTAAAAATTTCCACAGTATTTATACCTAATAATTTAAAATTGGTGTGCTTACACACTTAAAAATTAAAAAAAAATGGTATTTACAGGAGTAGTGTATGCCAGTAGCGGAATTACTTATAGAAGCCGAAAATCTAGACTTGCCTATGAGTATTATATTAAGAAATTCTAGACCTAGTATATTTTGTCTGTACTACACGATTAAAAACCCTATTTAGATACGATGCTTGACAGGGTCACAAATGCAAACATTATTTTGGCATTTGATTTTAAAATATTTTCATGGCCACTCAAATGAACAATGATGCTAAAAAACATTGAATTTTCGACACTTCCAAATTTTCTTTCAGGGCTTGCCTAGTCCGAAGATTCTAGGTACGCCCCTGGTGTATACATGTGTGTATGAGGTTGGGGTATATGTGTGTGAGTGTCGCATAAATTATTCCAATCAATCTCTTCTTCTTCTTCCCCTTAGCGCTTTTGTCCCGTTTCTATCCCGTTTCTATCGGTTTTGTCCTGGAATTGGCGAGTCTGGTTATTACATTGAAGCGACGGTCATCTGACCTTCGTAACCCTTAGAAATTGGGTCATGGCTACACATAGCTAGTGATTTAATCCGCACATAGATTTTTTTGAAAATCCAGAGGTGCGTGCGACGCCCGGATCCGAACCGTCGACCTCACGCATGTGAGGCGACGATCTTGCCGCTGAGCCATCACCGTTATTCCAATCAATCTCGATACTCGATAATCGTCCGGTGAAATTGAATCATTGTTCTGAATTAATCCTGAACTAATTGCAGAGGAGAATTATTGACAGGGCCGGATAAATCATAAAACAATCAGGAACAAGAAGTCAGGGCGGTAGTCTTAAAAAGGGCGCTTAAATTATAAATGTTATATAAATCAAAAATCCACAGATATGGCGCTCGGTTCTCTTTGCGTTCCCGGATAGAGGCTCGGCATGATGGTGTTAATATGTAATATTATTATGAATCTCCAATTGTTGTGGATATTTTTTAAAAACAACTATATACATAGGTAAGTTTAGGTAATATTAACAAACTAATTCGTCATTTTAGACCCGATGTAATTTTACATAATTTTAAATTGTTCTACATTTAAAATTCCAAAAAAAAAATGGGGGGGGGGGGGGGCGGATTCAAATATATTGCTACGGGCGCAATAACACGTTTTTCCGGCCCTGATGATTGAGGTCTCAAAGAAAAATATCATCGTCCAGATGTTCACTATTGTAGGTATATGTGAAATGAGGATGGCGTGCAGCCGGATGTGGATACTGTTGGTGTAAGGGACTGGAGGGGTATATACAAGGATAGAGGGAGATGGGGAGGAATGCTGGACGATGCCAAGGTTTTTAACGGGCTGTGGAGCCATTGATGATGATGATGTGAAATAAGAGTGGGTGTACGACGCGATATCACGTTAAATGAGAGAAGTTCCATTATGTCTGGACAGTCAATTTATTGCATTGTGTATGTAGTTGTACAATGTCTTTATGTCAATTAGGGAATGTCTGTTCTAACGTAAAGTTTTTGTGATACAGTGTTGCATACCTACCTACTGTTGGAAAAATCTATGTTCTCTGTGATTCAAGTTTAAATGATTTAAATACGATTTATCAGGAGCAAAGACACTAAAATGGAGAACTAAATAAATAAACATTGAAAAAGAGAACATTCTTAAAACATAATAATGGGTATTTTAAATCAAACAAATGATTTGGTCTACATATATATTTTTTCCTGAATCCAGGACGACCGTTTCAGCTTATTAGGCCCTTATCAACTGGTAAACATAGAAACTCTGCTTTTTCTTATATACTAAAATTCGGTACATTTTTGCAATTATGAATTGTTCAAAACAGTTGTATTATAGTTTATGTAGGGAATTACGTCGATGCAGGTGTTTAAGTAATGAAAAAAACCACAATAGAGCTGTTTAAAAATAATATAAAGTCTTTACCGAAAGGGTGAAGATCGGACGTTTTTATTGTGGGTTAGTTTTTGTCTGTATACCAGTGGTCCACTTTTTGAAAAACCCGCAATAAAATAGGTGAGGCAAAATTATAGGTATTAGGTATACAACCAGATTCACAAATTAAAATTGAGATCATTCTATACAAATTAATAAATTAAAGCTAAGCGTGGACTATACAATTAAACTTTAGAGACACTTAAATCATTTGTTTGATTTAAAATACCCAATGTTATGGAATTCTACATATTCAACACCGTCAGCATTGACAAAATTAAAAAAAAAAAAATTCTTGAAACACTTAGGGAGACGCCTCCCTAAGTGTTTCAAGAATTTTGTTATATTCGAAATTTAAACATGAATAGATTGCAGGACAGGAGATTTTACTTCGACCAAATATTACTTTATAAAATTTGCAATAACTTAATCGATTTCCCTGACATACTCAATACTCAACATTATATCACATCACTCCATGTACCGAATAGACATACCCGCTCAAAACATTTCAACTAAAGCTATTTTGGCTCAACTTTTACGAAAGTAATGTACGCAAATAACTTAATGCTGTAGCTTTCTGATGTGAAATAAATAAACAAAAGAAATAGTAAGTGTGCAAATTTAGCTTCGTATATTATGAAAAAAATATATTCCTATTCAAATCCGAAAGCAATAATCATGCAATACACATTGCATAAATTCAGGAGTAACGAAAGTTAAATGATATATTTGTTTTACAAATATCGTAACAAACAAAAAATACGTGTTTTTTATTTGGTGATTGTAGTTTGATATTGGTCATTTATTCATTTGAGATTTACGCTGTGCTACGATTTCATAAGTAACTTTCTCCATCGTATGTAGGTATTAATATTGAAAAAAACGCAATATAAAACTCTTTTATTGGATTACTGACTGAACACTCGGAGAATTTTCAATAAAAGAGTTAAACGCAAATAAATAAGAGTTAGGGGAGGGTAGTTGAAGATATAATGGTACGTGTAGATCTTCAAAGGGGTCTTGGGAAACAATATATTATAGTTTACTGAATAAATAAGGCATTTTCAATATTGCTTTTTGCTCTCACAACCTACATTACAGTGGAGAGTATTGAATCACAATTTTATTAACTTTAAATTGTCACAGGAATTATGATTGTATATAACGCTAATAGGAGACCGTGTATATATTATACGTGAAGCAGAAACAACCGACCCTTTTAAAGCAAACTGCGCGCACGGAGGATTTTGAGTTTAGATAGAGAAGGAATGTAGAAAGCTACAATTTCTACATAATTATGTGCTACAATACATTGAATTAAACAAAAAAATGCACATCTAATCATAAGTTGTTTATTTTTATACTGCAAATGTCAAACACGTATTATCAAACGCAGTTGTTCAAAAATTCAAATAGAGAACATGCAAAGAAAAATATTTAAGTTAATGTGAAATGCCGACCGCCGTGGCACAGTTGGTAAGCCGTTTGGATTCTGTGCGGGCGTCCTGGGTTCGATTCCCAGCAGAGGAGAAATTTATTTAAATTCATTTCTCACGCTAATGTTGCTTCTCTGGGCTGGAAACACTGGTTAGTTGGAAGAAATTGCCATACGGTAATAAACTCGCCACTTGTGCAGGGTGCAAGGAATTATTATTGTTAAATAATATAAATGTAACTTTTACTAGTATATGCTATGTAGGTGACGCTGTCCTAATTGCTAATTCCGAAGATGATCTGAAGAGTAGAATTAGCAATAGACTTCGGAGACTGCTGTATACATAGATTCCATTTATGTTTTCAAAGATTTAACATGAAAATCTCAGTAGACCCATCCAGTACGATGCAAACTTGCAATCGAAAATAAAACCATAGAACAAGTGATGCATTTGGGTGTCGAGGTGTCCAGCAGTAATAACCTCTTTGACGAAGTAAGAGAGCAAGCAAATAAGGCCGCCTTTGTGGCTGAATGTTTGAAAAATACTGTATGAAGAAACAGAGACACGCTGAAGGAGAGTAAGGTAAGGATCTATAAGACCTGTGTAAGACCGATCATGACATACGGCATAGAAACAAGATCTGACACCGCCAGAACAAAAAACCTCCTAAGAACCACTGAGATGAAGACTCTACGACCCATCGCAGGCGTAACACTTCGTGACAGAGTAAGGAACTCGGAAATAAGGAGAAACTGTCATGTCGAAGATGTTGTGCGATGGGGAAGAGCACGAAGTCGATTCTGGAGAGATCATGTGGGGAGAGCAGGTTCGGATCGAGTGGTGAAAATTGCAGCTGATGAGGAGATAACAAATAATAGACTCCCTGGAAGACCTGGATCCAAGCGATGGAGGGATAGTTGGACGTTCACCTCATAAGAGTAGACTCCGAGAATAACAGGACACAGTCCTAACTAAAGCGGAAGATGAAGAAGAAGTATAGATCGAATCCAGGATACCAGTAAAGAATTAAAACGCCTTGTAAATCAAGATGGTTGTATATTTAGTTTTTAATTTCAACATTTTAATAAACAAATGAAATTGCTCACCTAATTTTGAGCTCGGAAAGTGTGTAATGAAATCTGTTCGTCGAGGCAAACAAACTCTGTTAAGTAATTTATTTTGTACATATTTTAAATTTCATCTCGTGTCTACATTGTCAACAAAGATTTTATTTTAAGGAACAAAACCCAAACGAAGAAGAGACAAAAGAAAAATGAAATGAAATGTAATGAAAAATAACGATAAGATTATGACGTAATAAAAGATTCAATTAACAACATTTTTTTATCAGTTCATCATACCAAAACAACGTGAACTCTGATTTATAATTTTTAAATTTGGTTAAATACGAAATTCTTCTTCGTCCTGTCTTTTTTCGGCCTGTTGGCCTGTTTATTTCCTGCGTTGACTTCCCTCCTGTGACGTGGACTGCCATCTGTCCTTCCATCTCTTGGGAGGATGTCCTGGAGGTCTGCTTTCTTGGGGAACATTATCCATGGCCACTTTGATGGTTGTTGAGTCTGTCATTCTTGATACGTGTTTATTCCAAAACCTTCTTCTCTGTCGACTCCATATAACGATATCCTCAACTTCACACATCTTTCGGATCTCTGTGTTTCGCACTCTATCACGAAGAGTTTTGCCAGGAGGCAAAACTCTTTTTTCTAAGGAGGTTTTTAGTACGGACAGTGTCTGCTCTGAATTCTATTCCGTAAGTCTTGTAGATTCAAACCTTGCTAGGGATGTTCATATACTTATTTTTCCAGATGAAATATTTCAAACAACTGGATGTTGCCGCGGCTTTTTGTGTCAGTTCGAGTATTTCACAATAAAGATCGTTGTTGCACATTATGTTAGCACTTAGATATTTAAATTTTGAATCTTGCTGAGTGTATCATCGATCACTACACTACAGCCAATCCTCTCTTGCGAGGGTCATGATTTTTGGCTTATTGATTGAGATGGACATGTTGAATTTCTTGGAGGCAGTGTGAAAACGGTGAAGCATTTTTTGGTCTTCCTCCGACTCGGCTATTATGGTGGCGTCGTCGGCATAGTATATGATCTTAAGGATATTGTCTCCCATTTGGTACCCCAGGTTAAGTGAGGCCACTTCTATTGTTTTACCCATTTCTAAGTTGTAACGGAACGGACTCAGGCTATCCCCTTGTCATACTCCGGTTAGTGTTCGTACATCGTTGGAAAGTTCTCGATTTACACGTTTATAAATAAGAAATTGTTTTTTCAAAACAATAATAGAAAAATTATATGTTTTGACGTATGAACTTATAATGAAGAAATGGCCAGTGAAAATATAAATCGCACCTTTATTTTCATAGTGACACTATACAAAATTATAAATTTAAAATTTTAAATTTTTATAACCAGTTATGTATTTAGATGAGAGATATTTATTGAATACAGAAATACCAGATCACTCGTTCAAATGTTGGCCACCAATTGGCATTATTGCGATTCGTATTTTTTCAAATTAAATTAAAAAAATTAAAACTTTAATCCCTGATGGTGAAAGATTTCTTTGTCCTGCGTTGTCCGATTTCGAAGATTCTTTTTTTATTTTTTTTAAATGAATATGTCCTTGTTAAACAAGTACATATACATCTTCCTACGTTCCCTTAAATAAGCAAATTAATGCTTGTGCTTAGGTGAACGAAATCGGTCGAGGCAGGATTCGAACTCGCGACCACTGGATTACTAGCCCAGTGCGCTAACCGCTCTGCCACCGACCCATCTAAATTTATTAGAAAGGGGTACCTTCTGATTAGTTTCATTTCAATTTGGTCGAGATCTGATCATGGGACACATGAAAAAATCCATGATAAATGGGAACAAACTCTTCAATTTTCAGTTCAGCGATAGTAATTCTTTACCATATTATCCGATTTTAATGATTATTTTTCAATAGGGAGTGCCGCATTTTTTATTTCTTGACTCACATTCATTTTGAAGTCGATTTTACTACATGAAAGATTTTTTGGGGATTTTAACTGTATCATAAAAATATGTTCTAAATGATACACTTATAAAATTTGACCAATTAAAAATATTTCACTGATTAAAATATTTAAATAATTGCCAGTTGCGATATGCAATGTACAGTTTGGTGAAGAGTGGTAGGAAAAAATTAACAAAAGAAAACTGAAAGAGATAAGAGATGGAAGGAAAAAAATGTACAAAAAAAATACAAGTAAAAAGAAAAAACAACACAAAAAAGGCTAAAGCATAAATATCCATCTGAAAATACCTGATTTCTTCTTCCTCTCCTTGTCCTTTTATTTTCCTATCATTGCTATCAACTGTTATTATATTCAATCTTTTTTTGCCTTTTTTCTATTATGTTTTTTCTTCTGATAATTATTTTTTTTTAATTTTACGTTTCATTTTTTATTAATTAAACATAACAAACATATATACAGTCATACAAACAAATATAACAACAAATTCAATGTAAATAATACATCATGAACCAATTCTATTTCTATATTTAGATGGGTGGAGGCAGAGCGGATAGCGCTCTGGATTAGATATTCAGTGGTCGAGAGTTCGTATCCTGCCTCGACCGATTTCGTTCATCTATGTCTATAGCACAAGCATTTATGCTTAATTTAGGGAATGTATGAGGATATATTTACTTGTTTTAAGGACATTTTCATTAAAAAAAATCTTTTTTTTGTCATGTCATAACATTATTGCCATAGCTCACATTGTATTGTATATTTACATCAACTCTCGTTGGTTGGATGAATTTGCCGACTGGCAAAAAGCCAGTTAGTGTACAAATAATGTGTACAAGAAGATACAAATAAAAAAAAGCTAAAAAGAAATACTAATTTGTTAATATTTGTTATTTTATCAATAAATGAGAGCCATTATATGATACTTATCCTGCAATTGATATAAAAAATACAGGATTAAAAATAACGCGAAACACAAGTTTTCCATTTGGTTTACCAACGTAGTGTGGAGTAATTTCACAATACTTATGTTTTTTATCAAATAAAACGTACACAACGAAAAGGCGTTTAACAGCTCAAAACATATATTACGAAAACAAAAAGGTTTCTAAATAGAAGGTTTTGTAAAGGTAGGCAGGTGCTCTGTAATCAGTATAATGAATGAAAAAAGCTATGGCGGTCTATATACCAGCTACATATATATGAAGGTTTCTTTAGAGTATCAATTAAAACGTTTTTTTATTTCATTTGCACGTACACACAATGGTCGAAATAAAGTATCAAATATGTAGAATAATCTCGAAAATTCTCTAACTCAGTAAAAAAAAACATTTATTCCATCTTTTAGACGGGGCGGTGGCGAATGGGCATCGCACTGTTTGAGATGGAGTGATAGAGAGTTCAAACCCTATCATAGCTGCCTCAAACGATTTCGTTCACCATATATCATAATAATAGTTGGATTACTTATAGCGCCATTTGTGTAAGTTCGTACCTCAAGTGCGCTTAACATAAAATTTATTTATTTATATTTATTTAAGATTTGGTACACGGTAAATATACAATACGCATACATATAATATCAATCATAACAAAGCAACTGTGCACACAAAAATCCCACAAGGCAAAGCCTGTCTGTGAGTATATCAATTAAAATATAGACAAAACTATTTTGTTAATAACATATGATTATAAAAAAAAAAAAATTAATGTAAAGTGCAAGAAATAAGTACAATAAGTATAAAGAAAACAACTTATAGATACACATAGATCAATAGGTTGTTATATACAAAACAACAAACCGACAGCATCATCATCAGTGTCTACACAGCCCAGGATGGGCCTTGGCCTCCTCAAGGAATCGTCTCCATTGCACCCTATCCATGGCCTTTTCTCTCCAATTCCGCACACCGGCTATCTGAAGGTCTTTCTCGACCCCGTCCGCCTTCAAGAGGTGTGGGAAGGTTTTGGCCTTCCCACACCTCTTCTTCCCTCCGGACGTGATGTGAGGATTCTTTTTGGTGTCTGGTCATCTTCCATACGATGCACGTGTCCTAACTAGCGGAGCCTCCTTATTTTTATCGTTTGGATGATATTTGGTTCCTTGAATAGGCTCTGTAGTTCGTGGTTGTACCTGATTCTCCACGTGCCTTGATCGCAGAGGGGACCGAAAAATTTTCTCAAAATTTTTCTTTCGAAAACCATTAACGCATCCATATCCTTTTTAGCAAGAACCCAACACTCAGAGCCATATGTTAGTAAATGTCGTAAAAGGGTTTTGTAGACGAGGATTTTAGTGTTTCTTGACAATACACGTGATCTAAAGTGCCTCTGTAGTCCAAAGTAAGACTTGTTAGCCGTGGCCAGTCTTTTCTTGATCTCAACCGACTTTTCTTGAGCAGACCGACAGCGGTCTTACCAAATATTATACCCGCAGTCGAAAGCAACAATACTTGGCAAGTACAAGGATACATACATATGTCGCAGTCAATAATTAACATATGTTAATAACAGTTTGAAAGAATCGGAGAGTTTAGTATTGCCCATATCTTACCAATTTTTTAATACGGAATACTTCTTAATGAGAGATTTTTGTTATAATTGAAATATTCTTGGATTAAATTATGACCGGTGTATTAAATATTGCGTATGGGTTTGAAATATAATTGTACAACAACGTTTTGCGAGTGGTCGGATAATGTTAAATTTTAACCGAATATCTGTTGTTATCACTATAGGTTTTGTAGAGGAAACAGGAATGTTATTTATATACCTTTGTATCCGAATAACATTTGGAGTGGGGTAAGGAGGGGAGGATTGCTGTGGACATTAAAAAAGGTGTAACAGTAAAAGTTGTATTACATTTATTCTGTGTAACGAGTAGTAAAATTCATGACACGATACTAATTTAATTAAACACATTGAATATAGGAATAGGATGATTGGACCACAAAACATATAGTAAAAAGTTGTTTACGGTACAATACAATAAAGGAATCAGGGCTCGAAAACGTTGTGAGGAACACCGGAATTAAATTGTTTTTATAAAAAAAAACTAGTGGGTTGTGGCCAACGCTATACTCCTCCCTGCCAAGTCACTCCACAAAGTATTCAAATTTTGTATAGAACATTTTCAGCATTTTCATGGAATGAGTTTGTTAAATTATTTTTGATTCAAATATTTTATTATGAAAACTTGATGATTCTTAAATGTAATTTTATGAAAGTGGTGCCTTTTTACCAATTTGGAAATAAAAATAACAAATTTTGAGTTTCCAGAGCTTGGGGTAATTTTGAAATATATGTATGTCAGATAAAAAATTAAAATGCATTGATCAGATGTCCTTCAAAATGGGGTCATGATGGAGTCTATGCGAGTATTAGACATACAAATTTGAAAATAATCGATTGATTCTATAATCTATAAAGTAGAATTAACACGACGTACATAGTACACACAAATACATTGTGAGGAAACTTTCAGAATATAATATCAGCATGATACTAGTTGATAATATGCAATAAAAAAGTAACCTTAAAAATAGCGAAATCACAACTATCCACTATACCCCCTTGGGTTAGTGAGGAGTGAAAAAATCACATTTCTAGTGTTACTGAGGAAGGAATTGATCCGAAGTCTGAAAACGTAATAATCAATACTAAATTTAAAGAAGAAATCACAAAGTTTCTTATGCCTAATTTATGGGACTTTTTTTATATTTTTTTCTTAAAGGTTTATAGGTGAGTGTGTGTTTGTAAATGAACCGATTTATATGTTTAGTTAAAATTATATTTTTATTAACACTACCTATAATATCGGAAGGTTATGACTAAATAAAATCAGTTACGTGTTCAATTAAATATCTATATTTTGAATTTACTATCACAATGTGATTTGATTCCAAGATTAATAAGAAATGGATTCTAAACAAAACAATATTGTTTATAAATATTGACAAAATGAAAGAGTATTGCTGTTATATTCGATTTTACAAATTCAAGACTACATAAAAAAATATAACTGTTAAAAATATATTTTATGATAATATAAGTATCGCGGACGGAGAATTCCTTCTTGACGTTGACCGGACGTGAACGAGGGTGACGTGAGAATGAGACATAGTGCTCGCACACCAAATCAGCAGCCACGGGAATTGAATTCGTACTTTGTCTCTCTACGGATTCCCGGACAATTGACCGTAGCCGATTGACCGTGGACAATTGACCGTACGCCCTTTTTACCGGATGGACAGTCGACCGTGTGGACAATTTACCGTACGGACAAATGACCGTGAGGACAGTTGGCCTTGAGGACAATTGGCCGTGGGGACAGTTGACCGTACGGACAATTGACCGTGTGGACAATTGACCGTATGGACAATTCAATGTGCGGAAACTATTTTTAGTATCAGAAAGAAATCTTTTTCTTTTTTCGTTTGAGTTTAATAAATTGCGTGAGTAAAAAAATGATTGTTTATGGCGACGAACCGATTGCCTTCTTTTTTTATTTCAAGATACTAGGAGAAATTCAATATGTCGACAGTGATTAAAACCAAATTTTACCAAATAAGCGGTAATTTTGTAATTCTAATTTGCTACATTTTGAGATATAAAAAGACGTCTGTTCTTAAACTTCTCCTTGTTCTTTTTTTGATTTTTCGAGATGAATATAGATTTATACTAATAAGAAGGTGTAGATTTCGAAATAATTGAAACTTTTTTGTTTTCTTTTGAAATGATGAGAAACCAATATAGCGGCCGTGATTTAAAGGTAGTTTTTCAAAATGAATGATTATGTTGGGTTTATCGAGTTTTGATTTGCTACATTTTGAGATTTTAGAAGACGTCTAAAATCTGAACTAGGAATCTATTCAAAGCGCCCTTGACGTGAGGTAATCACGAAAACGGCGCTACATAAATAATCAAAGTATATTACTATCTAACTCGGAGATATACAGGTACCTACATATTTATATTAGTATTTGTAGATTTTCATTTTTTTAACAAACTTGATGAAATAAAATGCAGTTGAAATGAGATTGCTAAGAATAATTTATTTGTAATAGAACGACGTATGGCAGGGTACGAAACGAGGACACAAGGAAATAATGTAAGACGAAGAAAGATATAATAAATAAAATTAAAGTTAACACATTAAGATGGTTTGGTTACTTGGAAGGATTGAACGAAGAACGCCTGACGAATAAAATATACAAAACTGACAGGAGCGGAATAAAAGTTCGGGGGCGCCCAAGAAAAGGATGGCACGACCATGTGAACGATATTTTTAAAGACGGAGGCGTACGAAGCGTGATCACCAGACGTACATGTTCTACATAGCATTGGAAGGATTTACTTTTTGTGGGAAATAAAGCCCATTTAGCCGCTAATAAAAAAAAATGTTTTATTCAAGCCCTGAAACAATTCAAATAACATAGTTGCTAATAATACTATACATACGAACTAACATACCATCACGGATTTTCTTTGATTTGGGTAGGCAGCGAGAACTGAATGCCATACTGTTTAAAAAATTGCTTTCCATGCGTCACCTCATATGACTGGAAAGAGTAGGTTGTGAACAACACGAAACTATATAATATATTTTTCGAATATTTTTATAGTTACGCAAACATTGGATTTTTTCCTGTCGGGAGTCAATGGTTTTTTATGACATTTTTTATATCTCAATAGAGACGAATTTGGCATATTAACGAACCAATTTCTCAATAGAGTGCGTTATAAAATAAGTTTCTTCGTCATTTCATAGATAGCAATGGTAAAAGCAGCTAATTTTCAAGAACGACAATATCTATGATTAAAATATATAGAACTTTCGAAAAATCGGATTGTTAAGGAACTCAATAAAAATGTATATGTAATTGGTAAGTTGCGCAAGCGTATAAAGTGATCACGTAAACCAGCCGATGACAGGTGGTAAGCCCTGTAGGTGCCTTGATTTCCTGGTTCTCCCTTAATATTCCAACTTTGTCTCTGTTGAGATATTAAAAAAAATGTCAAAATAATATATTTTTGCTTATTGATAGGTTTACAATCCCTGAATGCATTATATGAAATGCATTTCTATTGTTTACGTCAGCCTTTGTGGTTCAACTAGATTGATTCCTGAACCAACTGCCCCGGTTTCGATTCCCTGCGGAGACACATATTTTTATTTAGGTATAAATGAAAACACTAATTAGTTTTAGTTTCACTATTTAATTTTAACACTGGCACTGACCGGTATCGATCTGAAGATCATCGTCAGAGTGCGCGAAAATGAAAGTAAACAGAGTTTAAATAGATATGACTGAAATATTGGTACACAACCTTTTTTTTTTTTTTTGTAAAGTTCTATCAGTTCGATTAGTATTGCCAGAAAGAACTGATGAAGAAAACTGGCAAACAAAACAGTATGGTAAATATGTGTGATGTATACAAAGTTTAGTAATGTTGAAGTAGAAAGAAAAACTGATTTTACATTATACAATATAGAAACGAATTATAAGAAATATAAATATTATTGAGTATCCAGAGGTTGTGTATCCATGTAGTGAAGACCAAATGTGTGCAGGTATCTGAAACAAAGAGAGTGGCCGGCAGTAAAATTCTTTATATCGAAAGTAAACAAACAATAAAGGATAAGTGTTGGAATAACCCCACATTAACTGCATATAATGTAGATTGTTTAAAATATCGGTTTTAATAACGGTGAAGGGGAGAAGTCTGTCTGTAAATTTATCAAAGTTTTGCTGTTATCACATTTCAAACGATTTATTTCTAAGATCTCCAAACGATCTAGTTTTTTACCTTTAGGGTTAATATGTAAAATTTTGGTATTACTATCGATGGAGAAGTCATGACCAAACTCGTTAAGATGTGCAGCAAAGTTGGATGAGTCCTGATTAAGTCTTTTACAACGTAAATGTTCATTAATACGGATCTTAAATTGTCTTCCCGTTTGGCCGATGTATACACTTGGACAGGAACCACATGCTAAAGAATATATACCGTTATTTTCAATGGGGTCTATTTTATCTTTATTGTTAATGAGCATTTTGCCTAATGTTTTTGGATTATAAAAGCTATATAATCCAAAAACATTAGGCAAAATGCTCATTAACAATAAAGATAAAATAGACCCCATTGAAAATAACGGTATATATTCTTTAGCATGTGGTTCCTGTCCAAGTGTATACATCGGCCAAACGGGAAGACAATTTAAGATCCGTATTAATGAACATTTACGTTGTAAAAGACTTAATCAGGACTCATCCAACTTTGCTGCACATCTTAACGAGTTTGGTCATGACTTCTCCATCGATAGTAATACCAAAATTTTACATATTAACCCTAAAGGTAAAAAACTAGATCGTTTGGAGATCTTAGAAATAAATCGTTTGAAATGTGATAACAGCAAAACTTTGATAAATTTACAGACAGACTTCTCCCCTTCACCGTTATTAAAACCGATATTTTAAACAATCTACATTATATGCAGTTAATGTGGGGTTATTCCAACACTTATCCTTTATTGTTTGTTTACTTTCGATATAAAGAATTTTACTGCCGGCCACTCTCTTTGTTTCAGATACCTGCACACATTTGGTCTTCACTACATGGATACACAACCTCTGGATACTCAATAATATTTATATTTCTTATAATTCGTTTCTATATTGTATAATGTAAAATCAGTTTTTCTTTCTACTTCAACATTACTAAACTTTGTATACATCACACATATTTACCATACTGTTTTGTTTGCCAGTTTTCTTCATCAGTTCTTTCTGGCAATACTAATCGAACTGATAGAACTTTACAAAAAAAAAAAAAAAGGTTGTGTACCAATATTTCAGTCATATCTATTTAAACTCTGTTTACTTTCATTTTCGCGCACTCTGACGATGATCTTCAGATCGATACCGGTCAGTGCCAGTGTTAAAATTAAATAGTGAAACTAAAACTAATTAGTGTTTTCATTTATACCTAGTATAATGGAGTTTCACCACGAATTATCCGTCGACAAAATTAACATATTTTTATTTATTAATTGTGTTTTCAGTCTGGATCCAAGAGACGTTAAATTTCCAGAATGAGGCAACTTGTTGTTGGGGACGTGTTTAATAAATATTTGACGTAGTACATACCTGTCAATACCTGTTAGTTACTCGAGAAGCAATAAAAAAAATAATAGATACATAGGTATATTGTTTAAACAAAAAAAAAAACCTTCAATTTTACAGAACGTGGGTGCATTTTGAAAGTTTAAACAGATATAATCATAGAGAAAAAATGTGCCGTTGTCTATGGAAAACTAATTAGCTTTAAGTGAATGTATTTACACATAATATGATGTCAATCAAATAATATTGTTACAGACGTCACAAAATTTCATTGTAGATACTCCATACTTTACGTCATAACGAAACTCAGTGCGCACATTCTGTTAAAAAATAATTGAAAAAAAGATACCTACCTGTTAAAAAATAATTAAAAAAAATACGTTATAAAATAAATTGTGAAACCTTAACTCTCTACTATTCCATAGTAGTGGAGATTCAAAGCAAGTTTGAATTAAATATTATACTTTTTTTTTATTTTCATAAACAGTCAACAGCTACATTTTTTTATATTAAAGCTGATTGGTAACCAGAGGGGTTACCAATCGAAAGTAGTTAATAACCAAAGTGGTTACTATTAAATATAAGTGGTAACCAGAGGGGTTACCAGTAAAGAGAGTTTACTATATCCCAAGTGGATATGATTTGAAATAAGAACACAAGGGCAGTGGTTGAGAGAGAAGAAGAAAGAATGGTCAAAAGTAACAATGAGTATATTGATCACAATTAATAGTTTGCTTAAGGGTAAATTTACAATTGATGAAATAACTTACAAAGGAACTTTTCTCACGATGAGTAGGTATAACGAGCGAGTTAGCGGGTGTGTTCGAAGTGTCCGAATCTTCGCATGGTGAAGTACCATCGTGCTCGCGAGGTCGAGAGATGACCGGTGGTCGAGAGACGAAGTGTCGGCGAGACGGCGTGGTCGAGAACGGCGGCGTGATGTGACGAATCGAAGTGACGGAAATACGGAAATGAAGTGACGACGTGTAGAGGTGTAGACTCCCTTAAATAGTGCTGCGATGGGGGTATCAAGTTCAATGTCCTCGAACTTTCTAGACTTATTTATTTGAAGTGTCATACCCAGTTGAGGAGTATTGTCACTTGTTTGACGTTGCGGGCGATGAACTCGGCCTAGCGATAAACAAATGTACTTGCCGTCGCTAGGCGCGCGCTCGAAAGAAATTTCGAGATGTGGTCTGCCACATTCCTCCCCTCCAAGTGGTATCGAAGATGGCACGATACCTTGGTAGAACGTCATGGTGTGGCTGAGCTGAGGCAGTCGTTGCTGAAGATTTTTGTAGTCATTACAATTTTGGAGAGATGGTTAGACTTGTGTTAGTTGGACTGTTGCCTTGTTGCTGATGATGATTGCGACGGATCAAGATGTGATTGCTTTGGAAACAGTGTTCCCGTTCAGCCCGTTGACAATTGCAGTGTGTCGGTGAGACTTGTTAGTACACAAAGCTGTGGAGTCCGTGGAGTCAGTGTAGTCCGTGGAGTCAGTGTAGTCCGTGGAGTCCGATAAGCTGTGCAGTGTAATTGGCATCTAAACATTCTTGTCGAATTTGCAGAACTGTGCAGTTGGCTTGCGTTGGCGTTTTCGAAGTTTTCGTTGACTGTCGTCGTGTTGACAGCGTGTGTTGACAGTGACGTGTTGACAGCGTCGTGTTGACCGTGTCGTGTAGACGTCGTGTTGTCGTGGTTGAGCAGCTCCTTGGGTATGCGAGACAGAGTGCGAGTCGTAAGCATAACACGAAGGATGGGACAGCGTCCCAACAAAATCATTCCTCGTTCAAAGACGTGCGTAGCGATGAGACGAGGTGAGTTTTTGTGTGCTCGAGATGTGTGCGTGCGTTCATATTTGGGTGTCCGACAGCTCTGGAGTAGTTCTCCAGCGTTGAAGTTGCGGCGTGTCTGTTGCGTTAGACAGCTTTGGAGTATGTAGTTCTCCAGTGGGGCCTGTGTGTGCATTCTTTGCTGCGCATCAAGTGAGTCTGATGTCTTTGGGAATACGTGCCAGTATAGCGAGTGCTTGTGCATTCTTTGCCGCGCATCAAGTGAGTCTGATGTCTTTGGAAATACGTGCCAGTATAGCGAGTTGTAGCGTGTCGGTGTTGCTCTTGGTTGCTGATGAAAACCATTTGTTGCTGAAGTTGTCCATTTTGATTTGGTGCCGTTGCCAATGTTGTTCATCTTGATTTGGTGCCGTTGACAATGTTTGCCATCTTGATTTATCGATGTTGATAATGTCGCTTTCCATCTTGGTTTGATGCTGATGATGATGATAACGTTGATCATCTTGCTTCTATAGTTGTACATAGTAACAGCAGTTGACAGTTGTAAATTTTAAATTTTCATAATATAAACATTTACAATTGTAGCAAGCGAATAAATAAAATATTGTTGGTTGCATGTTGCAAAAATATAATATGTACAATGATAAGTATTTGTCAATAATAATTAAGTTGATTACAATATATTTTAGAAGTGAAAATAAATTCAAGTATCTAATTAGGTATACAATGCAACAAAAAAATAATATGAATTTCAGCAAAGTCCAAAAATGTTTAAAATATTCTATTTGTAATAGGTAAATATTGAAATGTGTCTAAGTACAAAAATGCTTTGCAAGTTTCAAAGTATAAAAGGTATTTAAAGCAAAATTACAAAGTATGAAATAGGTAAGTTAAGTATTTCACGAAATTAGTACCTATTTGATATATTAAATAGTGATAATTTAATTAATTATTTGCGAGCTCCTTTGATATAAAATCATATTTCTGATTGCAATGAATTTAAATAACGTACGTAAATATCTTGTTAGCAAAAACTTAGATTGTCGCTCGGTAGATGGTGTTTATTGAAAACTTAATTTTTCTACCGCTAGTTGAAATTTTGAAAGATTAGTCACGAGCCGTAATCGCGTTGTTTACTTATTAAAAATAACAAAATTGAAGTTTTATCGTTTAAAACCGAAAACTTTCGATGGATATTTGTTTAAACAGTGAAATTACTATATCAAGATTACTTAAATGTTCTGTACCACGCGTAAAACTGTATGCAAAATATAAAATTAATAATTTTTGTCACTTCAGTATTATTGTTGTGCATGAGAATTTTTTGTCGCGATGTATGTGAAAAATATTTTTAGTTCCGTGAATTATGTAAAAAAAAATATAACTAAATTCGGAAGTGCGGTTTTGTTTATGTATATCGCGATTGTCGGAGTATTTTTTTACTTAAAGCAGTGCCGTACAGAAAAAATTTACAGTGATTATGCGAAATTATAAAGTGGGTACCAATATATACCTTTGTTTACAATCTCAGAATAAAATAAATGTGTACTAAGCATGTGTAAATAACACATGCTTAGTACAACATTTATGACAAAGAATAACTAAAAACCGAGAAGCGCGGGTGATTTTTAAACGCGATTGCATAGAATTAAGCGCGATTGTTTCGCGGGTGTAGTGTAGTGTACCCATCGTGAGAGATTCAAAAACCAATTCGTTCTTTTTCTAAACTAGGAAAAGAAAAGAGTGATCTGAGGAAAATCGGTAAGTGTTGTTTAATGTTATTGTAATGAAAAATACCACTGTTGTGAATGCATATTTATCGTTTTTCGGCCTCGGGCCGGTACTAGATAAATACCGATGTTTTGTAAATACCAGTAGCTGTGAAACTTAGCTATTAAGCTGTTTGGTAACGAATGTGTTCATATTCACGTTTTCAGGGTCACCAATAAAGCTGATTGGTAACCAAAGGGGTTACCAATCAAAAGTTGTTAATAACCAAAGTGGTTACTATTAAATATAAGTGGTAACCAGAGGGGTTACCAGTAAAGAGAGTTTACTATATCCCAAGTGGATATGATTTGAAATAAGAACACAAGGGCAGTGGTTGAGAGAGAAGAAGAAAGAATGGTCAAAAGTAACAATGAGTATATTGATCACAATTAATAGTTTGCTTAAGGGTAAATTTACAATTGATGAAATAACTTACAAAGGAACTTTTCTCACGATGAGTAGGTATAACGAGCGAGTTAGCGGGTGTGTTCGAAGTGTCCGAATCTTCGCATGGTGAAGTACCATCGTGCTCGCGAGGTCGAGAGATGACCGGTGGTCGAGAGACGAAGTGTCGGCGAGACGGCGTGGTCGAGAACGGCGGCGTGATGTGACGAATCGAAGTGACGGAAATACGGAAATGAAGTGACGACGTGTAGAGGTGTAGACTCCCTTAAATAGTGCTGCGATGGGGGTATCAAGTTCAATGTCCTCGAACTTTCTAGACTTATTTATTTGAAGTGTCATACCCAGTTGAGGAGTATTGTCACTTGTTTGACGTTGCGGGCGATGAACTCGGCCTAGCGATAAACAAATGTACTTGCCGTCGCTAGGCGCGCGCTCGAAAGAAATTTCGAGATGTGGTCTGCCACAATATAAACAATTACATTTAAATAGAGCCAATTATAGACCATTATATATTAGGTAATTAGTATTAAACACATACGTATATAGATATAATATTATACAGCGACACTATTCATATCAAGCTCCCAGTGTTTACATACAATACCATCCCAGATTTTATTAAAAATATCAATCACTACCAAAGGTTCAAAAGGGAAATAACCTTATGGATCATTGAAGCAAATCCACCACAATAACATTTTTCTCATTTCTTATTACTTGCTGTGTGTGTGTGTGTGTGTGTGTGTGTGTGTGTGTGTGTGTGTGTGTGTGTGTGTGTGTGTGTGTGTGTGTGTGTGTGTGTGTGTGTGTGTGTGAGTGTGTGTGTGTGTGTTTGTGTGTGTGTGTGTTATATGGTTCAGTATATTATGTGAGTATGGAGATTGCGTGTGCATGTATGTATGTTAGGAAGTGTATGATCATTTGTGCTGAATCCACTTTAAAATAATGTTGTTTAACTTACAAAACCAAAGACTGCATCCAATATAACACAGGGATTATCCCTAGCATATTGGAGAGCAAAATCACTAATTGACAGCAAAGTGCAAGAGAGTGTCAATGGTTTGGATGTGTATGTGTACCTTTCCATTGTCTCTGTCTGAAATATGTATAGCATTTAATCTTTTTTTATATACCTTTATTATTGTTGTCAAACCTCTGTATGTAAAATGCCATGTTTATTATAAATAAATAAAAATAAAAAAAATATACCAGCGATTCACAGATTCCTACCTAAGATTCATAGACAATAACGAATTCCTACCAAAGATTCACAAAGATTCACAGAGAATAAATCATTACGTGTGACATAATAATTGTCAAGAGGTTACCCAGATATTTTAGCGATGAAGTTTTTATTACCACGAGATTACCCCCGACAAGAGATAGGTATAAATTACCAAGATGAATTTTTTATTACCTTCCTGGGAGTAATATATTCACAATTTATCTCGACAAAGGTTTGATTACAAATGTGTGGAAAAAAATACGATTAACACATAAAACAATAATTATTAAGAAATAAGTGACAATAAAAAATGAGCAAATCTCTTTCAACCAACTCAAGAAAATTAAAGGTTAATTCGTTACAATAAAATATAGTTCGCATATTTTTCTTGGTAAATTTGACAATAAACTTAATTTGACGTCTGCAAGTGACATTTTTTTTTCAATTCGATCAATATGGTACCTACCAAATAACGATATTGGTTGTTAGTTTCGAACTTAAAGAATTTTATGAATTGTTGGATATTCGGAGAAAAAATGTAATGGTTATTTTTTTTATTTCATTATAATATAGTTTCTCGGGCGACAAACAGGCAATTTTTAAAAAATATCAAATCAACACGCATTCAATAACATGTGGTCACCTTTTGGAGACTAATGGTATAAATTGTCCCACAAATCCATACTGAAACAAACCATTTAATTTTTTCTCTGAATATCTTTTATTGACTTTTAAATGGTGCATCTAGTGGTGTTTTCAGTATCCTAATATGTACAATGTCTAGTTTAGGCGCTGTACTAATTTATATTTTTTTCATTCTTTTAGTTATACGTGTTTTCTAAAACATTTTTTTATGTTTTTTTATAGTTTTGTTACAAAAATTATGTTCATCTGTCGTGTTTTGTGAAAATATGACATATGACTTAATTTTTTTTATGGAAAATACTTTGTGATAATTTATATAATAATTATATTTAACAATTTATTATTTAAAAATATAATTATATTTATATTTGTCGGCCTTCGTGGTTCAGCTTGTTAAGTATCTAACTGCTGATCCAAAGGTCCCGGGTTCGATTCCCGGTGTAGAAACAGTTTTTATTGTGTTTTCAGTCTGGATCTGTGAGACGATTAATATCGCAAGTCTCCAGAATGTGGCAACCTGTTATTGGGTGCGTGTAAAATTATTATTTGACATAGTACCTGTTAGTTGTCAGAGATGCAATGTAGAAATAAAATATTTGTTTATTGATTTTAAAGTGGATTTCTATTCTGTCAACACAAAAACTGTAGAATCCTGTGATTTTTTTCGAGTTATACCACTTTTCTTCTGACCACAATCATTGCGCTCGACCGTTGCAAACTTCTGCCAACTAAATATTAGTAATTCACAGGTATATGCAAAAAATAAGTATTTCAGAGAAAGAGTTATTTTTTAACTTTGCAATCTAACAAACCAAAGCAAACTCTTAAAACTCTCGTGTTAAAAAGGTACCTATATATAAAGAAGTACTCGTCCGGGTCTCACATTTCGAACTTCAGTATATTTCAAACGCATTGATTTTCCCAATTATTTCATTTTTCTGTTTCTAAATTTTAACTAATAACATATTTGATCTGATATACTGTTTTTCTTCCACCACCACCCATGGGGATTCTGAACGGCTCCTTGCAAAACTGTGAAATATCATAAGAAGAGTCCGGAGAACACTAAAACCTTGCTGACACTGCACTTAAAGTGCCAAAGAGAGCTAATTATAAGGAAACAGCTAGCTCATCGTTCACTGATAGCGAAGATAATAGCGAACCGAAATTTTGACAAAAATTCTTGAATGCTTTGAAGTTGCTCTTCGTGGCTACAGGTCCGCATGTCCAATGGGTCCAAAGAAATTCCCTCGGACATCTGATGTAGACTACTGTTAAGGCCCTAAATTAAATGAATCACGAAAAAATATGATATGTGATATACAACATTTTATCGTGCAAAAAAAGTAAAATATAGAGGTTTTAACTTGTTAATTTTGTCGACGGATAATTCGTGGTGAAACTCCATTATACTAGGTATAAATGAAAACACTAATTAGTTTTAGTTTCACTATTTAATTTTAACACTGGCGCTGACCGGTATCGATCTGTTGAAAATCATCTTCAGAGTGCTCTGCCCTGCAGTGCAGAGCACTCTGACTATGATCTTCAACAGATCGATACCGGTCAGTGCCCGTGTTAAAATTAAATAGTGAAACTAAAACTAATTAGTGTTTTCATTTATACCTAGTATAGAGGTTTTCTTTAAATAGCAAGAATAGTTATTAAAATATAATAATTATAAAGAAAGCCAGCCGGTAGATTTTCATATTATCTTTCGATTGAAGTAAAAATCTACTTGATAGGCCTTGTAGTTTTTTAGTAACTTACAATAAAAAAAATATAAAAAAGGGTTTTACTTAAACTAATTTTACGAGAAAAGTATTAAACAAATTTAAAATTCAAAAAACTCATGCAATAGAATAAAGATGTACATACATAAAACTGTTCTTTATTTCAAAGACGTATCTTTTGAGGGTGTTAGGGAAATTAT
The DNA here is from genome assembly GCA_963576475.1 of Molanna angustata. Lineage (NCBI taxonomy): Eukaryota > Metazoa > Arthropoda > Insecta > Trichoptera > Molannidae > Molanna > Molanna angustata. The sequence continues at coordinate 30,505,890 of OY754978.1, forward strand.
TATCAAAATATACAATATAGCTACCATAGGCTCTTAAGATCTATTTATTATTATTTATCGAAGTTCCTAGGATTGTTTCTATGTTCTACGTCTGTTTTGAGTACTGTATAAATGAATTTATTCCATCTTTGAAAGAAGAATGGTAATGATAAAAAAACAATTAAGAGCACCAGGCAGAACAGTTCTTAATTTAGAAAGTGGTAGAGTTCTGTTTAATTGCTCACTTAAATTCGGCTCCAAAGACTAGATTTTGCATTTTTAATTATTCAAATCGTTATCTGAGATGAGATCATTGTTACGACTTTAAAAGTACTTTTGATTCATGATTGGTACAATGTCATATAAAATCTCAATGAAAAAGTTCTTGAATAGACATTGGTATAATTAACTAATCAAACAAACCTTTTTATAGATATATCTATTTATAATTTAAATTAGCAAAAAAGTTATGTAATCTTTATAAATTCTTCTTCTGTAATTCATGAAGATTTATCCAAATAAATTACTTAATTATATTTTTTTATAGCAAACATTTATGAAAATTGTTTATGAAAACGTTGGTTTGATTTTGCACAATAGTACTCGTTTGATGTCCTATTAAATATGGAAAGTCTCTTTCAACCAACACAATCGACATCAATCTTCAAGTAAAAAGATAAATAAAAAAGTACAGACAGTCGTAATTGTGACAAATACACTACAAATTATATTGACGATATTTTGTGTTTTTATTTTTACATTGCTTATTAATGTTTATTAAAACGAATAACAACGTGACAACAACGTTTAAACGTGGTGAACGTGGGTAGGAAATATTTTGTGATAATGTACATAATATATAATCCGGCTCGAGGGACCATTATAATTCCAACATTTAATTATATTAATAAGCTTACTTTTGAATCGTGTGGGATGACGTTGTCTCTTTAAAAGGCTCATTTTTGTTTTGAATATTTTGTGTTTAAAATAATGTTGGTGTATTTGCATGATAATTATTTTTGGATACGAACCGGATACGAAATTTTGAATTATTCAAACAGTTGAGAGGGATGTAAGTAAGTGGACAAAATAATTTCAACTAAGCAGTCGGAGAGAGCCTAACGCCATATTATTTTTTCTCATCCAAATTCATGCATCCTCTTTTATTCGTCTGTTTGAGCTTCTTATAATTATTTTTACTCTATGATTTCCTGATTGATTACTCTATGAAAACCAGGCAGACCACCAGCCACATGGCTGTCGAGCATCAAGAAGTATCTGCGAGAGAGGGAGCTGAATCCTAATCTGGCACAGGACAGGCGAGTTTGGCGAAATAGAATAAGGAGAGCCGACTCCAAGTAAATGGGATAAAGGCGAGTATGAAGAAGTATGTAGTTCATATGATCGACCCGTTTGAAATGTTCATCAGACCTCTTGTTCCATTTTTTCAGTTTTGTATGTTTTGTTCATTAGGCGTTATTCATTCATTATCCCTATGTGGCCATACTATCTCAACGTGTTCAACTATCTCAATCATAAATGCAATATATATTTGTATCTGCCATATTTGCCTAGTGTCCTCATTTCTTGTCCTGTCATACATCATCCTATTACAAATCTCAGCGATCTCATTTCAACTACATATGTTTTTTCACGCGTCTTATGCCATGGCTAAGTCTCACTCGTATACCTCAAGATTGGCATTGTGGAGCACTTGCCTCCTTTGACTTCATATTTTCATTTACACCTTAAATATATTTATGTCGTCCTGCCATATTTCTTCTATAACTCAAAAATCAAATTTATATAATAAAAAGTATAGAACAGAGCGTCTGGGACGGGACACAGATGAGAACGGACTGTTTCAGCTTGTCTTGCAAATTGTTAATCTACATTAATAATTTGATTTAGTATGCAAATTTCAATACAGCGATCCATTTGCATTTTGTGACGGTCGCTGTCAGTTGACGGTGGTTTAATAATGTTGCCGATTATATTACACGATGTGTGTCTATGGGTGTATCTGAAGCCAGGAGATTAATTAATATCATTACTTGGGCTGACAGTAATTGCAACGTATATGGCAACGTCACTGGATGAAACATGTCCAAAGTTTTGCAAACGATGGATATTATCTTATAATATTATGTTTGTAAATGATATCTATTGGTGAATCATAAAACTCATTCAGATATATCAATGCGGGGTAACCAGCGATAGGTGTGCGTGTATACCTTTACTTACCCACATACCTATCGGGCAATATTCAGAATGGGTATTGAACCTCATATCTGAAATGTTACAATTTTCAAGAAAGTACTCTTCAAGTTGTGCTGTTAGTAATTTTTGTTATTCACATCTTTCTGTAAAAGGAAAGTTTATAATATCCACATACGGAGCGGATTGTGGTAGTAAAATATATTCTAGAATAAAAAGTAATACATTTTTGGCGTAGAGTAATTTCCAGCATCGCGAAAGTATCTCGAGGGTCTAATAAAGCAATTATTAATATATTCTAAGAAATTCGGGATGTCTTATTAAAACAAGTGATAAATTATAAAAATATTAAATATCATAACACCTGAGGCACATTGTCTTCCTCATTGTGTCATTTCCCAAAACACCATAATTAAAAATTTAAATTCACAGCGCAGTCATAATTTTAATTGAAATAATTGAAAATTAGTATTTTGGGGAATTTCTTCCATTCGATATTGGGATACTGAAACAGTTATTAATGTCGATTAATCGCACTTTTTGACAGCTGGCGGACTTTTCTTTTTGTCTGCAAGGTTTTAGAGTTCTCCGGAATCATCTTAATTTTCTTCACGAGTTTTGCAAGGGGCCATTATTAGTTCCATAGGCGGAAAGGGTTAAAATATTACAGGAAGACGTTTGAATATTGACAGATACAATAGACTAAAGTATTTTTACAGTAAAGTTGTTTTAAAAATGATGTTGATAAAAACTTACCCAAAATATTTTCTGTCTGTCTTAAAGGCTAACAGTATATTCACTCTGCGCTGGCATCAACATTTTCAAGACACAAAATAAATTATATTGAAAAATACGATTATGTTCCAATAGTATACTCTCTATCAAAACTTTATTGTTAGTATTTAAACTAATTAATCTACACATGTCATGAAATTGGCCATAATCTACATATTAAAGGAGTCATCTCGCCAAAAAAGTATGGCATTTAAAACATTTGTTGATATTACTTATATATATTTTACCGGAATAATATTTTGAATTTATTGTAAAGAAGATTATTTTTATGACACGAGGTAAATGACAAGCTCGCGACAGCTCTTTCGCGACAGCTGTTTCTCTTCAGCCATTCAACAAACAAATTCTAATAAAATATGCATTAGATTCCAATCTCAAACATAAATACCTGGTATATCATTCCTGATTCCAAAACGGTGACCCCGACGTGACATTTTTTTCGTACTACAACATAATATCGTTGTAATCGTTAAATTAGTGAAAATAAGAAATAAGATAAAAAGGAGCGGTGATAGCCCAGCGGTAAGGTCGTCGCCTCCCATGCGTGAGGTCGACGGTTCGAATCCGGGCGGGGCACGCACCTCTAAATTTTCAAAAATATCTATGTGTTGATTTATATCACTAGCTATATGTAGCCATGATCCAATTTGTCTGGTTCCCTTTTCTAAGGATTATGAAGGTCAGATGGCAGTCGCTTCAATGTAATAACCAAACTCGCCAATTCCAGGATCATGGTCAAAGCGTACCCCGATAGAAACGGGACAAAAGCGCTAAGGAGAAAGAAGAAAAAGAAATAAGATAAAAATTAAACTTACCACGTTTTCTATAAGACCTTTCCTGGACTGGCGAAGTTTCTTCAAGTATCCAAAGACGTCAAAAGCATCTTCTTCTTCAGCCAGTTCCATGTTTGCGTCTATTGCCAGGTACACTCCCGATCTGCCACCTCCGTCACTGAAAAGAAAAACAATATCAAATATATCGCATTTGTTTAATTACGTCTACAGTAGCAGCCGCCGGGTATTGAGCTTCTTTGGTCACATCGCCAGGAGAGATCCAGCAAACCTGGAAAAAAGTATTATCGCAGGAAGTGTACCAGGTAAAAGAAGTAGAGGCATCTCCTGCGCGATGGTGTGACCAAATTAAGAACGACCTTTATTCGGCGGTGCGAGCTGCGGTGGGCAGAGAGGGCTGGAGGCGACTCGTTCTGTACATTGGCGGCCCCATAGATTACGACCCTCAGCATTGAAGAAATGAAGAAGAAGAAGAAGAGTTTAATTACGTAATAAATTTTTAAATAGGGTTACGATTCGTAGAATTATTTTCATTTGAAAGATAGCGATGACATAGAACCGATAGGGTAAGAAATGTTTAATTATTCATAACAATACTATCATTTGTATTATTATACATATCTAAAATTCTTCTAAGAAATCTCTTTTTCATAGTATAAGTTCTAATTTCAGATGAATTCTGAAATAAATTAGTGTTGTTAGGTACTATCAAAGCACTGATCTGTGATACTTGCAATACTTGATCTGCAATATTTGTTTTTTTTATATTCCAGTAAAAAAGTTGTACGTATTTCTGAAATAAATACTAAATCGATAAGTGAGACCGAACAGATCATAAACATTATTCAAATTGATAGTCAATAAATTAACGATAGGACGTGTACAGTTTGTTCGTTTGTAATCACGAAATTGGCTGTAAAACTAAATCACTTGAACGTAGTATGTACTTACATCTAGTGATACATGACTGCACGTGACTGCCACCACTGGTACGTGTCTTGATTAATGTATTTATTAGAATGTTAGATCTAAGTTCAACATAACATTCATTTATTTATATTGGTTTCAAATGGAAATAAGAAAAATGATTTATTCTCAATTAACAGAATCGATCATTTTTTCAAAAAATATTTTAAAACAGCCAAGAAAAGTAACAAGGACACATACCAATAAATAATTTCTTTTGTCCTCTTGAATGAAAAGACCAAATGATTTAGATTTATATTATTTATTCACGGGGATATTTATGATAATTATTGAAAAAATAAAAACGACTAAATTGGTTACAATTATTTTGTTTTCAACCTCAAGAAAGTTAAATTTCGAAGCAATAGCTTCTTCTTTAAGACGGATGATATTTTTTTCATCCTGAGAGCTGATTATTTTTTCAAATAAAACTTTTAATTTTTCCTCTATGATTTCATCATTTACGTTGTTTTTTTGTGTCCTCTCTAGAGCCCAAACTATAAGTCCGATTGACTTCATATTAAAATCATATATGTTAAGTCCATAAATTAAGAGCTGATTAGTTTTCCATCTGTTAATTATCTGTTAATTTCTTCTCTATGATTTCACCTGTCCAAATTTTCAAAATGCTCCCACGGTCTGGAAAATTGAGATATTTTTATATTTATTGAACTTTTGATACAAAAAATACACTGTCCAAAAACGCATTAAAGGATTGTCAAAATATGTATAAAGAAAAAAACTATGGTCTGCTATATCTTCAATAAATTAATATCTATCTTAAATATATGTGAAATAAATTTCACATTTGTATGGAATATGTATACAACAGAAGTAAAATAGCTTCTGTATGGGAAAATGTGTCAACGCGGCATAATCAAGCATAACTCATTCAGTTTTTTCTTTTATACTTTTAGTTTCAGTTCTTATGATTTATCTTTTTTAATGTACATGAGCTAATAGTAATATTATGTAAACTTTGCTAACTAATTTTTTGGTTATATGTGTATAAGATTTTTGTTTTGTATTGCTGTATGTTTACCGAAATATATAAAAAAAAATTGAGTGATCAACTTCATATTGACATTGTATGTGTCTCTATAGACAAGTGAATATTTTACTCTCCACTTCTATTTCTCTTCGCATTTTTCTATCTTGACACATATCCATCGCCTTAACAACATTGATACACTGTCTCATACATGCTTGTTTTGCTTGCAACGCAAATTTTTACGTAAATTTCTCAACAGGTATAATGTAGAGAGTGCATATTATGAGTTTCGTGACAATATTTTTGTGTGTATGGTATATTGTGAAAATTTTTGTCCTTTGGGAATCTTATATTGTTTAAGAATCTAATAGAAATGTACTTAATAAAAATGCATTTAGAGATTGTCAACCTTTCAAGAAGAAAAAATGTATACTTACTATGTAGCGGGGAGTTTAGTGTTAGCTCAAACAACTCGTTTTATGTATAATTCATAACCGCGTCATCAGTTAACAATTAATATGTTTAATACTAATATATTATTTAAAAAAATCGTAAAGTAATAACCCAAGAAGACACGAAATCAATGCAAAATAATATGGTTTTGGTATATTGCTAAGTGAGTCACATTGAATATGACGAGAGATAATATAATGACGATGAAATAGATAACTAGATGAAGTTGTGAAGAGGTCTCTCTCTCTCGCGACAGAACGAGGGTCTTGTGACAATGGTGCGGTGTCACACTGGAAGGTGGGGTGGACGAGGGTGTAAGAGACGTCAATGAATGGGAAACCCTCCAGATATAGGAATTTCTGGTCTTGAATTGCTGTTGGGGTATCACACTGGATGATAAAGGAAAACACCCCCCCCCCGGCCCCTCCCCCCTGGACCATTTGTGACACAACCTGTTGGTTATGCATTGTTGGAGAACATTTTACTTACATACATACACCTAGTTCATATAATATCACGAGGGACGTTTAGGTAATTGTATCTAACAAAGATCAAAATATCATATTCGTTTTAGATTGCAGAACTCCATAAACACATTAAATTAATAATATGTACTTGTTCTACAGAGTACTTATATGTTTTAGAGCTCCATAAATACATTTATTTAATAATAATTGTTCTACAGAGTATAGAACTCCATAAATACATTTATTAAAAAAAATTGTTATAGATTATAGATTGTATAAATTTATCTAATAATATTTGTTTTGCAGAGTACAGATTCTAAAACTCCATATATACATTTATTTAATAATATTTGTTCTAGAGAGAATAGATTGTAGTAGAACTCCATCAATACATTTGTTTAATAATACATGGTGTTTCAAAATAAAGTTTATATTTGTATTCAGAGCGTTATGTGGATATATTAGACGACTTCTTGGTGTCTGAACTGCAAAACTTTCTTGGCTATAACCAAATAACATGGTTTCAGCAGGACGGAGGAACGTCACACACGTCCGATACATCTCTGCCACGAGTTCGTGAAATTTTCCCAGACAAATTGATCTCCAGGAGAGGTGACATAAATTGGCCTCCACGCAGTCCTGATTTAACCCATTTGGACTTTTTCCTATGGAGTTATCATAAATCTAAAGTTTACGCCAATAAACCGACTTCCCTGGCGCATTTGAAAGAAAATATCCGTCACGAAATGGTAGCCATCACTGATTCCACCTGCCGAGCCGTCATAAGTAATTTTACTGTTCGATTAAATGAGTGCTGCGAACGCGAGGGTCTACATTTGGACGATATTTATTTATTTATTTATTTAATATTGCTTCTCGGGCAACTAACAGGTACTATGTCAAATATTACTTTAACACGCACCCAATAACAAGTTGCCACATTCTGGAGACTTACGATATTAATCGTCTCACAGATCCAGACTGAAAACACAATTAAAAACTGTGTCTCCACCGGGAATCGATCCCGGGACCTTTGGATCAGCAGTCAGATACCCAACCAACTGAGCCACGAAGGCCGACACGAAGGATATTATTTTTAAGAAATAAACTCCCAAATTGTGGTCACATATTTCTGTACAATAACTATAGCTAATGATTATTTGACACGCATTCAATTACGAATCGGCTTACTTCGGAGACTTAATAAATCTATGAAAACTGTGTCCCTATAGGAAATCGAACCTTGTACTCATTTTAAAGTAGTCGGATGTCTAAAAATCTAAGTCAAGCCAATGAAGTCGTAATGTTTGATACACCTCCGATTTATTGCACAACACCCAAATTTAAATGCGTGCTTATGTTTAAATGCTCATCTGGAAAAAATATAAAAAAAGAAACGCATTCGTGGAAAGGTTAGGAGTAGAAAATTATTAATATTATTTATTTATAGGCAGGCAGGCAAGGCTGATGTGCCTATATCCACTGTCGAATTTTATTATTTGTTTGTAACTATTTTGTTTTGTCAAAAAAAAGTCCAGTCTATTCTTGAAAATACTAACATTATCAGCATCCAAAACATGTTGGAGCAGTTTATTCCAAGTATTCACCACTCTATTTGAAATAAAACGCTTTCGAGGATTTGTCGAGAACCTACTTTTCACAAGTTTTAAGCTATCGCCATGCAAATTAGTAACAAAATGAAAAACAATTTTCTACACCTTTGCAACCTGTTATCTGCCAAAACCACTACCACTCCACGTTTTTAGCAGCCTATCGCTGTTACCTGCTGAGGTGTAGGTACTTGCTCTATTTATAAAAAAATACATGAAATAATAATTTGAATTGTAATTTCTTCTTTCAAGTGGCTCTGTATTTCCATCCAGCATTTGGAATCAGGTAAGTGTTTCTGACACCGACACCAACATTTACGTCTATCTTACATTACCTATCCTATACCTATCTTACCTTCTTAACAATCCATAATTCCTCCCTCCAATGCTCCCCTGTCTAATTTATCAGCGGTCCTAACATAGATTACAAAGCTTTTGAGAAAATCAATGAGACCGTCTTCAACTGAAAACTTTTAAAAATATCACTCGGCTACTTGAATAACGTCTTTGTAATAATTACATATGTAATTATATGCTATAGATTGTTTTTTTTTATCAATATTTGGAAATATTTACCAGTATAAAAATATAACATTAAAACAACAAAATACTATACAAATGATCTCTATTCTGAAGTAAGAGAAAAAATCAACAAGCTCTGTCATATCTGGATGTCTCACAAATGTCTGTGGCGGCACAGCGCCTAGCGACTGCCCTGTCAAATGGATGTATACGTCTCCTAGATTACTTACCTAGACATACTTTATATGTTACATGTCATTTGGAAATATAAACACAGTAGAATTGAAAGATAAAAATATTTAAGAAATGATATAAATAAAAGGAAGAAAAAATACTACGGACTTTTATAGGGTCGTTTAATAATAATAATATAATTTCTGTATTATTCAGGATCAATCCTAAGGTGCTGTTTAACTTTTCTCATTTCTTCATAGGTCTAAATCTCTGAGTGAATTTTTATGTAGCCTTATATTTCTTTAAAAAAACTACATAATAGAGAATGCGGTCAGATTTTGCTTTTAACAGTGACAATCATAAAGAATAAATCTGCCGTTGTCTATGAAAAAAATATCAGTTATTGATTTTTATTATATTTTTTTGAGAACGTGTTCAAAGTTTGAACGTTTCTTCAGATAAAATCATAGAAAAAAATTTATTCTTACATATGTGAAAATCTGAACTCTTGAAATAACAACCCAAATCCAATTTCAATCTACGCTTAGAACCTTTCTACCTACCGCATTATTCTCCATACATTCTACGAAAAGCGCGCATTATAATAACTTTTTTTCATTTATTTCAAAAATATAAATAACAATATAATATGAAGGCTAAAATATAACAATAAATATGTCTTGATTAAAAACATCAAGGAATGGAGCGGATTCGGGTGGACCTGATATGCCACAAAAAGAAGACGAAGAAAATATACTAAATCCCAACACGGACCTTAGGCATATCGATTGACGCAATTTTCTTCTTCTTCTTCTGGGTCACAATTCTAGGATTGGTCTGCACCAAACACTCGATCCCTCCACTTAACTCTATCGTCCGCCAGTCTCTTCATCTCTATGTAACTGCTACAGCGCACGTCACCGATTATCTTGTCTATATAGTTGTTTCTGGGGCGACCTCTACAGTTACCCCCATCCATCATTCCTTCGACGATGGTAAAAAGCAGGCCTGGTTCCGGATGTTGTGGCCTATCCAAGTTGTTCTCTGTTGGGCAATTCTTTTCATAATTTGCCTTGTCTCTCCAACACTACTTAGTATGTACCTCGTCGCTGCTGATGTGTACTGACCAGTGAATTTTAGCCATGCGTCTGTAGCACCACATCTCAAACGCAGACAGACGTCCCGTTTCGCGTTGGCTGATGTCCATGTTTCACAGCCATATAGCAGTACACTCCAGACAAGAGTCTTGATCAAATTTTTCCTAATTTTGATGGAAATATTAGGGGATTCAAAAACATCTACATGTGTCTATTTCATTGATGTGAACTAGAAGCATTTGAGAACCTCCTTTGCAAAATTTTAAAATATGATACCACTGGGAGTACTGGGAGAGTACTGGTGGCTTTAGGAGATAACAGCCTTCAATACCCCCTATTCAGTAACTATTGTAACTAAAATAGGAACAAACTAAAATTGTAGATTTTAGATTTACGGTCTTATTTTAGCGTTATAAAATATAAACTTAGACTAAATCGAATAGAAATGTACCTATTTTGGACGGAACGTTCTTAAAAAGTTCCTGAATTAGACGTATTTTGAATAATTATAAAAATGATGAAAATTTCATAATTTTCATAATTATTCATAATACGTCTGATTCATTAACTTTTTAAGTACATTCCGGCCAAAATAGGTACGTTCCTATTCTATTAAGTCCAATTTAATAATTTATAACGCTAAAATGAGACCGTAAATCTAAAATCTACAATTATAGAACGTTCCTATTTTAGTTACAATAGTTACTGAATAGGGGGTAATGTGTTGAAAATTGCTATTTGAATACGTAAATTATAGTATAAAGCGTATTTTTTTATATGTTACTACGAAAAAGTATTTGAAACCCCGTCTCCCATTTACAGACACATTGTTTGGTGGAAACTGTCACTGGCCTTATAAGTTTTAGTCACAAATGCGTTTTTATTTTATTTTATCGTGAACCTAATATTGATTATCGAGTCTGTTGCATTCAATTGAATTGTCTTTATGTTAATATTTTGTGATTAATGTATCGTAATAATGTTAGGTATATTCAACCACTATTCCATCTCCACTATTCTCCCTTCATTTATCTCCTCACCGCCCTCATCTCCTGCCCACAACCATCAGATTGCACAAGTGGTAAACGTCATAATAATTAGAAAACCACACAAGTGACATTTGACAAATTGACCCATGTTGCCATATTCTCGATTATTGTGTTGCAAGGTTTCTATTCATTTCCGGTTAAAGATGGCAATTTTCTCTACATTCTTAATTACATTTATTTTTATGGATATGTTCATTTCAGTCTATTTTTCTATTTTATTAATAAAAGCAAATTCACTTACTTATATTTATCTATCATGGACTCCCACTCCGATCTGCTGAACGTACAAAACAATAACCGTCTTACTTATAAACGTAAACTATCTATAGTACCTGGTAATAGAGCGTGATTAACGAAAAAGTTTACTTAAAAACCGTGACTATCTTTATTACACCTTAATTTCATATACCTACGTCAAGTTAGGATAGGTCGAATAGGTTAAAAATAGGCCTACAAAACTTTAGAAAACTCGGAATTATGAATTTTTGTTTCAGTCAGGGGTTATCAACTTTTAAATTTATGGTTTATTTTTCCATATATATCAGAAACCATAAAAGCTAGATTGCTGAAAATTGGTATAAACATACACAAATATTATATCTCAAATTGGTTTTTTCAAAAAAAATCTCAGCATTTCAGAAAACATTTTTTATTAAGAAAAACATTTTTTTTATGATAAATTTATGAGTTAAATATTTCTATATTTCCAAAGTTTTTAAAAATATCGAAAAATGCCGATTTACCCCAACTAGAACATTTAATTTTCTATAAAAAAATATTAATATTGTAGTAGTACGACTCAATTTTTTTTAACAATTTTTACAAAAATTGAATTTAGTGACGACATCGCTTCATACAATTTGTATGGTAGTCGCCTATACACAATAATATGTAAGAAGACTTAATAGTTTGATACTTAATCTCCAAACATACATACAGAACCATCATGCTGTTTTCATATTCCGGTTAGGAAAAGAGAACTGACCTCAAATGCTTTTTGACTGTCCTATCTTGACATACATACCAACATGTAAATGTTCAATTATTTGGATTTATGGGTTTATAGTTTGATTCTTATTCTTCAACTATACTTACTATCGCTATCGACAGTTGGATCTTATGTATTACATGCAACTAGTATTAATTATTAATTATTAATTATTATTGGGAGCACGGAAGGAACCTCCACGCGGTGCCCCCTGGTAACAGAAATTCTCTGGCCAATCCTTCCACCACAGCAACGCAACAATGCGTTGCTGACACGAAAGAAGAAGAAGAAGAAGTATTAATTATTGTCTTGTAGAACCAGACTGTAAACACGATTGAATCTCCCCCGGATATCGAAGCCGTTGAATAATCTCGGTAATAACCTCGTCACTTGTACAGGGTACAAGGAAGTGTAAATAAATTGTATTGTATTGAATTGTATACGGTACTTCTCGGGTAACTAACAGGTACTATGTCAAATATTAATTCAACAATAAGCAATATCAAATTGAAACATTGTGGAGACTCGTGATATTTATTAATTCAACAATAAGCAATATCAAATTGAAACATTGTGGAGACTCGTGATATTTATTAATTCAACAATAAGCAATATCAAATTGAAACATTGTGGAGACTCGTGATATTTATTAATTCAACAATAAGCAATATCAAATTGAAACATTGTGGAGACTCGTGATATTTATTAATTCAACAATAAGCAATATCAAATTGAAACATTGTGGAGACACGTGATATTTATTAATTCAACAATAAGCAATATCAAATTGAAACATTGTGGAGACACGTGATATTTATTAATTCAACAATAAGCAATATCAAATTGAAACATTGTGGAGACACGTGATATTTATTAATTCAACAATAAGCAATATCAAATTGAAACATTGTGGAGACACGTGATATTTATTAATTCAACAATAAGCAATATCAAATTGAAACATTGTGGAGACACGTGATATTTATTGTCTCACAGTTCCTGACTGAAAACAATTAAAAACTGTGTTTCCACCGGGAAACGACCCCGGGACCTTTGGCTTCTTCTTCTTTCTTCTTCAGCCTGTTTTTTTCCATTCTTGGACAAAGGCCTCCCCCTTGATCCTCCACAACTCCCTGTCTTGGGCACACTGCATCGCCCTCCGGCACATTTCTTGATATCTGCCAATACCTCTTCGGCTTGTACTCGGTCGCCATTCTACGATCTTATTGGTCCATCGTGAATCCTGGCATCTGGCAATATGCCCAGCCTAGCTCCACTTAAGACCAGCGACCCTTTCCGCTACATCGGCTACTTTGGTTCTTTCTCTTATCATGACATTCTGAATTCTGTCCCTTATTGAAATACCCAGCACCTTTGGCTTAGCAGAGCCACGAATGTCAACAATGATTGCTTCCAAAAAATTTTTGATGATGCGCTATTTCGATTAAGGGTAGTTACCGGGTGCTGAAAATCGTAGAACCGACGTATATATTTACCTTCAGTCTGCTTATATACTGTAGGTATTAGGTATATGTGTGGTTCCCTTAAAGTGGATATTGGTATTCCCCAAGAGGTGGAATCTGCTTAATATCTCCAGGAACATGAACCAACATCGTGACAGGGTTGCAACATTATGATATATCATTCAGGAATAATTACATGCAGACAGGGTTGCAACATTACCAACAATATATCGTCAGTAGTTATTGATTGCCGGTATGGGTAATTCGACATGAAATTTCAGAGCAGTAGGTTCTGATTTTGATTTCCAGGCGGGTATTGGAATTTTTCCATATGCTTATTTCATTATTTATTTATTCAAAACATTTTGGGCACATAAACACAATGCAGGGAATCTTGCTAAATGGCAATATTTTCCAACAAACCATATTCATTTGGTGAAGTCATTTGTTTTTTTATGACAAGTACCAACAATTAATGTGAATAAAATCTGATCTCGAAGAACAATTTTAAAGCCTCCAAGAAGTTCTGTTATAGTTATGGTGCCTTACTATAGGTTGATTCCCATTAAGTTTATTGTTTTAAAAAGATCTTAGTCACACCTACAATATTTTAAATTTGAAAAGATCTGAAGTCAATGACAGTCCACGAGATTGATTCTTAAATACATATTCGTCGATTGTACTATTTGCACATATAGTGTCGAGATTGTTAGTCTAGAGGGCTCCATAAGCTACTTTTCGTGTTATGCATTTTTTTGTCGCTCATTTAGCGTTCTGTGAAGGGGCCGCTTATAGTAGATATTATTACTCCATATGCAGAGCTGGTGGTGGTGGAAGTAGCGAAATATGAATAAAATAACACAATTAGAATATAATTTCATATAAAACAAAAAAAAAATAAAAAAAACAGAGAGGAGAAGGATATGATAAGAACAAGTATATGTGTTATGTGTAAGGAATTGATTCCTCAGATTTCTTTTAAAAGTGGGAAGTGTTAATGAAACTTGAAGTTGCGATAAGATGTGATTCCAATGTCGGGCTATACGGAGAAAGATGCTTGTTATTTCATGAACATCATGAACATGATATAATCACTAGTGTTTCATGAACATGATATAATTACTATTAATTTGGAAAAATAAACTAACTTATTTCTTACAATGGTTTATATAATATATTTCTTACAATTGTTTTTATAATTTTGTTTGTTTGACAAAAACTTGGTTTAAATAAAAAAGACGCGTCGTCTTTTCATAAATTTACGCGTAATAAATATATGCGAATATTTATGATGAATGAGTGAGGTTGTTTATATTTTGCCCTTTAATTTCACATGAATAATAAAATGAATATAAAATTTAGATAGGTATTGATTTCTTAAATACCGGCCTCACTATTTGCGATTTCAATTTTTATCCAAAAAAATTGTCTTAGCGTCAGATTATAGTTACATAAATCCCATATAGTTAGTACCTAATACTAAAAAAATCTATACAAAAAAATAACTATGCAGGGCTCACGACCTGACCAAAGGCAGTAGAACAACTTAGCTTTGTCTAAACTGTAAAACGATAAACCGCTGTGTATTCCTGGACCAAACCTGTAATACTGCCTTGCGCCATGCAAGGTTGCAGTTCAATATTGATAATGAGGTAACAAACAACCCTTTGTGTTGTTGAAACAATATGGCATGGGGGGGGAGTGGTTTACTAGCAACAAGGGGACGGTGAGTCTCCTACCAGACTTTATTATTATGGTCACACACTGGTTGAGATGTTCCTCCATCTTGTGGTCGAGTTTGTGTTTGACTTGGGATGACATTATGAACTGCTGACAGAGTCGAATTTATGTTTGCAACAGTTTCGAAGGAACATATTGCACTGTGAATGCTGCCATATTAAATTTCAAACTACTTATTAATTTCATTTCTTATTACTTTACTTTTTTATAGCCTTATTCACATTATTTTGGGGTCAGTTATTCGCATAATGCTTTGTAAAAGTCCCATTCGCAGAGACAAATAACAAGCAAAAGCGCCCATGGAATGGTATTTTACCATAGAACGGCGCTATTAATATTTGATTATTATTAATGCTTTAGTAAAAGAGCCCTGAATTAATAGCGTTTACGTTGAACCCGATTTTATTCACAAATTGTGCACTTTTTTACGAATAATGCGAATTTTCACGTTTTAGAGAAACAACGGCAATTTGGGTTATTTTAGGACTTTTTCGTAAAAAAATATACACCAATTATACACCAAAGAGGCAGAATCAAAACAAATAATTAACGTAACTCCAATTTCTGCGGGTGAAATCAACACAGTCAATGCGATAAATATAGTTAAATTAAATCAAGGCAACATGACTATAAGGATTCGTTGTCAAAATGAATAAAGTTATATCATACGCTTATGTCTATCCTCATATAATATGTATGCTTAGGCAGAAAAAGAGCAAATTATGGAGAATATAATATGTCGTTTGAAAAGTTATTTTAAGTAAACCCACTAATTTGTTTGTAACTTTTAATACAATTTTAAATCTTCAATATGGAAATTATATAGTAAAATGATCTTTTAAAGTGGAAAAAGAACTTTTAAACCTATATCATGTGTTGATTTACATATCATTTAGAAAATAAAATTGATTTCTTTAAAATATCATCATTTTACGCTTTTCATAAAAAAATTACACTGATATCATAAGAACACTACTTTTCTACAAAAATAATACCCGTTTTTTTTCAATAACTCGAATAATATCACCGATTTCTTAAAAATAACACCACATTTCTGAAAAAATAACACTTTCCAACAAAAAAATACCCTTTTTCAAAAAACACACGACTTACATTAGTCTCTAATTATTAATGTTATTTCTATAATTTTTTGTAAATGTTATTTCCACAATGCCTTGTTAAAGTCTTATTCCTATGATGCCTTATTGATGTTTTTCTCATAATGCCTTCTTAATATCTCATTCCCATAATGCCTTATTGATGTTATCCCTTATTCCCAAAATATCTTGTTAATGTCTTATTCCCATAATGCCTTATGAATGTTTTTCATAGTGCCTTGTCTTATTTCCATAATGATTTATTGATGTTTTTACCAGAATGCCTTCAATGTCTTATTCGCAAAATATATTGTTAATGTCTTATTCCCATAATGTTTTATTAATGTCTTTCATAATGTCTTATTTCCATTATGCCTTGTTAATGTTTTTTCCCATAATGCCTCATTAAGATGGGTTTTTTCAACCTTAGTTATTGTCGCATGACAGATTGCGACATAGAGTTTTGTAGCATAATTAATACTTGTTAAAAATAATTTTCAATTCTATCTGTTGATTTATTATTAATCTAGAATAAATCCTTTTTTGATTCAACCTATTAAGTCACCGAACAAAATTCCAGAGTAAGAGTTATTTAATACCTATTATTTGATTTCATATTTAAATAATTGCCGACGGAACCGGTATAGATTCGTATACGAATTTGTGGGTGGTAACCAATATTGACTGTTCCGCCCGAGACGGTGAATCTATTTTTAGCACAAGTTTGATTGACAGCTCGTTTATTACGCAGTTAGTAATTAAAAATGACACATGTTATCGCTATCCTTGTCTGATGCATGCTTATATATAAACCCCTCTTTGTCGTCCAAGGTTAATCCGACTGGCGCGTGTAATAGCGGCCCTCGATCTAGCGACCCCAGTTCGATAATCCTCGGCAGTCTTCGGCCGTTTTCGTCAGCGTAAAGAGGCACTGGAGTTAGTCGTCCCCACACTGGTGTGGGTGACCATATTAAAAACATTGCTTGGATTCTGTTGGTACAACATATTGTAAAGAAAATTGAAGCATGGATTTGCGGATTATGACTGTTTATGAATGTCATTTAAATCATTGTATATAACTATCTCATTACCGTTAACAACATTATTGAAAAGTGGCAAAAATACTTGATAAGGACACATTTAATGTAGAAATTTTGGCACAACATAGTTATGAAAAGTTTAACAATGATAAAAGATTAGTATACTATTGTGATTTATGAAAGATTGGTGTCATCTAGTCGTGTTTGTTCAAGTTTTAATTAAGAAATTGTTTTGTATTTTTCCTCGTAATATTGATCTAATGGTTACTGCATTTCACAAAGATGGCATCCCTTGAGGTAGGTTATGTCCTGGATTTCGGACATGCCTTAATTAGATTGTAATTGGTGATATTTGAACCAATGGTGTCACAGGAGGCGCGTCCAAATTCTCGACTTTAATTTCCGGAGAGGTGATTTCGGACAGTCATAGTTTATCGATCGAAGGGAATTATCCTATTTTAAGAAAACGTTCCGCGATTCGATGTAAAAAATAAAAGTCTTTTGAATATATTTCGCGGCCGCCTCCAGCGGTTGTCTAAAACCGTTGAGGGTGGTATTAATATAATACATATTTTGATTAAAATGAGAAAATTTAAAAAGAAATAAAAATAAAAAAAATGAAGCGACGCGTATAATTCTTTGTTATTTTATTTAATGTGTTATTTTGGTTCTTGTTGTTAGTAATTCGTTAAAGAAGAAAAACTCGAAATCTAAATTTTAAAATTTCTTTCCGACGGCAGTGTGTTAAAGAGTTTCAGCGAATTTAATTATTAACTAAATAATTTTTTTTTTAATAATTTGAACTAATAATTTGAAGAACTTTATATAATTTGAACACAGGTGAACCTTAATTATTTGTGTAGAGACTCCTCATTAGGAGAACAATTCAACCTAAAAAGAAAAAAGGACTTGTAATTATCGCGTTTGGTTATAATTTTTCTGTCCGACGGCCGCGTATGCAAAATAAATATATATACGACAAATTAGCTTACCTTATACTTTCCAAAGAACTCTAAGTGGATAGTTATATCTAAGTTTAAACCTTATGTGATCGAGACATTTCTACTTTGCTCTAAAAGAAAATAAAAGAAAGAAAACGCAATAATAATATTTAAAATAATTGACTACCAAGCGTGTACACCAAGTGATTTTTCTATAAGGACCAATTGATGTTTAGGTATTTGTTGAACAAGTGACTTTCTGTGATTCAACCTTTATAAACAATTAGTTCTAGAATATAGGAAGAATAATATATATTGTATTTTCGCTCGAATAAAGGAAAATAAAATATTAAAAATATATTTTTTTTGCCGCCGGTTCTTTTAATTGATAGAAGTCGAAAAGGAAAACAATATAAAAATAAAATCATTGGTTACTACATTTTTTTCTAAATAACAATAAAGAGTGATATTTGAATTATTTAACATTAAAGTGAAAATTTGTTATTCGTGGCATGTGTCTATTATGGAACCTTTCTCGTAGTTGATACACTGTGTAAATTACTACAACTTTCTCCTTGTCTGATTTGTGACACAAGTTTCCGAGCGTGAAATGTATTGAAGAAAAAACCATCTGACTGACTATAATAACCAGGTAGGAGTTGTTTACAATTAAAGTAACCATCTTAGAGGTCCAAACAGTTCTACCGTATTTCTTGCTTGAGAGTGTAATGCTCTAGAAGGGGATGCAGTGTTGCCAAGTCAATGTTCAACCGAACCTCGAGTTGATATTTTTTTTCTTTATATCCTGGATTATTCTACGCAAGGAAACTGTGAATTTTAATTGGGAACCTTACCTATGAAATTGAATGTTTATTAAGTAGAAAAGTTACATTCTGGTGATATTTTGTTTCGGTGTGAATATCTATTTAAATCCAATACGCCTCATATATTTAGTGCATTTTTCTTGTCAGTCTGAAGCCAAAGATACCTCAAATTTTGTTGTCTTTATCTCTTGAAATTTATCTTTATGCGATGTTCTTAATTAAAGGATTTTTATAAATTTTATTTTTATTCGATGACCTTAAGTGAAAGATAAACATATACTTTTTTTATTTGTTTTATGTGATGAATTTTATTCGAAGGATTTCTATTTCATATTCATTCCTTTTATGTGATGATCTTAATTGAGTGATTTCTAAATTTATCTTTTCCTTTTAAAAGACAGATCAATTGTCTGTCCTGTTATTGTTATATTTTTTACGAGTACTTTCCTACATAAGTGGTTATTACATATATATATTAAATTTTATATATTCAGAGTTATCCTAACTCAGATTTAACATTGTTTTTATTTTTAAATTTTGAAATTATTTTAATTACTCATTCAATTGGAAGTTGAATTTTATATATTCAGAGTTATCCTAACTCAGATTTAGCATTGTTTTATTTTAAATTCTGAAATTATTTGTTGATTACTCACTTCAATTGGAAGTTAATTTTATATATTCGGAGTTATCCTAACTCAGATTTAACTTTGTTTATTTCTAAATTCTGTAATTATTTTTAATTACTCATTTCAATTAAGGTTAAATTTTATATATTCGGAGTTATCCTAACTCAGATTTAACTTTGTTTATTTCTAAATTCCGAAATTATTTTTGATTACTCACTTCATTTGGAAGTTAAATTTTATATATTCAGAGTTATCCTAACACAAATTTAACTTTGTTTATTTTTAAATTCTGAAAGTATTATGGATTACTCATTTCAAGTAGAAGTTGAATTTTATATATACAGAGTTATCCTAACACAGATTTAATTTTGGCTTATTTTAGATTCTGAAGTTATTCTATTGATTACTCTTTTCAATTGGAAGTTAATTTGTATGTGTTCAGGGTTGACCCAAATAATTAATATTTTATTTTGGTTTTGATAAGTACCTTATTGTTGGTCTGTTTGTGTTATTTATTGTTTTATATTTCCACGCTCATTGATTTCCATGTTATGTATTCATAGAAAAATACAGAGAATTATACGTGTCTAAGCGCTCTTTTCTTTGACGTTTTAAGCAGGAGAAAATCCTTGCCCCTATTTATTTTGTTTTTATGTTCCTTTCTGAATCCTGCCTCACAGGATCTCTTTTTAATTTAATTAAAATCTGTTTGAAGGGTTAAAACTAAAATAACCAAAAGGATAATAAAAGAAAAGGAGTCTTTTAAGCAGCCTGAGTTCCTGTGGAACCTCTATGTTTTTTTAACTTGTCATATTCTACGTATGTAGACACTCAAAAGCCCACGGAAGACATCCAGAAAAACATATGGTAAGGAAGCCTATAAGGTCGTAACTTCATTATTCTTGACTTCGATAATTCTATCTAAATTCTCCCTTTTTATTAATTTTTGTGTATATGTAATATTTGTAATGTCCTGTTCACGACGTTATCATGACCGGGCCTGTGATTGTGGCGTATCTTACTAAGGAGCACCCACAGTCTTAGATATAACGGAGTGGGTGGTAACGTTACATTATATTTAAAGTTAGAGTTATAGTTATCGTTTCCACTGGATACCACAAAAATAGGTTTTTTCAACATTTAACTGCGCATTTAGCCCATAACTAGAAAATAAACCAGCCAAAATCAGGGTTGCGTTCACAACGAACGCCGAGCGCACTTAGTGAACGCTCCAAGCCGTTCATAATGACCGGAAACAGACGCTCGAAAGACACTCTGTGGCGTTCAAATTGAAAGTCGTGTGTACGCACCAAACGCTCTGTAAAGTTGTCGGGTGAAAAACGCTCTGACAGTTATAGTATCTGTTGACTTCTATTTTATCTGTGGAATGATGACTTCTATTTGTTTCAGTCAAAAGGTCAGAGATTATTGTTTACACTACTGCCCAATAGTTCTTTTTGTCTTTCGATAAAAATATAATCTAAAAAGAGACATGTATGATAAATGACATTTGACATTTAAAACACCCGATGCAGCGTTCAGATTGAAACGCCGCTCGAAAGCGTTCAGGTAAGATTAGTGTGAAAAACGCCATAATCTGCAACTTCAGGAAAATTCGACGCCCGACGTCGAGCGTTGAATCATTTAGATTTTAAAATTTGTGTCATTTTTCTTAAAAAGTATAATTCATATTGTCCCTTACGTCGTTACTATTTCATGCTAGTCAAATCATAAAAAATGTATCGCGGGACAAATCCCACAGCTTGTTCTTCAGTAGAAGAAATGTGATACAACTCGCTAAAGTACAACACGCTTTAAAACAACACGCTAAAAATTGCAAAATATAAACACCAAAAGTCGAGATTCGGATAAATTAATCAAATATTCAAACGTTTCCGAGAAAAAATTAACAATAGATAAATAAGTAAGGTAAACCCTATTTCAAATATGTATTATTTAAACGTTATATGTAAATCGGAATAATGTCAGTGGCGGAGTGAAAACAATTTTATTTTCCGTCAAAAAAACAATATTTTTTTCTGTTCTCACTCGACATTTGGTCTGGTATATTGATCTTCACGGGCAATTGGATAGGAATAATGGATTCAAGTTACCCGCATAAGTTACAAGTCAGGTGTTCACTGTTCACTCCACGGGCGGAGTGATAAACTTCCTTCAGGGAGACGTAAGTAATCTACTGGAGGGAAATCACCAAATTATTGGAACATTTATTGGAAAGATTGTTATTTAACAAAGTGATATCGTTATTTTTACTTCAATCATGTTATTTTTTCTTAACAATTGTCGACGGACGTTGCATAGCGGTGCCGGTGTTTTCGGTTCGAATCCAAGCAGATAAGAGCTTTATTTCAACTCATTTCTCACGCTAATTTGGCTTCTCTGGGCTAGTTAGTTGGATGAAATTGCCGTTTAGAAATGAACTTGCCACTTGCACATGGTTCAAAGATGTGTCGAATAAATAAATTTATATAGTTTCGGAACCGCAAAGAGACTACATAGGAAGATTAGTAAATATTCTAATGTAGAGGCGTTTACACTGTGGAAATTCAATTAAATAAATTATTAAAATAACAATATAACTTTGTTTATTTCCATTTATTTATTTTATAAAGTTTAAAGTTTTTAGTTTAAACCCACCTGAAGAAGAGAACGGTTGTTCTTGAAACTAGTTGTGTAATAAAAATAAATAAGTGGAAATAAACAAGGTTATATTGTTATTTTAATAATTTATTAGGAAGATTAGTAATTCAGCGGACACGGGTTTGATTCCTAGAATTGACCAATTTCGTCTATTACATTAATTTATTTTTGGTCAATATTAACAAAATTTCGTGTGAAAAATAACCAAATTATTGTGACTAATTAACATTTGTTAATCTTTGGTTTGGCTACTACTAAATTCATTTACTAAACTTTAGTTACTGATAACAAAAGTATAATTAAAATACCGGTAGTTAAAGTTTACTTATCCTATTTTTTCAGTGCTATAGCAAAAGTATTTGCTTAGTTTAGGTAACGTATGAAGACTTGTTTTTTTTAAATATAGGTAGGTAAGTGTAGATATGAGGCTGGCCAATAGTAAAATCTTCACTGCAGAGTAAGTGTAAAATAACAATCCTATGATAACATTTAAAGATTCTACGAATTAAAAAAAATAATAAAATGCTCATTATAAATCATGGAAATTTTGTAAGTTTTGACAGTTATTAAACTAAAAAGTAAGTACTTGAATATGATTTCAGTTTGGACTGTTCATAAGACATAATTTCGTAGTAGATAGGTACCTACGCCACACGTCACACGCTATACATACAAAAACATTATTCTCACAGCTTCTCTGGGCTGGAAACAATCGTTTGTTGGAAGAAATTGCCATAAGGCAATAAACGTGCCACTCGCGCAGGGTGCAAGGAAGTGTTTATTATTATTATTTATTACTTATAATGACGAAACGAATAGTATGCACTCTGTTCCCGATACCCGTTGAGAAAATGATTAAAAAATGCTTAAATGGCAAAAATACCACCTTAATAGTGTTTTAGTTTGATTTATAGAAAAATATGAAAGCAGAGGTCATAAAAAGATAGTAATTATTTATTTGTTAATAAAAGAGATTTTTGATAAAGTATTGTTTTAAATGTCGTTATAAAGCTTACACAATGAAATAAATTAAATAAACTTGTCAAACTATGAAATATTAGTGCGCTGAAAACGAGAGAAAATTCTTTAATTTTTGGTATATGTAAATACTGTGTAGGTATCTCTAAAGGTTTATGGAGAAATAAATTTTAATTCTGTGTTCTGAGGAAATAATGAAATAAATCAAAAGAAACTTCGGCAAGGGAATGAATGAGTGAGAGTCGTTAATCATTTTTTTTATCTCAATAAAATATAATCTATTTCTGAGTACCTACGCCAATGCTTTCCTATTATGTTTATGTATGTAATGCCAATACTGAGAAGTTTTTTAGGAGAGCACCGTGTCATACTCTTGGGGACTTCATTATATTTTTTAAGTCTTTGAAAATCCCTTTGACTAACTTCAAGTTAGAGCACAGAAACTCTCAGAATTTGTGTATTCCCGTTTTCAGCTTGATCAATTTTCGGTTAGATATTTTGTTAAAATTGAACAATTTTGTATTCCATACAAAGTAAAGAATAATTCTATACTTATCGCATGAAAACAGGAGTGTTTCTTATGATTTTTTTACGTGAAGAAATATTTGAAAATGATGTCATAATTTTTTTATACAGGGTGTCCCAAAAAGTATGGATAATCGGTAAACCAGGGATAAAGGACCCCTAGGACTATCCAAAAACCTCAATGTATGTTCTACGATTTTTTGTCGTTTTCGAGTTATAATTTTTTTTCGAATTTTTTCGAAAAACTCCGACTGTCACGACATAATTGGTCACAGAGACGCTATTTATTGAGATACACCCTTTATTATTTTTTTTCAAAATTCAGTTGTCGCGAATTCGAATCATGGCACGACCGATTTCGTTTACCTATAACACAAGCATTACTGCTTAATTTAGGGAATGTATGAGGATGTATATATTATGTACTTGTTACAAGGACATGCTTCTTTTTCTTCCTCTTTTTTTTGATCTATGATCTGTTTTTACAGGTCCTGGGACGAGGATGTCCAGCTCTCCCTCCATCTCTTTGATGGTGTTCCCGTTGGTCGGCGTCCCTCTGGTATCTCGCGCATTGCAATCTTTGGCAGCCTTTCTGGATTCATCCTTTTCACCAGTGTCGTCTTCTTTGTCTGCTCCACCTTACAATATCCTCCACATTGCAGGTTCTGCGGATCTCCTCGTTGGGGATTCTGTCTCTGAGGGTTCTGCCCAAGAAAGGTCTTAGTGTTTTCATCTCTGTTGTTCTGAGTAGCTGTTTTGTTCTCACCGTGTCTGCCCTTGCTTCAATTCCATAAGTCATTATGGGTCTGATGCAGGTTTTATATATTCGGACCTTACTCTCAACTAGCATATATGTTTATTGGCCCAAACAGTGTCCCTCATGCATCCGAATATAACTGCAGCTTTATTAGTCTGTTCTTTGACTTCTTTATAGAGATCATTACAACTAGATATCTCCACACCTAGGTATTCAAAAGTTGTAACCTATTCTATTGGTTTATCATCTACAACCAAATTGCATCTCAGAGGCTGTCTGGATATTGTGAGACATTTAGTTTTATCGACCGATATTGTCATATAAAATCTCTTAACTGCAAGATGGAACTTGTATAACATCCTTTGTAGATCGTTTTCACTTTCTGCTATTATCGTCGCATCGTCAGCATAGCATATCACGTTGATGACTTTATCACCCATTTTATACCCGAGGTCTAGGACAAGGACATGCGAATTCTTAAAAAAATATAAAAGATATCCAATAACGAGTATTACAATCGAAAGAGGAAATTCAAATGAAGAACATTATTCCTTCTCAAAGGGAAACTTGTGTGATTTGTGACTTTGTTAAATCGATTTTACCGCCTCTAAATGTATTTTTTCAACGCCATTATTTGAAAGGGAATGAACGCAAAATGGTAGCAGATTGATTTTTATGTCTCGCATTAGTCTGTCAACCTCTAAGGAGTGTGTCCACAAATCAGAAGTGTGCCAGAGGAAAATTAAAGTTTCGACTCAAAATCAATTCTTTTTATCATTAAAGGAGAATTACGCAGTAAACGAGTGGGTTGTGGCCGACGCTTTTCTCCTCACTACGAAGTCACTCCACAATGTAGGATGTGAATCCTCAAATTTGTGTCAAGGCCGAACGTGATAAATGTGAGTCGTTTTGTCGGGTATTCAGTTCCTTTCAAGAATTGATATTCCATGATTATGATGGGAGGTGCTATGTGACATTTTATCAGCTTCATACGTTAACCTCGCAGTTTGCAATACAATAAACAAAATTCTTAATATTTCAAGCTGATACTTGGACAAATCAGTATAAATATTTATAGTCACTAGTCCACCCTTGACATAAAAAAATGTACATCGATTATGTTAATAAATTGTTACATATGCGCAAACATTGAAAACAGTCAATGCTTTTTTATGACAATTTTTTAACGATAATTTTTTGATATTTTTTTAACATCTCAAGAAGAGTTTTTTTAAATAAAGCACAGCCACCAATAGAGGCGGATTTGTGCTGTACAATTTAGATCATAATATATTTACTGTTGAAAAGAAGATTAAAAACAGAATTCCATTAGATCTCAGAGAAATAGGGGTTTACATTATACGATTGCAAAAGGGAAGCATATGTACAAGCAATTAAAGACTTTCCAAAAAATCATTAAATGCGTCAGTCACTTTCTAATGGTCGAGTGAAAGGTTTCCTACAATCAGCTATATCTTTATACCGATGGTGGATCTCAAATATTACATGTCGTGAGCCAATCGCCAACAGATGCTCCATATCAAAGGGTCTTTTTTTTACGGCGCTGGCCGATTTACTAATTATATTAATAACAATTAAGCACTACAAATAATAACACTCAATTATTATTATTACCATTATACACTTCCTCAAAAGAATTAGCAGATCAATGTGTAAATTGTAAATTATTTAAAAGAGCAAAATAAAATGCAACAAACGCATCATCAAGCTTTCAATTGGGAATAGTTCACCCATCCAGATACTTAACATATCAAAGATAATAATCTAATAAAGGATTATTATTATTATTAGATTATTATCTTTTATTATTCTTTATTATTATTTCTTTATTTATACTTATTATCTTTATATTATTATTAGTCTCCATAGACGAGGATGAAATATTATATAGGAGAGTCAGGGACCCAAGGCACCTACAGGGTTTACGACCTGTCATCGGCTGGTTTACGCGATCACTTTACGCGCTTGCGCTAAGTTCGTCAAGTATGCTTTCTTATTGAGTTCCCTATTTATCCAATTTTTGGTGGTTCTATATATTTTGAAATAGTTCTTACTAGACAAAACAAAGGAAGAAAAATTCATTCATTTTTGTTTGATTTTTATCAGTATAATATTTATTATTATTTTTGGATACCATCAAGCTGCTTCAGATGAAATAACCATGATCTTTTTGAAATATACAACGGTTTTTACTGCTCACATCCCCAAAGAGATATTGTGGGTAGTTGTGCATTCGCAATATTTTAAGGCTATTTTTTTATTGCCGATTATAAACTAGTATCATGCTGAGACTGTTTTCTGAAAGGTTCATCACAATGTATCTGTGTGTGTGCTGTGTGCTATGTGATACGTGCTATGTGCTTTGTACGGCGTGTTTACTCTACTTGATCGATTATACATAGACTAAAGTACTCGACCCCCATTAGATTTTGAAGGATATCTGAATAGTGCTTCACATTTTTTTGACTATCAAATATTTCAAAGTGACCCCAAACTCGAGAAACTTAAAATTTGATATTTTTATTATCAAATTACTTAAAAAGCATCACTTTCAAAAAAAAAATACCTTGAAGAATAAATAATTTAACAAACTCATTTCATGAAAATGCTGAAAATTTTCCATTCAAAATTTGAATACTTTGTGAAGTGATTTGGTAGTGAGGAGAATAGTGTTGGCCACAATCCACTCGTTTTTAAATGCAAAAATTGTAATGATAAGTATTATGGTTGAAATTGTTATTGAATTAAGTTTTCATAAATTGAATCGTTGACTTACTTGCAATGCACAATCATTGGTCCACTGTCGTTGGTACTCATTAGGCGATTCCCGACTACGGCACGAACCCTCCTTCGGAACTCCAGGATGGCGTTGGAAAAGGGACACGTGTGTGAATGCCACTGGGTGTAATGAAACTGAAGGATGAAGCGTTCTTCTACTACTTTCTATAAAGAAATAAAACAAACGTATTATAATAATTTTAGGTCTAAAAATGCCACTGGGTGTAATGAAACTGAAGGATGAAGCGTTCTTCTACTACTTTCTATAAAGAAATAAAACAAACGTACTATAATAATTTTAGGTCTAAAAACACATCACAATAATTATTCTTGACATATTTTTAACATCTCAATAGAGACGAAGTTGGAATATTATTATAGAAAAACCAGGAACTCAAGGCATCTACAGAACTCACGACCTGTCATCGGTTGGTTTAAGTGATCACTTTATGCTCTTGTGCAACGTTCACCAACTATGCCTTTTTATTGAGTTCTCTTATCAATGCACCTTTTTTTAAAATTCTTTTTTATATAGCTGTGAGGCACCGGCTTAGAATAGTGCTTCCACTCTTTTCTATTATTGTTTTCGAGTGTCCCGTAAGAGCCGGGTAATCGAAAATACAACAGACAACAATAACATCTCACATAGTTCAGCAATGAGGTTCACCACCCATTCTGAATATAGTGCCTTTTTAGGTGAGACGAGACTGGTGTGTGGGTATACACAGATATGTTGTGCTCCCTTTTATAAGGCAATTCACACCCGCACACCTTTCGCTGGTTACCCCACATTGTGGGATATGCCGTGATGGTATGAATGAATGAATGAACTATTTTATATTAATGAATATGTCCTTGAAACAAGTACATATACATTCCATAAAGTAAGCAAAAATGCTTGTGCTATAGGTGAACGAAACCGGTCGTGGCAAGACTCGAAATTGCGACTACTGGATTACTAATCCAGCGCGCTAACCGCTCTGCCACCACCCACCTAGATTTCATATATTTTAATGATGAGAAACAAATAATTCAAAATAAGATGTTTTTACTATTGCCATCTATGAAGTAACGAATAAACCTTTTTGTAACGCCATTTATTGAGAAGTTAATTTTTACAACTGCTAAACTAGCGTTCGACCATCTCACGTGTATTACAATATTGTAAACAGTTTCATTTAAAATGTATTGCCACTAGATCACACGACATTTTATCGTGCCTGACACACGACACTTGTTACACACGTGTAAGTGTAAACAGTTCCATTTAAAATATATTGCCACTAGATTGCACGACTTTTTATCGTGCCTGACACACGACAAGTGGGAACGGGCACTCATTTGAGAGGTTCTTGAAAAAAAATGCACAAGCGAATATGCACAGTATGGATTCGAAGACATATGTATATACCTACATACTATAAATTTGAAAACTCTAAAAATGCGAGTGTCGACGCTTTTTTTTAAACGTATGTAAGAAAAATAAATAAAGGTTTCTTGTCTGCCGGGATAGGATAGTGTCGCTATATCCCCGGGGAAATCCCGGGACATGCAGTAGATATATGACCACTTCTGGGAACACATGCTCGTTATTTGACAAAAGTACAATACCATTTATAGGTGTATGTGATTTATATATACATAGACAGCTATGTAGATAGATACCATACCATACCATACCACACCATCACGCCATTTCCATATTTGGGGTAGGCAGAGAGAACCGAACGCCAGACTCCTCTCTCTTGACACACATTCCTCTCTTCATTCATTTCCATACTCTTCTATTATTCTTACTTCTAACATCACCATTTTTCAAAATCCCATTTATGTGATCGTGCCAATTTTTTCTTGGCCGACCTCTACTTTTCGTTCCTCTTTTATCAGCCTTGTACCTCTTTTATCAGCCGTTCCTTTTTTATCAGCCTTGTACCTCTTTTATCAGCCGTTCCTCTTTTATCAGCCTTGTACCTCTTTTATCAGCCTTGTATCTCTTTTATCAGCCTTGTACCTCTTTTATCACTCTTGTACCTCTTTTATCAGCCTTGTACCTCCTTTATCAGCCTTGTACCTCTTTTATCAGCCTTGTACCTCTTTTTTCAGCCTTGTACCTCTTTTATCACTCTTGTACCTCTTTTATCAGCCTTGTACCTCTTTTATCAGCCTTGTACCTCTTTTATCACTCTTGTACCTGTTTTATCAGCCTTGTACCTCCTTTATCAGCCTTGTACCTCTTTTATCAGCCTTGTACCTCTTTTATCAGCCTTGTACCTTTTTTATCAGCCTTGTACCTCTTTTATCACTCTTGTACCTCTTTTATCAGCCTTGTACCTCCTTTATCAGTCTTGTACCTCTTTTATCAGCCATGTACCTCTTTTATCAGCCTTGTACCTCTTTTATCAGCCTTGTACCTCTTTTATCAGCCTTGTACCTCTTTTATCAGCCTTGTACCTCTTTTATCACTCTTGTACCTCTTTTATCAGCCTTGTACCTCTTTTATCACTCTTGTACCTCTTTTATCAGCCTTGTACCTCCTTTATCAGCCTTGTACCTCCTTTATCAGCCTTGTACCTCTTTTATCAGCCTTGTACCTCTTTTATCAGCCTTGTACCTCTTTTATCAGCCTTGTACCTCTTTTATCAGCCTTGTACCTCTTTTATCAGCCTTGTACCTCTTTTATCAGCATTGTACCTCTTTTATCAGCCTTGTACCTCTTTTATCAGCATTGTACCTCTTTTATCAGCCTTGTACCTCTTTTATCAGCCGTGATAGATCCTCTTTGTATAATAAAATATTCTGGCTCAGTGAAGCTGTTTTGATCATATATATATTTAAATCGAATATTTTTACAGTCGAGAGTCAATAAAATATTTGTTTTTAGTATATATTATGTTTTATTTATTTACATGTAGGTACTGAATCTTCTTCATCCACATATGTAACATATGGTTGCCTGGAAGAATTCCGCCATTTGAAAATAAAGTTTTTTATTTTATTTTAATCGGGCAACTAACAGGTACTATGTCAAATAATTATTTAACACGCACCCAAAACAAGTTGCCACATTCTGGAGACTTACGATATTAATCGTCTCACAGATCCTGACTGAAAACACAAATAAAACTGTGTCTCCACCAGGAATCGAACCCGGGACCCTTGTATCAGCAGTCAGATACCTATCCAACTTAACAACGAAGGCTGTTTAAATAAATAAATAATATTTTATGATTAGGGAACTCAATAGAAAGGCATATTTGGTGAACGTTGTGCAAGCTCATAAAGTGATCACGTTAACCAGCAATTTCGAGTCTATTGATATGTTAAAAATTAGTCATAAAATATAAAAATAATAACAATTATTTCTTTCTACGCTATTCAGAGCATTTACATAAATATACAAAAAAATATGTATGTATGTGTAATAGATGCCAGGCATGTAAAGGCTATTTTTTTCTGTAAAAGTTACAACGATTGGATAATATGAACCCTGAGTAGTGGTGGCTTTCGGAGATGACAGCCTTCAAAGTGTAGAAAAATAATATTTTAACACGTCAGTTATAAGTATAACCTACTAAAATCACTTTATTTAACTTTTCTACGGACAATTCTTGGTAGAACTCCATTTCAAATTATAAATAAATTTATTATATAAATTTTTAAAGTGTCACTTTAAAAATGGTCAGTGTATGACCGAAACTAGTCAGTGTCATTAAAGTAGTAGAACTAAAAACATTGGTTTTATTTTACAATACCAAATTTATTTATATCTACTAAAATCACGCTTTATACTATAACTGACGTGTTAAAATGGGAATTTTAAACGTTTTTAAGAGTAGCGTCTAGTTCAAGCTCTTCTTTTCAAAAAAGCGACTCGCGTGAGCGAGTCGCTTTATAAATTAAATTTACATTTTTTATTTAATTTTTCGCATTTAATATAAAATTTTACAGCTCATTTGACTCCATACTACGAGATCCTCAACTTATCAGAGAGCCAACCGGAAACAGAATGCGGAATGGTAAATGCGGATTGTAGACGCTAGTTTTTTAAGGCTGTTATCTCCGGAAACCGCCACTACTCAGGGTTCGTATGTATTATCCAATCGTTATAATCGTCTTTATATTATGGCGTGAATCGGGCAGTTACATGTTCTCGGTCTAAAATGTCTGTCTATGCAGCGTTTAAAAGTTTGTTAATTGCTTGTTTGCAATTTTATTATTTTGTTACTTACTTCTCCGTCCTTTTTATATAGTCTGAATGTTCTTATGTGAAAGTTAGCTAGTTCTTCCTCTTGTGCTACACCTATGTGGATCCCTCCATAGTTCTCATCTTTGTCCTTTGATGGTGGCCAGTACTGTACACACATCACCTGAAACAAAACCAAAAACAAAAAAAAAATATTTAAATTTTGACACTGGCAACATTTATTTACAACTTTAAAATATTTTAGAAAACAATAGTAACAATTATATTAATTATAATAAATTGATGTCTGTAATATATTTATACGTTGGAACAAAAGATTAAACAATCGTTACTTAGGTAAAAAAGTACACATTTCAATACTTATATAAATTTCAAAGTCAATTTTAATACTTATATAAATTTCACTCCTATTTAGTGGTATGTGTTATGTTCCACTATTTACTTTTGTGTACCTAAGATGTAAGGACTGGATTTGATTTAAATTTCAATTTGATTTCAATTCATTTCTCATACAAATATTGCTTCTCTGGGCTGGAAACACTGGTTAGATGAAAGAAATTGTCATACGGTAGTAAACTTGCCCCTTGCGCGGGGTGCAAGAAAGTGTTCATTATTATTATAACTATTATCATGACGACAAGGCGACAAGGAGGAAGACGACACTGATGATGACCTAAACCAAACCTTTGTTATCAGTAATAAAGGTTTATCTATTTATGACTATACTGTTTGGCTGTGTGCACAAAAAATAGTTGCACAAAACCAAATGTTTTGTAGCCACTTTAGTTCGGTTAATTTTAATATGAAATTTTGTAACTATTAACAAAAAATAATTCGGTGCAGTTAAAATACTAAATACTCGTATTAGATAACCACAGTAAAAGTGGCCAGGGACCAGATTCCTAAGGAAGTTAGACTTCCAGAACGTCCTTCCAAGAGATGGAAAGACAGCTGGTATTCCATGCTCAGAGAGCGAAATAAATTGGTGCAGTACTATAACAGGCCAACATGCTTAGAAAGAGAGAAAGAATAAGAATCGTTGGTACATACTTCATATTAGTAATAAGAATATATTATCTATCTTTCTTTATGGCGACATGGATTCGAGTGTTGTAAATACAATGGACTCTTGTGAGAGGAATTGTCTGTTTTCTGCGCATCCTTGAATATTTTGGACACTAGAAGGGTCCCTGATAATCTGGAGAAACTCGTCGTAACGGGAAGCCTCAGGGTAAAATTCCCATTTCAGTCCGTAACACGATTTCCAATTACCGAAACCCTTCAATCTGCTCAAGTCCTACACGGAGGAAGACCATTCAATGAGCGATTGAGTATAGCCGCCATCATAAGTCACAAAGTCAAGGAGAAAGAAGAAGACACGACACGAATATAAAAAAGAACAAACGTAAAACTCAACACTATTATATTATATTTTATTTTTTCTCCATTAAAATCCTTTCAGGGTTGACGAATGTTTCAAAAAGAAAAAAAAATGCTCACTATTACGTGGAGAGTTTAGTGTTGGTTACAACCTATTCGTTTTTATGTTTCTACGTATTTAATAATTAATTTGAACCTGTTGAATTTGCCCAAAAATTAATACGTAAAATAAAAATGGTAATATTTATATATGAGACCCAAGACGAGGATTGTATTGAGTGACAGGTTAAAGTTGATTTTAATGGGATCTTGAAACTCGCGAATGAAAATTTTAAAGAAGTCCATTTTTTGCTGGGAATGATTTAATTAAGAGATTAAAAAGTTTTCGTCCGAAACTCACGCTGTAGATTGGAATAACTTATAACTCGGAGAGGAAAGAAATAGATTGAGCGGCGAAGGAAACGTTTTTGGAACTCTTATAGACGTGTTAAGGCGACAATTTTTTTTAAATTTATTTAATATATATGTTTTTTTAGGTTTGGGTAAAAGGCAAAAAAAATCACCGAATAAAATCAATATGTTTATAGCACATCGATCAATACTTTCTACACATTGCCAGAAGGGCTCTTGATAACCTTGAGAAAATAGTCGCGATGAGAAGCTGGGTGGGTGGAAGATACAGAGATCGCTCATCAACCCGATGGCGCGATCTTGTCAAGTCCACTACTATTAGTGAAGATCAAATGTAAGACCGGGGTGGTCTCGGTCAAGATATTGTTCCCGGGTCATGATCATGCCCGGTTATAGTATTGTATTTGCAGATGTGACCTTGGTTTTGGTCTTGCATACTCCGCCGAGTCTTCAGTCTTGGTCTAGCAGGTCTTGCAACTTTTATATATATTATTTCAATATTGGTAAATCTACATATGTATTTCTTACTTGGATACTCGTATTATAACTCGTATTTTTGAAGTATGTGCCGTCGCATGAGACATTGTGTTTTATGTCAGGTAAAACATATTCTATTGTAAAGTCTTGGAAGTAAAACGTTACATTATGCAGCGTAAATTCAACACTCTTTACGTTGCTTTGGTATACATTTAAAACAACCGAATTATCCCAAGCACTTAAGATACTGTGAACTTTTGATTCCTTTAAAGATGATGTGCGTTTTGAGCGAAACGATGTCAAATTATGTGTTTTTCCGGTAGGCGATTACATGCCAATAGATTTCATATACCGAGTTAACGACATCATCTTAAAATAATTGTCCATGCCCTAATCAAAACCAGTTTTCAATTCTTATTGATTATATTATGTCGGCCTTCGTGGCTGAGTTCGAAAGATATCTGACTTCTGTTTTAATAAAAAAAACATAGTCTGTTAAGTCATTATTTGGTAAATGAATTAATTGCGGATCCTCAGCGCTGGATCCAGCGCATTTTGCTGTTTCCAGCAAGCCGAAAAATGTGTTGATCCAGCTGGATTACTGGATGCGGAATTCAGAAAATGCAATCCTTAGTATCGTTGCAGTTATCAAGACATGTCTCAAAAAATACATTTATTGGTACGATGACATTTATCTTAGTACGATGACATCACCATGTGAATGATAATTTGAAAGAAGGAAACAAAAGAAGCTTGAACAATCGACGAGCATGTTTGAGACTATGCATGGATGTAAAGGAAGCCACGAAAAGAGTCGTATGACGCTCAGGCCTCTCCGCCTACCTCGTCAGGGACATGGTGTGATTGTTCGTATGCTATCTCAGTCTTTGGTATATCTCCAAAGAATAATAATTTAGAAACTTTCCAGACATACGTTTTTAAGCGTTTCTCAATTTTCGTGGCATATTAAGCTGTCTCGAAAAACCTACAGATATATTCACCTTAAGACTTTAGAATTAAGAACCTTAAGAAATACACGCTTCACTTCTCTGAAAAAAAAACAGAAATCAGAAATGATGGTGTAAATTTTTCAACTACAACTTTGTCCATTACCATAAACGCTAGTTGGATACGTCTGAAACTTGAAGCATTGATCATCACTCCATCGCAGTGAATATTTGGCTCTAGACCTGTTGGTTATATAAATTCTGGATTTTTTTATAAAAATATTTGTGGTATATGGGTTCGCATTGCACCTATACACATAGTCATATATATTATATCCTCTGAGACAGTCGGATTTCTTCGGAAACAAAAAATTACCCGAAGGCCGGCTAACGCCCACGCGGCATTCCGTTCAAACGGCTCGTATAGTGAACACCGTGTTGTCCGATATAATATTGTTATTAAACTAGTTGTGACTAGTTCAATAACAATATATGAACTACACAAGAGATCCAACTGTCGATGGCGATAGTATATATAGTTGAAGAATACGTACCAAACTATAAACCCATAAATCCAAATTATTGAATATTTTAATATATTTTGTTTTATATACCAAACACGTATGTATGTAAGGATAGGATAGTACGGAGGTCAGTCCTTTCTTTCTACCAAGAATATGAAAACAACCTATTTGGTATGTATGTTTAGCAGTGTTATACTGGTCTGTAAACTTGACTCCATTTAGACACATATCATACCGCTGTTGTAGCTTATTGTCGCTCGCCTGACTCCGAGGGCGATGAACTCGGCTTAGCGATGAACAAATATATTGTTATCTAGAAGTGGTCTGCTACATAAATATGTTTGGAGATAAAGCATCACACTATTGAGTCCCCGTAAATATTATGTAGTGTATACTGCCATACAAATTGTATGAAACGATGTAGTCACAATATTTTATTTTTAAAAGTTTGGGTAGTACTACTTTGGTAGTGTTTCGGCGTTTAATATAAAAAAATGGAAATATTGGCAGTAAAACACAAATTTATAAAAAAAATGTTTTTCTTTATAAAAAAAGTTTGAGAAAATCAGAAATTTTTTTAAACAACAAATTTGAGATTTTATATTTGTCTATAATGTAATTGAGATTAATCTTCTAAATATTAATTGTTATAAAAAAAGGATTCATTTTTAAATTTCTATTTATTGGTCCATAGAAAATGTCTTTCATTCTGTGATTTTCATTAAATTTAAATGCATTCAGGAAAAGTCAACCTTTAAAGAAAATATGTGTGCATTGATTATATAAAGTGGAGAGTCAAATTTTGGCCACGACCATAAAAAATGAAAAGGAATATCAGAATGACGAAGTTAGGAGCAAACAAGAAAAGAATAAAAGTAGGTATAATCTTTAAATCTAATATAGTATGAAATTTCCACTATGAAGTAGGTACCTACATAGTGAATAGTTGTTTCCCAAGAGATTTTACATGGTGTCTCTTAAGATTAGCTTCGATGTATTTTTATATTGTATTTTCCTCTCCATCGGTCATACAGTGGTTTTCATACTAGGATTTTTGATTCAAATAAACCCACTATATTCCTTATCGTTCGACGACATTCGAGAATCTTTTTAGGCAGGCTGCACTAATTGTGGCTCTTTGCATTCGATCTTCACACATTCAAAACATAATTAATTTTATAATCCCAAATTTTGAAATTGTTACTTCCGATAGGAAGAACCTTAAAGCAGGTGGTAGTAAATACCAATAAAGCAAGTAGTTGTAACCAGAGGGGTTACTAAATAGGCAAGTTTTGAGATATTACCAATGTAATGTTAGAAGCCACAGTTGGGTTCTATGTCTTGACTCCAGAAGGGAATTCAAGATTTGGTATCCAGATGAACTCCTTGTTGTGACGTGTTGGAAGAGAGGTCACCAGAACAGAATACTGTTCACTAAAAAAAAGTGCGAACTCTATTTAGTAATATTTAAGTTCCAACAAGTCACACCAATTAGAGAGAGTGTATTTCACGGAGAGCGAAATACCTATTATTGCTCTAAAGAAAATTAGCAAAGGAAATAGGTAGGTGAAATGACAGAGAGTAGAGATAAGAAATAACAAACGAATTAAACTTACAATTGATGTATTAGCACAAACACAGATTTTATACAAAAGAAAACTAATAACACACGCGAGTAGAAATTTATCAGGTTGATGTTTCACGAAGAAAGTTTGACAGGAAAAGAGATATGGGGTCATCTGCTGTCCTCAATATATACCCTATTGTTTTGACAAATAGGGGTCATTGTACTGCCATATTGTCAAGAACATTTATAGGTATGACAGTATGAAGATAGCATTATTGTCGTCATGAATAGTTAAAGTGACATAGTGAAAGTCATTAACCTTTCTAATTGTTTTTTTCTGAATTTATTTGTGACAAAAATACCATAGTACTCATGTAGGTATTCTGCCACAACCTATATCACTTGGTAATATCTAGCGGTCTTATTTTTAAACGAAAACTATCTTCAGTACCTGGTACTAGAGTGTGATTAATGAAAAAGTTTACTCATAAACCGTGATTATCACCTTTATCAAACAAACGTCAAGGTATGTAGTACGGGTCGAGAGGTTGTTTAACGCTTGACTGATGGTGAATTAAGGCATCATTGGAACAAATATTCAGATGGGTCGGTGGCAGAGCGGTTAGCGCGCTGGGCTAGTAATCCAGTGGTCGCGAGTTCGAATCCTGCCTCGACCGATTTCGTTCACCTAAGCACAAGCAATTATTTGCTTATTTTAGGGAACGTAGGAAGATGTATATGTACTTGTTTAACAAGGACATATTCATTTTTTTGTTAAAAAAAAAAAAAAATTAAAAAAAAATGCGGATACTTTCGCATATGACACGACGCACATTTGAGATTGTCAAATAATTTTAAAAGTCGGTGCGTATTTTTATCTCGACACATTTCCGTAATTATACGCAGTTCAAATAACGTTTTTTCTTTTTATTCTTCTTCGCAATTGTGTTAAAATTGACTCAACAAGTCGTGATTAACTAGCTGCGCGTTTAATAAGCATTTGACGAACTGTAATAAGTGAGATCGCTGAGTTCGGAATCATTCATAAAATTGACTATTAGTAATATGTAGGTATTCATTAATTCAAGCAGGACAAAATTGTAAATGTTGAAATCTGCATAAAACTGAAAGCCATAATTTTCAATCGTTACGAAACCTTTGAGATATGAATCCACGGTAGGATGATAAAAATTTCTTGAATAGATATGATCAAGTTTTACGTAGAGCAAACATCAATAGAGAATTACTATTGACCACTATCCGTCAGCTTAGAAAAACTTCATTCTTTTGTCATGTTCTGAGTGATGCCATGTACGGAAGATGTCATCGAGGAGAAGATTGAGACCTCAAAGGGATTGGAAGAACGCGGTTTCCCGGTTACGAAAAATTTGTGAGTGAGTTTAAGAATTGTGAAAGGGGTGTTTTGCATCGTCCATTACCGAGAGGTTCTATCCCAAGTGATCGCTAATGCCAAGTAAACCTGATACATTACATAAGAAAGAAGAACGAATAACTTTATAAATATAATTTGTAGTAAAATGAAGAATAATAGATGTAGAAACTGTGGAATTGTGGAACTATAGGTATGCAATATATCACGTTCCAAGATGTCGAACACAGTGTAACTTGGTATCAGTTATACATATATATCTATACACTGTGGACTTATAGAATGTTCAAGAAAAATAGAAAAATAAATACAAGGACAAGCGAAGATACTTCAAGAAACAACGGGAACACTTCTATCATTCTCTTTTCTCAAGATATTTACAATTTTTACTTTCCTTTTAAAATGAGCAGAAGAATAAAACTGTGTAGGTATTATTCTTCGAAAAATATTAACTAAGTGTTGGAGCGCTTTCATTTTAATGAGGAATAATATAAGAGTTTTATGTATGAATAACTATTATTATTATTATTATAGATTTAGTAAGTGTTTTATTTTAAATTTCAATAAACATTAATTAACGACTAAACGCTGAAATTTTCTTTTAATGCTGTATAAGCAGTTGACAAAAAATGTCACATGACACTTCTCTTAAACAAATTGCAACAAGTTGAAGTATCCGCAAAACTACATATGTCTGATGGTCTTCAAAAATGGTCTTCAGAGATGTACTTTATTTATTTTAGACTCCAAGTCAACACATGATATAAAGACATAACGTTTCCAATCCTCCAATGACAGGCGTCTGTCGCATAGTTTATACTAAATTTTTATGCTTGAACAACTTGAACTTGAGCGTTATCTATGTTAATGTACAAATATGAAGTCTATTAAAATGTACTGAAGTTTGGGATGCACAGATGACACAAAATATACTGAATTTTGGGATGCACAGGGGACATAAAATGTAATACTGAAGTTTGTGATGCACAGAGGACACAAAATATACTGAAGTTTGGGATACACAGAGGACACAAAATATACTGGATTTTGGGATGCACCAGAGGACACAAATTTGATAGTTGGTAGGTACGCCATTACGACAAAACATTCGACATGATATCCGCAGATAATTTGGAAAATATATGTATATAATTGGGGAATCATAACTCATATTACTAAGTAGTACCTAAATAGCAAAAATGCTGTTAACATTTTCAATAGAAATGTCAAGGTATTATACAAAGAGAGTTTATTCGCACACTTGGTTCCGTATGTGAGGTCCAAGATGTGGTCAGATAGAGGAGACAGCTTCAGCGATACTGGTATCAGCATGTGCAGAGGATGAGTCTTAAGAGAATCCCTCACAAAGCTTTACACCAAGTACCAAACAGACAGCGTCAGCCAGGAAGAACCCCGAAACGATTATGAGGCAGTTGGAGCTTAGCTCAGCTCAGGAGGACCATTCTGTGGTAACAGACTCTTGAGTATAAAGTAATATGAAGAAGAAGAAGGCTGTTATGTACAGTTCAAAACTTGGTCTATCAAACTTTTGTTCCGAATCGATACGAATATATATAAAGAATTATGTATTTGAATACAAAAGTTCTAATATTTCATTTAACAAACTTTTATAACATATCAATAGAGACAAAGTTGGAATATTATAGAAGAACCAGGAACTCAAGGCAGGGCTTACGACCTGTCATCGGCTGGTTTACGTAATCACTTTATGCGCTTGCGCAACGTTCACCAATTATTGAGTTCCCTTATCAATGCAAATTTTGAAAGTTCCATATATTTGAATATTAATCTGAAAACAGGACATTATTACTATTGCCATCTATGATGTAACGAAGAAACATTTTTTGTAACGCCATCTATTGAGATATTGGATTATTTGTAAACTATGAAAGTAACAGTCCTTATAAATGAGATGACGGTGTTCTAATGAAAAAAAAAAACTAATTATAGAAGAAGTTCTAATGTTAAAAAAACACATTACCTTTATAAAGTCGAAGGTTTTGGTGAGCATGACTATGGCCGCAGCTCTTTCTTGCCAGACCATTCTCCAGAATTGTGTTACAGTCTCTTCCGTTGGTCCTTGGGTCACTATGTAAGCGTTCGGTTTCAAAAGACTCTGAAAAAAAGAAAAAAAAAATAACACCACCGTTCAAAATGTAGCTAATATTGACATTGACCAACCCTCCGCAGGTCCAAAATTTTAGTTTTAATAGAATTTTGAATTCCGTGTAAAAATGATATTTAAAAATTTATACAAAGAATTTTTTTTTCCATTTGCCAGAAAATCATATGTCCCCTTTAGAATAAATATGAATATCTCACTTACAAATTTGAGAAAAAAAAATTATATCTATTCATTTAAAAAATCATCTATTTCAAAAAAAAATAACACTCGAATATCGGAAAATTGTTTTTTTTTTGAAGACGACATTTTGAACCATTTAAAAATATCAACGGACATAGTTTTAAATTCATTGTTATTAAAATTCATTGCTGCCATCTTTGGGTGATTAGTTGCACACTTTTATAAACTAAATTATGTAGGGGATAAGTTAGAAACCTATTTTTCGAATGTATTTTTATATGAAGTCTGAAGAGGCTACGTTATTGTGAAAAAGTAAAATAAAAATCTTTTAAAGTATTCTTACTCTTATTGCCATCGACAATAAGTTCATTTTTTCAGATCATTTTTAAATTTACCCCACGAGCAGGTTTTTCTATTTATCTTGTTTCTCATTTACTCAAAATTACTTTTTTACTGTCAAACAATATTTATGAGTGACTAATTAAAAAAAAAATATCAAAAATATTATCAGTGTGATATGTTTTATTTAAAAAAATAGCAATACTTACATCTATATATGAGGCATTAATATAATCTGAATCTGGTTCTCCTTCAATTGTATTTAACACGACCCTGTTGTAATCATCTGTAAAAAAAAAAAAAAAATACGTATATAAATCTATTTTGTAAATTATAATTTTCTTTATGCATCATGGAAGTTTATTTATACTTTTTTTATCTCTGAGACAGGAGAAACGTCGTTTAGGAATTATGTGATTGAAAGGAAATTCTCTGTTTTTAATGTTTGTTTAGATTTATTAAAATATTTGTAATACTAAAAATCTAAATGCATTGTTTTATTCAAATTATTCATATTTTTCGATATTAAGGTTTAGGAATCTTGAATTAAGGCGGACGACTGTCGGAAGACTTCGTCCCATACGAAGATGGTCTCTCTCTGTCGCGCTGGTCCTAACGAATGTGTGCGAGTAAGACAAAAGAAGACTCGAAGACAATTATTTTTTTTATTTATGTAGGTAAAATATTCAACCAATATTAATTATTTTTTCTCTCTCGTGTTACCTTCATTTTAAAGAATACCATACAAATTAAAAATGCATCGTTGTCCAATATGATATTTTTGGTACAAATTCAAGTTTGTATCATTGAATCGAAAGCCTTAGAGGTTTAACATGACACAATAGATCTACTAATAAACTTTTCAGACCGTTGCGTTTTGGATTCATGTCCGACCAGATCTTTGTTTGACTAAAGGTAGCGTTAAAGTATTATATTACTAGTCGTATATAACACATAAGATAAAAATGTTGATTGCGTTAGTATGTGCAGTTTAGGAATATGTACCGAACTAAATCCAAATTATTGTTATTTTTTAGATAGGATAAGATAACGATAAGAGTGTATGGAGTTTAGTCCTTTTTTTCTACCCCGAACAGGTAAACGACTAGATGTTATGCATGGATATATGAAGATTGAGTATCAAATTATAAGAGTTTCCGTAGATATTGTGTATTTTGCCACACAAATTGTATGAAACGATGTTGTAACTAAATTCAATTTTTACAAATATTGTTGAAAAACGTTTGAGATGTAGGTACTGCTATAATTTATATGTTTTTAATAGAAAATTAAATTATTATCTAGCTGACGTGTTTCAGCGTTTTACGATATTTAAAAAAAATATGGAAATAAAGGCAGTAAAATACATAAATTTGTCATAAAAAAATGTTTATTGTAATTAAAATCTTTGAGAAACCTTGGAACTCTTTTTGAGATAAACATGGAAAAATAAAATTGTACAAACGTTTTGTAAGCCCAAAATTGTCTATATTTCCTGAAATTTTGGGCTTAGTGCATCAAGCGGATCTGAAGTTATAAGGGAGGGACGGACACACACACACACGATATGATAAGAAAAATAAATTCTCTCGAAATAGACAGCTCCATTTGTGTGTGTACAAACACACACAATGTGTAAAAATTCCATCCTGCATATATGTATTTTGTTTATCTTCCATTGTTTGACGCTGAATATCGTCGAGTAGTTTCCTGATTCTCTCAACAATTGTTATGTTATCAACAGCAATTTGACCCAGTATTGACAGAAATCACAAATGGCTCCATTCTGAAGAGATCCTATTTAGTGGGAAGCTACAAACGAGAACTGAGACAGTCTGCCCATCACTTTTATTTAGCCTAAAACACATTTTTATTAATATTTTTATGTGTAGTGATATCCGAGAATGGACCTTGATAATTTTGAAAGATAAGTGGTTATTGGTAAAGATTGTAATCCTTCCTCAACGTAACGTAGTGCAACGTAATGTAGTAAGAATGGACCCGATTCCCAACATCTGGTGTCCTCTGACCTCTGCTGGTGTCCAGATAAAAGAATAACAACTGTTTTTATCACCTTCAGCCCTAAGAAATGCAGAGGACAGAAGTGTCTGTAGGAGTTTTGTCAGGCATTTGACAATGGCTTTCCAAGATGGACATTTATTTATTTTTAATATTCAAAATGTACAATAGTATTTGTAGAAAAAAAATCAGCCTTACTGTGATTATAAAGGTATATTAATTTACTAAAGTATCAATCAGTAACACATGTGTTAAAAACATAATGTTACATAATATAGCAGAAAAAAAAGAGCCATGTTAAGGAGAATGCTGGGTATTTCGTCAAGAGATAGGAAAACCAAATTGTAAATGCCAATAAGAAGCTGAATTTAGCAGAGCATGTCGCCCGAGCAATAGACTCCAACGAGACCAAAAAAGTGTCGAAATGGCGACCAAGAATTTATTGGCAGAAGTGTTGGAAGACCTCAAAAAAGTCGGTCTGACGATATATTTAAGACGAGTCTCTGGAGACGATTGAATGCGCTCTGCCCAACTGGACGAAACTTATTAATTTTATCTTTATTATTTTGTTCCAGATTTCCTAAAGTAGGTAGTGTGTTTCTGATTCATCCTCATGTCAGTTTTGTGATAACCCTGATCAGACTTCTGACCATATCCTTTGGAAATGCACTAACTTTTTTATGTTACCTTTTCGACGAGAACTCTACTACAATGTCCGAGGGAATTTCTTTGAACCCAATGGACATGCGGAACTTTTAGCCACAAAGAGAACTTTGGATTTTTCAAGACTTTTTGTCAAAAATGCGGTTTACTCTTATCTTCACTTTCAGTGAACGGTGAGTCAGCTGTTTCCTCATAATTAGCTCTTTTTGGCACTTTAAGTGTAGTGTCTGCAAGGTTTCAGAGTTGTCCGGACTCTTCTTACATTCTTTATGTGTTCTTTCAGAGTTTTGCTTCGGCCTTCATTAGTTCCATCAGAACAAGCAGAACGGGTGGTGGTGTGGAAGAACAGGTCTTGTGTTTTTTGCTCAATTACTGTTATTTAATTGATTGTTAAAATGGTGATTAATAAAATGAAACCCATGAATACGAACTATTATTTGCGCTGTTCACACACAAAAACAAACAGTAGAAATTAATAAATATGTTTTATCAGTTATTATGAACTGTCGCTGTTGAGTTGTTCCAGAACCCTTCAATCGTATTTTTGCCCTCTCAGTTTTTCCATTATTAACTGAAATCTGTTAGTATAACAAAATGTTCAATATTTACCCCTACTTGACCCTTATCTTCTTCTTCAGTTTATATTACTGAATGTCGGGTAATCTATAGAAAAATACACCAGAAGAAACAACATAGGTTCTATTGTGCTTGCCGATAACGGCAATATATTTATGCTTTATTGTGTTTTCAATAGAAATGTTTACGACTTTTGGTCTGGTAATTTAGAGAGATGTTAGGATAATAATGTCTTAAAAATAAACAAGCGTTGGTGTAGGCGGGAATCATCTAAACAAATCGGATCGACGATGAATACTGATTTATGTAGATTTAAACAAATAATCAAAAAAT
Organism: Molanna angustata; assembly: GCA_963576475.1. Classification (NCBI taxonomy): domain Eukaryota; kingdom Metazoa; phylum Arthropoda; class Insecta; order Trichoptera; family Molannidae; genus Molanna; species Molanna angustata. Next base: position 30,550,599 of record OY754978.1, read on the forward strand.
CTCTTTTTACCAACGTATTTATACATATTTTTGCTACAAATAAATAAATTAAAATAAATAAATGAACGCTTACGCAAGTGGCGAGTTTATTGCCGTATGGCGATTTCTTCCAACAAACCAAAGTTTCCAGCCCAGAGAAGCTATATCTGCATGAGAAATAAATTTAAATAAATTTCGTCTCTGCTGGGAATCAAACCCAGGATGCCCGCACAGAAAACTAACGGCTTACCAACTGTTTGTTACACTTTTTTTTCCATTTCTCACCAACTGCTTGTTACACTTTTTTTTCAATTTCTAACACTATTTCCATTTCTCTTGATCCTTTTACTTTGTTGTATTTGTTATGTTAATTTATCTATTTTACTTCTCGGGACTAACAGGTACTATGTCAAATATTGTTACATTCTGGAGACTTACGATATTAATTGTGATTATTTTGTTACTTTGTTTTTAGTTCTATATTATGTAAATAGTTGCAACTCCCTTCAAAACACGAGTATATCTCTTTTTGAAGGAAGTCATAATATAAAGTGTTTTAATTTCCTTTTTATTATGTAATTTGTTTTTATGTGAAGTATTTTTTTTGTAATAAATAAAAAAATGCTCCTGAGGACATGATACAGCATCACTAGACCTCTATTTATAACGCTCCTAACGACACTATCCAGCCTCACAAGGCCTCTATTTAAATTTTTATTTTGGGTTTCACTTTTAGGTAGTTTTCAAATCCAATAATTATCCAACTGTCGATTTGTTCAGGAGAACTTTGTTCTCTTAACATATCGACAATGTATCAAGCCAGAATACGCGAGAATTGTATGGAGAGGTCTACTTTTTTCACGGCTTTTCCAACTTTGAAGTCAAAAAACACCAACTTAGAGGCTTCGCAGCATATATGTTCCATACACGGATTTACTCAGAATTCGGAGTAGAACATTTCGTGTGTCTGTGTGTGTGTGTGTCTGTGTGTCCCCCCCCCCCCTTATAACTTTTGATCCGCTCAATTTACAGAGCCCAAAATTTCAGAATATATACACAGTTATAGGCCTACAAAACTTTTTTACTCAGAATTTCGAATTTTTGTTTTAGTCAGGGGTTATCAACTTTTGAATTTTTACTTTATTTTTTCATATATCTCAGAAACCATAAAAGCTAGAACGCTGAAAATTGGTACAAATATAGACAAATACAAAATCTCAAATTAATTTATTCAAAAAAATTCCAGGGTTTCTCAAACATTTTTTATTAAGATAAATATTTTTTTTATGATAAATTTATGAGTTTAACTGCCTATATTTCCAAACTTTTTAAAAATATCGAAAAAAGCCGAAACACCCCAACTAGATAATTTAATTTTCTATAAAAAATACAAACATTGTATTTGTACATCTCAAATTTTTTTTAACAATTTTTATAAAAATAGAATTTAGTGACGACATCGCTTCATACAATTTATATGGCAGTCGTCTATACACAATATGTAAGAAGACTTAATAGTTTGATAGGATTTTAATATCCAAACAAACATACAGAACCATCATGCTATTTTCATTTTCTGGGTAGGAAAAAAGGAACTTCCTCCATACTATCCTATCTTGACATACATACCTACATATGTTGTATAGAAAACAAAATATCTGAAAATATTCAATAATTTGTATTTATGGGTTTATAGTTTGGTACATACTTCAACTATACATACTATCGCTATCGACAGTTGGATCTCATGTGTTACATGCAACTAGTTCTAGATAAACTTGATGGTTATGTATTGGAGAAAACTAATGTTTTATTCATACCATTTGATATAGTCAATGTCTGTATAAAAGATTATGTGAAATAAGGATAGCCACATGTCCCGTACATACGGCACTGTTAACGTTATTATGTATTCTTACATGTCTTGTTTTGACAAAATACTGAAATCCGTAGATAGTGCGAATACAAAAAGACGGTCTTTACACAAGTGTAAGTGATAGGAAATGTGTTTTCGAGACTAAATGGGAAGAGATATTAAAGGCATAGGATATCCAGTACACGTTATATACAACAATCTATTAACAAAAAATTTCTTTCAAAAAAATTCCAAAAAATTTCTTTCAACTGCCCCATGAAAACAACACGCCAAAATCACCTTTTCTATACACCATACTGCAGAACAAATTACGCACAGAATAATTATGTCAACAGATGCTTAAATTATTACAATAGTCTTGACCCCCAACCTGATATATTTAACTCCACACAGACATCGATGAAACGCCAATTACGCGCAGTTATTGGTAATATTACTGGTTAAAAATCAAACCTACTTTCCTTAAACATTCATCCCTTCCTTATCAACGCTTTCCTATATACATTACCCTTCCCTTTCCCCCACATACACTCACCATCTTACAATGACTACCCAACATTAATAATGTATAATAATTTAAATATGTGAAACTTTATAATTGGTTATTTATTTTGTATTCTCATTTGAAATTAAGTATTATAAATGTATAGCTGTTAAGTTTCCAAACAAATGAAAAATAAAATAAAAAAAAAATAAAAACAAATTTGAATGTGTTTATGTTGAATCTATAGTGGTCAACGTTTTTAAATATTTTTTTCGAAAAATTATTATCTTAATAGATACGAAGTTGGAATTAAATAAAAAAAATAGGAGAATCCGGAAATCAAGGCAAAACCTGTCATCGGCTGGTTCATGCGATCATTTAAGCGATTGTGCAACGTTCACCAATTATGGCCAACCATCAATTACCAATTATATTACAGTTGGCCCTCAACTCATTGAGTTTGTTAAACTCAAGATTAATGTAAAGGGGATATTGAATACATTTTCGTAGTACAGTGCAATATGACATGTCAGTTACTAAATCTTCAATTATAGACGTATTTCATTTTTCTGTGGTTATTATCTGTCAAATTTTAAATAACCTCAAATGATACGAACTACAAAACGGGACGCTACGACTTGAAATACTATTGTTTTATTATCTAACATGGTAAATTTAATTTTTTCACCAAAATAATGTTTTAAATGACCATGTTCGTTTCAATATGATTGTCAGTTTGTTTTGTTGTGTGGCGCCACCGTCGATACAACAAACGCCTCTAGTGATAGAACACTGAAACTACACGCGTTGCCTAGCAACAAGTCGAGAAATGACAGTTGACTCACCGTTAAGTACTTAATCCGCCAGAAACGTTAGGTTAAATATTTTTCGTTTTAGTGACGTATTTGAGGGAAGATTAGGTCTAAACGGACACTGTAATACCGGTCATATGCCTAATATTGAGTTCTCTTATAATTCAAATTTTTATAAAAGTTCTATATATTATGTAACTCGTCAATATTCACATGAAAGTGAGCAGAAAACTCTATCGCTATCTATGGAATTGACGTAGAAACTTTTTTCTGATTCCGTCTTTTGAGAAAATGATTCGTAAATAATGAAAGCAACGATGCTTATGAGGTGACAATGCTCAGCATATAAGTCTCATGTATTCAAATGTCCTTTTACTATGTGTATTTCCGTAACGCGTTTTTGTGACTATGCTGATATATCTCTATCATTTTTTTACAAATAACAAATATTGTGTATCACTAACTCTGTGATATAAATTAGTTTTTTGTGAAAAAAGTGATATAAAGATTTATTTAATAGCAAGAAAAGAAATTGAAAAAAGGCAAAAACTTTCATAATATTTTTTCAAATTCTCTTTCGTTTTTAATGAAAATCAACGTTGTATGTTTTATATTTTTTAATTTAATTGAATAAAACATTAAAAAAGGGTTTTATTAAAACTGATTTTGCATCAAAGTTAATATAAGCTTAAATATTAGCAAAATATCACAATTAATATTACGATTACAGAATGTCTGTATACGGTTCATTTACAATCTTAAAAAATATGATCATGTTTCGACTTGTAGAAATATACTTCGTTGGCCAAAGATACGAGATCGTCGTAACATTCACATTCTGTCATTACTTTATAAGGCTATTTATGATCCCTATTCACCACAATATTTAAAAAATAACGTCGTTTTCTTGTCAAGTCACGGCCTATCCCTTCGATCTGCTGAACGTACTACACTAGCTATCCCCATTCACAATACAGAAGTTTTCAGCTCTTCTTTTCAAGTACAATCAGCTAGACTATGGAATGGCCTAAGTGATGAAGTAACGTCATCTCAATCCATTCAAATATTTAAAGGTAAATTAAAAAAACTTTATTTGTCAAATAGTTCCTAAATTCCTTCTATATCCTTCCGTAACCTCCTTTTCCTCCTTGCTATGTGAGGTGTTATTTTTATTATTCTTTTATTTTTAAACTCTCTTTTCATTTTTTTCTCTTTGTAATTTTTTTTATATTTCTTACTCTTTTATGTTATTTTTTATCAATTTATTTCTCACTTAATTAGTACTGTACCAATTTAACTAAGAGACTTCACGTTGCTCGGGTTGGTTGGAAGAAATTGCCTTATGGCGATAAACCTGCCTTTGTACACATGTACATAAATTAAATAAATAAATAAATATTAGCTTAAAAAAATTGTTATCAATTTCTGGAATAAATTATAATTTTGAAAAACCTGTTCCAAACCTAAACCTATAAAGTTCTAAAAGTGTATTTTTTTTCAAATATGTATTTTACAAAGGTTCTGGAACAAATTTACTTTTTGGTCTACTATAGATTCTTAAGTGCGCTTTAGAGAGACGATGTTTTCAACGTGGCGGGGAAAAAAATGAACGCGTTAGCATCGTTTTTCGTAAATCAGAAATCTGTAATTTTATTCGTTGCCGACGAGTCATCAAAACGTGGAACAAGCGAATAAAGCAACGAAAAAAATGACATGGTGAAAAGCGATGTTTGGAGTAATCTGTATATTTTGGATGATGTCTTAAGCGGGAATATAACGCTAAATCTAGTGACTGAAAACATGGTATATTAAAACCGCCTAATGCACTATGAAGTTATGTGTTAGTAAGCGTAACTACCACGTGCGTTAAAAAAGGTTTATACGTGATTTAAATTATCGAAAACCCATTTATTTTTATTTTTTGCATTTTACGAACAAACCTGACTTAAAATGAAAAAACTTTATCGGTCATTCGTATTGATTTTATGTACTCTTTAAGCACATAAAACTTTTTTTTTCTACGACCCATGGTTGTGGAGTAATTTTAAAAAAATGCTGTAAAAAATGATATTTTTAATAATTTATTTAGGAGAATTTATGCTGAATTTTAAGAATATCTCACGAACATTCACGAGAGAAATTTTGGAAATACTTACAGTATTTTTTTAGAAACATCCTGTTACATATTATTTGAGAACTTTTGATTTGAAATTGGGGTGTTTTACCGGTTTAAAACCGGTCCGCGTTGAAAACCTCGATCGTCTAAAATGCACTTTGGCGTGATGCAGTGTCTTGGGCATCGAAGTGTCAAAACGTCCCGAATCGATTCCAGGAAGTTATGGTGAACCTATATAAAATACAGAGCTCAAGGCAACATGCTCATTCGGCTGAGCGAATTCTCAAAGTAAACAGGGCGTTTTGATTGATTGAGGGAACCTGCTGACATAGGACAGCGGGATGAAGGATTGTGAATATGTGGAATTTTGGAGGGGTCTGGTGTGTGTATATTTATAGTATACAAACGTAGAATATAAGATGAGAGATGAAACAGTTTATTTATTGAATGTTCAACTTTGAGCGGATTTTATCTGAATATTTTTCGATTGACGACTCCAAAGTTTACACGAAAGCTGAGTTACATGTATATATGTATGATTTTTTAAAAAGTCTCTCGCTGTGTTCTTTTAAGAAGCTCTCCGAGTGTTATTTTACATATTATATACCCAAGGTAACGAAATGGCTAAAACATTTTACAGCAAAAGTTCCAAAATACCCACACGTTTCCTCTATTTTTTTGCATTTTCTTACCATGCAATTTCATTAATATTTTCACATAATGTGAACATTCTAGTAGCGAATTTAATGTAGAATGCAATATGCCGGACATTCCTATACAAATATAGTAAATACATAAAAATAAATTAATCAGGTAAAAATTACGATACAAATAACAGAAATATTTCGCGCGACAATTCTAAATGTTATAAGACGTTAGGTAAAGCAGTTGTGTAGGTACCTATTACCCGCGCCTGTTCAAGATTATATTATAATGTATTATTATTTTATACCATTTGAAGCATTACGTTCTTACGGCATTTCATTACTGGAATTTAATTTCGCTCTATATTTTGTATGTTCGGCTTCAAATAGCGAATGTCTATTTTAGTATGGAGTATGAAGCTGGCTTAGGTTGAAGGAAGACATTTTAAGAGGCCATATAAACCTAAACACCTCAATTTCAAATCAAACAAACAGTTTGAATCAAACAGTTTGTTTCTAGAAATAATAGTATAAGTCTTTTCAACATTTCTCTAGTGAATGTTCGTCACACAATTTTAAAATTCAGCCTGAATTCCCATAAATAAATGATTAAAAATATCCTTTTTTACAGTATTTTTGTTAAATTACTCCATAACCATGTGTCGTAAAGAAATAAATCTTTTATACGCTTAAAGAGTGCATAAAATCAAAGTGAATGACCGATAAAGTTTGTTCATTTCAACTAAGGTTTGTTCTTAAAATGCAAAAAATCGACAAATTTGGGGTTTCCGATAATTTAAATCACGTATAAACCTTTTTAAACGCACGCGATATTTACCCTTACTAACGCGTAACTTCATAGTGCATTGGGCGGTTTTAATATATATTTATAGTCACTAAATTTAGCGTTATATGTCCTCTTAAGTATGTTAAAATGTGCGTATTTATCGAAAAAAATATTGTTTCTGAAGGTTACAATAAAATTACCATTTCTAAGTTTTACTTTTTCATTGGAATAACTTTCGCATCGTTAAGTACTGTTACTGGCGTACAGTTTTGAAGAATAGAAGTAAAATTAGCGCGGTCATGTAAAAAAATCCCAAATTTTGTTGTTCAGGGTTGCTTGGCCTGAAGGTCTTAGGTTCGCCTCTGGTGTATACACAGATTAAGTAATCTTCGAATGACCGAAAATCTATGTAAACTCACACAACATATTCACGCATTGGTACATGTATGTCGGCTCAAGTTTTACTCACACATATTCATACATTAGTTTCATATTGTTTATTGTGTATGTCCCCGCAATCAATGCTCATATTAATTTACGAATTCATCTTTCAATATGAAGAAAAAAGTAAATAAATATAATATGAAATAGTAAAGAATACTTACAAGGTATCACTTTTTGATTTTGATTTTTTTCCAAATTCGTTTTTTTCGTCGCATGTCTACACGAGTGGGTCTCCACTTTAACAGCAGTCTGAAAAGATAAACAAAAAAATCAGTCAGATAATTCAGATAAAAAAGTCAGATAATACATATAAAATAAAAGGGAAAAATTAACCATTTGAACATTGAATTATTTTTTATCATTTTCATCCTATTTTTATTGTCTTTTTTATTTATTTATTTAATTGAATATAACAGCATAAAAATACAATAATACAATGTAAATATTTATAAGTCTTGCAAGATATTTTATAACATTTTAAGTTAGGGGTGAGGGGGAGCGTAGACCACTGAAAACTCATAAAACGGTAATAATGAATGCATGTAGAATCGTTAAAGATTTTTTAAACGTTAATATTCGGGAATCAGTAGGGTTGATAGGTAGTATAGAGACCTCCTCAGAGCCTAATCCTTTGATATGTTAAGTATCTGGATGGGTGAACTATTCCCAATTGAAAGCTTGATGATGCGTTTGTTGCATTTTATTTTGCTCTTTTAAATAATTTACAATTTACGCATTGATCTGCTATTTTTTTTGAGGAAGTGTATAATGGTAATAATAATAATAATTGAGTGTTATTATTTTTTAGTAAATCGGCCAGCGCTTTAAAAAAATAAGTATTATAATGGTGATTAAGACAGTTTTTTTATTTTTTTTTAAACTGTCACTGCTTGATTAAACTTTTCAAGTCATTTGCCGGAAACTGTTCCAGCTTTGGTTTTATTAAACTTCATTTACCTTCTGAAATACCGAGTGAACTACAAATAAGTTAATCTAAATCCTCATATCCATTCCTTAATCCCAACTTTATGTAATGCTTAACTTTCGATGTAATACTTAATCTCGTTCATTTTGCTTTTCTTTTTTCTACTTTGATTTACTAATGCTTTTTTTTCTTTTCTTTCTCTTTATGCTTGTATTGTTTAATCAACGATTTTGTTGTTCTTCCTTTTCTTTTTTTAGTCATTATCTCATGTTATTTTTGCTTGTTATTTTGTACCCCCTTTTTGCTTGTTGCTTTGTTATGTTGCTCATATTGTTTTGTTGTTCTTACCAAGCTTGATATATTATAATGTACCTATGTAATATTTCACGAACATATTCTTAATTGGAATATATTTATATTTAAATAATAATGTATACAATTGAAATTTTGAATTGAATTGAAGCTTTGGAGTAGCCCCCATACCAGAAAAACTTACAGAAAGCCGACTCAGATGGTATGGAAATGTAATGAGGAGGCAAAACGATCATGTGGTGCTGCTCTGCTCTAGCACTCCCAGAAAGTAGAAAAGGAAAGGGACGTCCAATATCCACGTGGTGGGGCAATATGAGGAAGCTCATGGATAAAGCCCACATCCCAACCCCGACAATACAGGACAGATCATCGTGGCGCCAAAGGATCAGGAGAGCCGACCCTACCAAAAGTGGGATAAGGCAAAGAAAAAGAAGAAGAAGAAGTATACAATTGAAATTTATATTCTGTGAATTTGTCAACAAGAATAAAATAAATAAATAAAATAAAATATATTTTTCTTCAGTTCAAGTCAACTAATAAAGTTCGTAGAGCTTCTTTCCTTCGGTAGATCGTTTAAATTAAGGATGTAGGATTATCTTTGGATAGACGAATGGAGAGAACAGAGGTGTGGGTTAACTACGTGACAACAATTTAAAAAGAGATAATCTATTTCGTCCTTGCGCTCAATCTCGGAGAAAGGTGAAATCGAAAGGAGATTGGGAAGAAGGGTGAATGGTAATATTGAGTATTGCACGGTTTTGAAATAAGCAAATAGATTGCATCAGATTTGTTTGATTGGACGAGCACAGACAGAAGTGTAGTATCATAAACTAGACAAGATAAAAAAAAAAGAATATCGACGGAGAGCAGAAACGATTTTTTAAATGTATGAATCAATTATTGGGCTCGGTCAGACGTTATTCTGCGACAAACCGCATTTTATGTTTTTTAACAGATTTTTAATTATCTCAATAGAGACGAAGTTGGTATATATACTGTAGGAGAACCGGGAAATCAAGGCACCTACAGGGCTTACGACCTGTCATCGGCTGGTTTACGTGATCAATTTATGCGCTTGCGCAACGTTCACCAATTATGCCTTTTTAATGAGATCCCTATCAATTAAATTTTTGAAAGTTCTATATATTGTAATACTGAAATTATTTTCGCTTGAAAATAAGAATATATTCCAACTTCGTCTCTATTGAGATGATTAAAAATCTGTTAAAAAATATCTTTGACTCCCGACAGGGAAAAAAATCCAATGTTTGCGCATATGCAATAATAAAAAAATATTCGCATTTTATGTATTTACTCAATTTTCAAGTTTGTATTCACATTCGTCGACGATTGTTGTTTTTGCACTGTGGTGCCAACATTGTTAATTAAAGGGCTCCATAGTCTACTTTTCGTGCCATGCATCTTTTTGTCGCTCGCTTAGCGTTCTGTGAATGGTTCGATTACAGTCCCTATATGCAGAGCGTGTGGTGATGGTGAATTCGTGTCAGAAGATAGGTTTTGGATGGTCTTGTACTATTCTCTGGAGGGCAGTTTAATTACGAACTGTATCTCTCTCTCTCTTCCGTAAGAAAAGAATAATTAATTCTGGTTACCAACAGCATCAGAGCGATGCAATGGATCAATGTTGAAGTCAAGTGTTAATACAAGAATGACCCAGTTAACGGAGATCCACTATATGAGGTCGTGAACAGCATCCATAATGGTACCTATCTAAAAGTAACCACTTCATATAACTTTGCGCCACTCCAACATCATGAAGTTCTTCTAGAAAATATATATTTTTTAAAGGAGTATTTTTATTATTGCATATGCTCAAACATTGGATTTTTTCCCTGTCGGGAGTCAAAGGTATTTTTTAACAGATTTTTTAATTATATCAATAGAGACGAAGTTGGAATATTTACTGTAGGAGAACCGGGAAATCAAGGCACCTACAGGGCTTACGACCTGTCATCGGCTGATTTACGTGATCACTTTATGCGCTTCCAAAAAAAAAAAAACCAATTCTCTCAATAGATGGCGTTATAACAAAAAATAAATAAAAAATAATAAGAATGTTGTTCATAATTTCACACATAGATGGCTGTAGTAAAAATTCCTTATTTTCAATCACTTTCAAAATTGAATTGATAGGGATCTCATCAAAAAGGCTTAATTGGTGAACGTTGATCACGTAAACCAGCAGATGACAGGTCGTAAGCCCTGTAGGTGCCTTGATTTCCCGGTTCTCCTACAGTAAATATTCCAACTTCGTCTCTATTGAGATAATTAAAAAATCTGTTAAAAAATATATTTTTTTATTTATTTTATTATGAATATGCTGCGGGGCACCGGCTTAGGCCAATAACAAGTTGCCACATTCTGGAGACTCATGATCGTCTCACAGATCCAGAATGAATATTCAATCAAAAATTGTCTCCTCCGGGAATCGAACCCGAGAGTCAGACTTACTTATCATGAGTCATACGAAAGCCGACTAATGATAAATTAATGCATTTGATGAGAAAAATATGGATGGTACTTGTTAATATTATAGGGATCCATCGCACTGCAACAATAGATTTAAAACGAGTGGGTTGTGGCCAACACTAAACTCTCCACTACATAGGAAGTGTAATTTTTTCTTCATGAAAAGTTTACAATCCCTAAACGCATTCTTATGAAGAACATTTCTGTTAGATTCCTAAACAAATATTAGTTTCCCCGAGGACAAATTTTTTCATAAAACACCATACACACAACCTCATTGTATGCACTTTCTTCATGATACCTGTTGAGAAATTAATGTAAAATATTGCTTTGACTATAGACTATCATGTATGAGACAATGCATATATGTTAATGAAATGATGGATGTGTGACGTGTGTCAAGATAGAAGAATGCGGAGATTGATTCTCTCTACCTACCCCATGAGGAAGATGGCATGATAGTGTGTAGATAAATTCTATTAAATTCACAGTAGTGGAGAGTAAAAAATACTAGTTTTCTAAAGAAACACATATATTAATATGAAGTCGATAACTTAATATTTTCCCAACAGATGCTATATATATTATTTTTTCGTTAAAAGTTGACGATCCCTGGATGGACTTTTGAAGAGTGATTTTCTATTGTATCAAAAATTAAAAAAAAATAAGAAAAACTCGATTTTACAGACCTTAAGAGTATTTTAAAAGTTTTAACAGATGAAATCATGGAGAAAAATGAACCGTTGTCTCTGGAAAAGTAAATGTACTTCTAGTAATGTTAATGCTCTAAGTTTATGTACTTCACACTTATGGTGTCAATATGAAGTTCATCGGATTTTTATTTTGGGCTACAGAGAACACAAATTTTCATATTTGTGTATGTTAGGGATATTTATTTGAATCCTCTCCTATTCCGTATCCCTCCAAGACAATGTTTGCCAACCCGCCTAACCGCGAGAAGAAATGTTACAAGAAAAGAATATCTCCAACTACAGTATAGAGTTAACTTCGAGCGACGACACAGTGCACTTCACCTTCATATATTTCATAAGTTTACCTTCGTTTTCAGTGTTCTTCTTTATATTTTCTTAGTTTCTTCGTCTAGTTTTTCGTGTTTGTGATCCTGTGCTGAAAATAACATAAGTTCACCTTCAAATTGGTTCGTCGCGGCTGACGGTAAGTACAATTTACCTACATACATTGTTCTGTGCTCCCATCGAAATATTGTTTACCTTCAATTCCCGATTTTAATCCCTTCATACAGTCCATTTGCTCCAACAGTGCAAGGCATATGGATTACGGTATACACATAAAAACATCACGACGAAACTCAAATTAACTCAAACTCTCTACATGATTCCCATTGAGAAATTGATGTAAAAATAATACGCTTGAAAATTGTGAACCATGACTCTCCACTATTCCATAGTAGTGGAGTTTAAAAACATTTTTTTAAAGAATGAATAATGAATATCCTTGTAATTCCTTGATATATGCAACACAAGAGAGGTATTTAAAAAAATGCTCTTGATTCTGAGTGGTGAGGAGAATTGCTGTTGATGTGTTGTTTATAAGATCATGTTTCATTACTTTTTATTGTTACATGCACAAGTTTCATTACCTATTATTGTTATATGCACAAGTTTCATTACTTTTTATTGTTATATGCACAAGTTTCATTACTTACAATACTTACCTCTTATTGTTATATGCACAAGTTTCATTACTTTTTATTGTTGTATGCACAAGTTTCATTACTTTTTATTGTTATATGCACAAGTTTCATTACTTTCTATTATTATATGCACAAGTTTCATTACTTTTTATTGTAATATGCACAAGTAAGTCCGCCATTTGTACTATGTAATTTTATGCATGTACAAAGAAGTGTTATATAAATAAATATAAATAAGTTTCATTACTTTTTATTGTTATATGCACAACATTCATTACTTTTTATTTTTATATGCACAACATTTATTACTTTTTATTGTTATATGCACAACATTCATTACTTTTTATTGTTATATGCACAAGTTTCATTACTTTTTATTGTTATATGCACAAGTTTCATTACTTTTTATTGTTATATGCACAAGTTTCATTACTTTTTATTGTTATATGCACAACATTCATTACTTTTTATTGTTATATATGTGCTTCTATACATATGTTAACTTTGTATAGATTTTGTATAATAATGTCTTCTTTTCATAGTTTCTTTTACTGTTTTATCTCGGATACTTTAATAATATGTTAGTATGAAATATTGATAAACTTTGTATGTCGTGTTCACTTTTATTATGATATTGACAATATACAAAATTTATAAGATATACTTTCTTGTATGCCATTGTCAATGTCCGTAAGTGTCCCCAATAAAATAAAATAAAATTAATAAAATTGAAATAAGCAGTATTACGTTTCCTAAGCTAAGCAAACGCTTGCAAAATTGTCTCATAATTTTGCTTGATGGCTCTAACCTAGGGCAATACTTAAATAATACGATTCTGGCGTCTTTTGAGTTTAAAAATCTCTGAGGTAAATTTAGAGAGATTCAAAAAATAATCTGATTTGAATTATTCATTTCTCGTCTTCAAAACAGCTTACTTTCTGCATTGTGCACCGTAAAAGGATTTCACATTCTTCTGCAAATGGAATAGAAGAGTTCTGCATTGGGAATGGATTTTACTATGGCAGTAGTAGTTGGACGAAGAGCACCAGACGAAGATAGTGGAAGAAGTATAATATATTAAATCAATTTGCTTCAAAAGTGCACTTTGGACAAATTGACTTCTCTTTTAGATACAGAGTGTCTATTTGAAAGGGTATTCAGATCTCCTTTAGGACAGAAAAAAAAATTAAACAAGATTGATGGTTTTGACGGTAACTTATATTAGTCTATTCTTTTTGCTAATAATTTTTTTACTCCTCACTAACCCAAGTGGATTTATGAGTGGGGAGTTATGATTTCGCAATTTTTAAGGGTATTTTTTATTTTTTATTGCAGATTATCAACTAGTACCATGCCGAGATTGTATTCTGAAAGTTTCTTCACAATGTATCTGTGTGTGTGCAATGTACAGTATGGTGTGCGCTATGAACGGCGTGTTTATTTTACTTTATCGATTATAGACTAAAGTACTCATTCGATTCTTTTCAAATTTTGCAAATATGTATATCTCGTACTCGCTTAAACTCCATTATATTTTGAAGGATATCTGAATAGTGCTTCTCATTTTTTTTAACTGTCAAATATTTGAAAGTGACCCCAAGCTCGGGAAACTTGGTAAAATTGGTAAAAAGGCACACCACTTACATAAAATGGCATTGAAGATTTATCAAGTTTTCATAATAAAATATTTATTAAAAAATAATTTATTAGTGTAGTGTGGATTATGTTTGTTTTGAACAAAAGGAAACAACTAAATTCAAAAAGGATTTTTGTGGTTATCTTTACTGTACCTATATCTTATGAATCAAAGTACATACATACATATGCACATACCATCACGCCATATCCCTCTCGGGGTAGGCAGAGAGAACCGAACGCCACTTATTTCTAAATTGACACACATTCATCGTCTCTTATATGTTCGTCTATTGTTTACGCTTCCAACATTTCCGTCAAAATACCGTTCATATGGACGTGCCATCCCTTCCTTGGGGGCCCCGACCTCTCATTCCATTCCTGTCCGCAATGTATATTTTCTACGTCAGACGTTTCTCATTCATTCTCCCCATGTGGCCAAACCATCTCAATGATTTCACTTTCATTCTATTAATAACATCTTTCTTTATCTTACTTTCTTTCCTTATGTCCACATTTCTGACCCTGTCATACATCGTTCTATTACAGATTCTTCTAAGCTAGCAGAACAACTACTAGCAGAATCCATCGGGAGCAAAAAGTAATAAAATATTCGACGTACCTATTACGTATTATATTTCTATAAATTAAAGTACCTACTCCATCTAATGTGTGTGGGCTTGTGTATATTTCTGATGAAGTACGCATTTTCTTTGTTACGTTTAGTCAACTAGTCAACAATAAATTCAGCTAAGTCAATCGAAGCGTTAAATTCAATTTGACAGAAGAAATGGTCCAGCCATTAGGAATCTGTCAGATTAGATCATCACAAGAATTGAAGGTGCGCAGTCATTTGAAAGAACGACGTAAAATAATAATATACGTACATCCTTACCAACATATTATAATGTATAAAATATTTTAAATAAAAGGAATAATAATTGTTCAGTGTTGATAGATGTACCTACATACATACATATAACATTATGGCGAGGGTTTGAGAAAATAATGCTGGTGTGTGGATAAAATACATAAATTGACCAGTGAAGCGGAAATTAACATCCAAGAATGTAGTCAATACGTTTTATGTATTGTCGAAAAACGGTTACGTTTTTTAATGTGGATACTTGTGAATTTATTTTGTAAATAACTACATATTTCTATTAATGAAATAAAATTATAGGTACTTTAAGCACGTGTATGAAAGCATTTCATACACATAAACGTTTGGCGCCGACATCAAAGAGTGTTTTTATGTAGGGGAGACCGGGGCCGGTAGGCGAAGGGGCAGGTTGACGAACGGCCATTTAAAATTTAGTTATCAATTTCTCCGCGAAACAATAGATGCAGTCCTGTCGGTAACACGCTATCGCAGTTGCCTTCCTAATAGCTATTGTGTCGGATGCGTCTGTGTAGAGTTATACGTGAATTTGTGTTTTTTGCATATGTAAGTATTTTTTTTGTGTTCTACTCTATATACTATAACTCAGTTCATATTAAACTTATCTAAAATGTGATAACTGTATTAGATTCACTATAATATCAGCTATATTTCTATTGTGTTGTTATTGTTTAGTATTTGCATTATTTTGATGAAATTTATACATGAAACTGTAAATCAAGGTTGGGCTAGCCCCAAGGACTAGGCGAATCGACCTTGGGGCTAGTTGGCGAATTCTCCTACCTACCGCGTGAACATGTAGGTACATAAATTAATATGATTATATATTTTAAGCGTTTGCATATTATCTTTATTTTAGATACATTATAAGGGATTTCGTAAGAAAGACAGAGAAGGGTAAATCCATTAAAGAATATTTGATCAGAGTAGTAAAGGAAGTAAAGGAAAAAAAAATTGACCGCTGCCAAAGGCTGGACCGAGAAAATCATCAACTGCTACGTGTAAGAGGAAACGGTCTTCTGAAATTTTGACAGACACTCCGGTAAACGAGTAATTCCAGACGTGTCTAAGCTGAAAAAAAGGAAAGCCATGTTCTAAACCAAGTGTGTCTGATTCGGAAAACGAAGAAGAGACTTTTTGTTTAGTTTGTGCAGACTCTTTCGGAAATAGCCGATCAGGCGAAAGCTGGATTCAATGTACGAGCTACAAAATGTGGGCTCATAGAGAATGTATCGTAAGCAGCAAACGATTATTTTTTACCTGCCAAAATTGTGACTCTGACAGTGATTAAGGCAGTATTTGGAATTTTCGCGAAGATTTTATTACAATATGTTTATTTCGTACCTTCTTATTTAAATGTCTAAATAATATAAAGTGTAATTTTAATTGAAAATACTCGTATTGTTAATGAGTATATTTTTATAATAATATAATTTGTTTTTTAATAAATTGTGTTCATTTATAATACTACATATTGTGATTATTTGAACAATAAATGTTCTCGCCTACCTACCCCACTCACTTCGCCAACCAACCCCGATTGCGGGGTAAATAGGCGAAGGCGGATTGATTTGCAAAAAGTGATCCAAAATTAAAGTTAGAAGACCTTAGTAATTTATTAATTTCTAAAATACCTTCTTAATGTCTGGCCAACTAAAATAACGCATTCCGCTACATTTTTGGTGTTTTTTGTAGGTATTATCCACAAAAACACTAAAAGTTCGCCTACCGGCCCCGGTCTCCCCTACTTAAATAAATTTATATTTTACAACCTATGTTGCAAAATAACCGTGCTTTTTAATTAAAGGCAATTATTTTTATACTTTTTAGTTCGTTTTTATCGCAGATGTTTTTAGAGTCGTTTTTTTTAATTACTTTTATATCAGACATTAGTGAATTAAGTGATCAAAAAAATTTATCTGAACAAAAAAAAGTACTTTAGCTTCTTTTTGAAGTTCTCCTTATGTCCTCAATTTTACTCTCCACACTATGGAATAGTGGAGTGTCCTGATTTCACAATTTTTAAGCGTATTTTTTTTACATCAATTCTTAACGGGTATCATGTAGAGAGTGCACACAATGAGTTTCGTTGTGATGTGTTTGTATGTATGGCGTACGGCGCGTACGGATTATCCTTTTTGTGTCCTATCTACAGCCCAATTTATAAGTCCGATTGACTTCATATTGATATCGTAGGTATATATGTAAAGTCCATAAACTTAGAGCTGATTAGTTTTCCATAGATATCCGATAATTTTTTTCTCTATGATTTCATCTGTACAAATTTTCATAATGCTCTCACGGTCTGGAAATTCAAGGTATTTTTATACTGTTTAAAATTTTGATACAATATAAATACACTCATCAACAATGCATTCAAGGATTGTCAAAACTTAAATAAAAAAATCTATGGTTTGCCATATCAAGTGAAATAAATTTTATATTTGTATGAAAAATGTATGTATTGTATGTAGCTAAAATAAAATAGATTCTGTATGGGAAAATTGAGTGATTAACTTCATATTGATATTGTATGTGTCTTTACTTCATATTGATTTACTTCATATTGATTTACTTCATATTGATTTACTTCATATTGATTAACTTCATATTGATATTGTATGTGTCTTTACTTCATATTGATTTACTTCATATTGATATTGTATGTGTCTTTACTTCATATTGATTTACTTCATATTGATATTGTATGTGTCTTTACTTCATATTGATTAACTTCATATTGATATTGTATGTGTCTTTACTTCATATTGATTTACTTCATATTAATATTGTATGTGTCTTTACTTCATATTGATTAACTTCATATTGATATTGTATGTGTCTTTACTTCATATTGATTTACTTCATATTGATTTACTTCATATTGATTAACTTCATATTGATATTGTATGTGTCTTTACTATATATTGATTTACTTCATATTGATATTGTATGTGTCTTTACTTCATATTGATTTACTTCATATTGATATTGTATGTGTGTTTACTTCATATTGATTAACTTCATATTGATATTGTATGTGTCTTTACTTCATATTGATTTACTTCATATTGATATTGTATGTGTCTTTACTTCATATTAATTTACTTCATATTAATATTGTATGTGTCTTTACTTCATATTGATTAACTTCATATTGATATTGTATGTGTCTTTACTTCATATTGATTTACTTCATATTGATATTGTATGTGTCTTTACTTCATATTGATTTACTTCATATTAATATTGTATGTGTCTTTACTTCATATTGATTAACTTCATATTGATATTGTATGTGTCTTTACTTCATATTGATTTACTTCATATTGATATTGTATGTGTCTTTACTTCATATTGATTAACTTCATATTCATATTGTATGTGTAAACATTATTTGTAACGCCATCTATTGAGAAATTGGTTTAATTGTAAACAATGAAAGCAATACCTAATGCTTATAAATGAGGTGACGGTGTCTCGCATAGATGTCACCCCTGAACTGCGCAAGAAATATTAATTCATTAGGCTTGTTTACCTACTTGTAAGTACCAATGTGTTTGAAAATCGAATATTTTTTTAATTGCATATACGCAAACATTGGATTTTGTTCCATATCGGGAGTCAAATGATATTAATATTAATTCATTATTGGCTTGTTTACCTACTTGTACCAATGTGTATGTAAATCGAATTTTTTTTAATTGCATATACGCAAAATTGGATTTTGTTCCATATCGGGAGTCAAATGATATTAATATTAATTCATTATTGGCTTGTTTACCTACTTGTACCAATGTGTATGTAAATCGAATTTTTTTTAATTGCATATACGCAAACATTGGATTTTGTTCCATATCGGGAGTCAAATGATATTAATATTAATTCATTATTGGCTTGTTTACCTACTTGTACCAATGTGTATGTAAATCGAATTTTTTTTAATTGCATATACGCAAAATTGGATTTTGTTCCCTATCGGGAGTCAAATGATATTAATATTAATATCATTTGACTCCCGATAGGGAAAAAAATCCAATGTTTGCATATATGCAATTAAAAAATATTCAATATTAATTTTTATTTCTGTTTATGTTTCACAAGTTGCAACTAGTATAATTCATTGTTTGTCGAGTGTACCAACACTGCAATCCTTAGTAGCAAATAATATTTAAATAAAATACAAAAATGTTATGTGAAATTTTGTACTTTGAACATTTTTCCACTTTGAAAATCAAAAGAGCTACGCTGCGGACATTTTTATCAACGTCAAACAATTGAAAACAGTCATTTTTCATACACTTTTTTTGTTTGCGGTGGGAGTATAGGGGCAAAGTGCACCGCCCGCCATATTCTCTCTTCCTTTGTGTCACTTTGTGCGCGCATTATGTATGAAATAATAATAAATGGTCGTTGGAATTGAAGAGGACTAAAAAACGAGTGGAATGTGGCCAAAACTAAAATCTCATAACATAAATATAATATTACTCTCCATATTACTATGATCACTCAGTGTATTGTTTTACCTATTAGTATTTTGATACCTACCTACTATCAAACCGAATTTACTTTGGAAACTCCACGTTGTTCGGGTTGGTTGGAAAAGATTGTCTAATGGCAATAAATTCGTGAATTCATTTTAAGGGATCCCATTCATATTGTTTTCGTTCTTTTAATTAAAATTAATGATCAAATTCAAAAAAAGAACAAGAAGAAGTTTAAGAACAGACGTCTTCTTAAATCTCAAAATGTAGCAAATTAAAACTCGATAAACCCAACATAATCATTCACTTTGAAAACTCATCCTTAAATCACGGCCGCCATATTGGTTTATCATCATTTCAAAAGAAAACAAAGAAGTTTAAATTGTTTCGAAATCTACACCTTCTTATTAGTACCTATAAATCGATATCCATCTCGAAAAATGAAAAAAAGAACAAGAAAAAGTCTAAAAACAGACGTCTTCTTATATCTCAAAATATAGCAAATTAGAACTACATAATTACCGCTTATTTTGTAAAATTTGGTTTTAATCACTGTCGACATATTGGATTTCTCCTAGTATCTTGAAATAAAAAAATAAGGCAATCGGTTCGTCGCCATAAACGAACATTTTTAACTCAATTTATTTAACGCAAACGAAAAAAGAAAGAAAAAATTTTCTGATGCTAAAAATAGTTTCCGCACGGTGAATTGTCCATACGGTCAATTGTCCATACGGTCAATTGTCCATACGATAAATTGTCCTCACGGCCAATTGTCCTCACGATAAATTGTCCATACGGTAAAAAGGGCGTACGGCCAATTGTCCACGGCCAATCGGCTACGGCCAATTGTCCGGGAATCGTTATCGCATTATAAAATAAATAAAGAAAGCAGAAGAAAAGTAAAAATAAGAACAAAGAAGATAGCATATAAAAACAATTCATAGCAATGATAGGAAAACTAAAGGATAAGGAAAGGAAGAGGAGAGAAAGATGTAATCAGGTGTTGTCAGATAAATAATTTTGCTAAAGCCTTTACTTGAAGATGTTTATTGAGATAGACGACGTAATATATACAAGTACAAAGCTAAATTACACAATCCCACATATGAAAACATCTTTTGGTCAAAGAAATTCTTCATTTATGCTCCTCAACTCTACAACAGTTTACCTTCCTCTCTTAAAGAAATAACATCACAAAGAATATTCAAAATAAATATTAAAAAATACATCATAAATTATGGGAGGACAGAACTAACACAAATACTTAGTATTCAACAATAACTACTTAAATAATTCAAAATTAAAATTATTAACAACATTTGTAACTATGCCGTATTGTGTTTGCGATGCTCTAAAAATATTTGATTTGGGAAACATGTGATTCATATTAATTACATCAACATAGTTGAGACTGCAAAAACTATAAAGCCATAAGTTTGCTAAGCTCAGTTGGTAAGATGTATGCAAGGATCCTGGATCAAAGAGTACGAAAGTTTACAGAGAGCAAGATTTAGGATGCTCAAGGGGCTTTTGTGGGAGGCAGTATAGACCAAATTTTTTCTTTACGTATGGTCACAGAAAAGGTTTTGGGTAAAAATCAGAAACTTTTCTGCGCCTTTATAGACCTAGAAAAGGCCTATGATAAAGTTGTTAGAGAAAAACTATGGAATATACTATCGATGTACGGAGTGAAGAGTAAGCTAATACGTGCAATCGCTTCATTATATGAGAACAGCAAAGCATGTGTTCGTGTTAACGACACAACAACAACTTGGTTCTCTATAAATAATGGCGTTAGACAGGGGTGCGTGTTGTCCCTTGGCTCTTTAATCTCTACATTGATTTCTGCATAAGAGCCCTTAACTATGAAAGTAAGGGTCTGAAACTGAGTACTCTAACAGTACGTGATCTGATGTATGCAGACGACAAAGTACTGTTAGCAGAAAGTATGAAAGAGTTACAGTATCTTGTAAGTATGGTATATGAAGGATGCATAGAAAATGGACTTAGAATGAATGCCAGCAAATCGAAGGTGATGGTCTTTGAAAAGAGTGAAAGCAGAACAGTGTGTCGAATAAAAGTCGAGAGTGAATGGAGCACTTAGACCAGTTATGAATGATCGCAACATATCAAAAGATGCTAAAGTTGCCATTCATAACGCAATCGTAGTGCCAATCCTGACGTATGCAAGTGAGACCTGGACATGGCAGAAGTCGCACGAAAGCAGAATAAATGCAGTTGAAATGAGATCGCTTAGAAGAATTTGTAACAGAAAGATGTATGACAGAGTTCGAAATGAAGATACAAGGAAATAATGTAAGATGAAGAAAGATGTAATTAACAGAATGAAAGTTAACACATTGAGATGGTTTGGCCACTTGGAGAGAATGAATGAAGAACGCCTGACGAAGAAAATATACAAAGCTGACAGGAATGGAACAAGAGGTCGGGGGCGCCCAAGAAAAGGATGGCACGACCATGTAAACGATATTCTGAAAGATGGAAATGTAAGAAGCATGAACAACAGACGAACGTGTATAAGACGATGTATGAATGTTGATGAGGCGATGAATGTGAGGGACATGGCGTGATGGTATGTATGTATGTAGTTAAGTAGTCTCTTTCTATGGCTCTGAAATAAAAATCGCGTCAGAGATTGGATTTATGACAGGCATTATGGCGGACATTGGGACCTGGTTGATATGTTTTGTGTGAGCCCATATGTTTGTTGAGGTAATGATTGTGAGTGCAGAAAGTTGAGATTGTGTACATATTTAGTGTGGAACGGGAACAATCACCTGGTTCATAATTGTATATAATTTTCAATAAAAATTGTAAACTGCTAGCCCTAGAATAGGATGATTTCCTAGTTGGGCAGCAGTAATCTACTTATTTTTGTCATTATAAATATGGTGTGATAAAAGGTAAATAAATAGTAAATATCAGGATCAGGACTCTACACGATAATCGTTGACAAACTGATGTCAAAACACGTTCAAAATAATTGTGAAATCGTGACTCTCCCCAATTTCACAATAGTTTAGTGTAAAAAGGTGATATACCTACTTTATCAAACATAACGTTTCGAAGCGCACCCGCCACACAAAGGTCGCCATATTAGTTGAAGGTAATGTCTTTTGATGTCAATCAGCCATGTGGACGGACGCCCTTTCAAGTGTAGTTGATCAAAATGAAGCGTGCTCTGCAGGTTATTCGTGAAAAAACACGGGATGAATATTTCTATTGAGCCTTTTATGTACACATCATCGTAGGTACTAAGGCTAAAACGGATTTTTTTCACGTTTGTTTTTTCTAGAAGAGCACGAGTTACAAATAGGTATATAGATATATATTTAATATAGAGTTGCCTTATTGCGTATTATGAGAAATCGTGTACAAAATAAATGATGTGGAAAATAGACAGTTTATAACATAAACAAAAAAAATAAACTCCCAAGACAAAATTTGTAAATTAAAAAAATATATCAGTAGAAAATTTATGAATTTTTCGTGATGTAAACCTAGTAGCGACCATCTTTTTTAATAATTCAATTACGACCACGAGTCGAATGATACGACCGGTTCTGATCGACCGTTTCTTTGTTAGGACGGACGAGAAATGACAGTCACGAGGTAAAAATTAAAGTGTTAAAGTTTCACTATGCGACTTTACCAAAGAAAGAAATGAATAAAATTCAGTCAGTTTTCAATGCTGCAGCTAGGCTCATCACTGGAGCCTCCAAATTTTCTCACATCTCTCACCATCTTCGCAATCTACATTGGCTTAAAGTCCCCGAAAGAATAGAATATAAGCTTTGTCTCATGACCTTTAAAGCAATTCGTGGTATGGCTCCTACTTACCTCTCCGTACTGTGCATTCCGCTTTCAATAAATGACAGACAATCATCACTTCGTTCTGCCTCTTCATCCATGGTTGGGAAATTAGTTGAAATAAACAGGGTGCACACAACTAATTTCGGTGATCGTGCATTTGCTGTGGCAGGACCAAATGCATGGAATAAGCTCCCACACACCCTCAGACAAACCGAAAATATATCTTCGTTCAGAAAAAACTCAAAACGCACCTTTTTCGCAAATCTTCCCAGAGCCAAAATGATACAACGTAATCAATTTTCAGCGCCCTTGAGGTGAGATATTTCACAAAAACGGCGCTATATAAATTATCCAAATTTATTATTATATTTAATCGGTCAGTGCCAGTGTTAAATTAAATAGTGAAACTTAAACAAATAAGTGTTTTCATTTATACCTAGTATAATGGAGTTTCACCACGAATTATCCGTCGACAAAATTAACAAGTTAAAAATTAAAGTGATTTTTTATGTTATCGATTATATTTATTTTGATAATTTATATTGATGGTTTGTTTTTTTTAAATGCGTTTAAAGCAAAATTTGTAAATTTATTAAAATATTTTCAGCAGGAAATATGTACACTATTCGGAATAAAAAGTGATCCAAAGGTCCCGGGTTCGATTCCCAGTGGAGACAGTTTTTGATTTTTAGTTTTTAATCAAATATCCTAAGTTTCCAGAATGCGGCAACTTGTTATTTGATGTGTGTTAAATCAATATATGACACCGACCCGTTTGTTGCTCGAGAAGCAATATAAAATAAAATAAAAGAGTTTTGTTTATAGACGCCAACCGCCGTTGTGGCATAGTGATAAATCGTCTGGCGTTAGTGCGGACTCCTTGGGGCCTTGGGTTTGAACCTCACCAGATGAACAAAAATGATTTCTTACGCAATTCTTGATTTCACACAAAAATGATTTCTCCTACATCATGTGAAATTCTATAACTAATTATATGACAAGTTAATGGGTAGGTATCACAATTTTTTTGTGACTAGTCGTAACACAGTTAGAAACCCTGGACTGGAAACACGGGGAAGTTGGAAAAGTATGTATTTTGCAAAATGTGCATGATAACTCGTCACATGCACAGCGTGCAAAGAAAAATAAGAGCTCAAGAAATCAAATATCCAACAAAGCTGAACCACAATAAGGTTTTGTTTGTTAATTCTTGTTTATTCAAGCTAGTGGATTCCCCACTGTCACAATTATCTGACGAAGCTATTGAAATGGACTCGAATTGCTTCGTTGCACAACAATTTTCGCAAAATTAGTTCAGTGTTAAATTCTCAGGGAGTAAAACAGTGTCGTGATTTCAGTGCTATACATTATGCATACAGACAAACTAGAAGCTTTAGGTGGGAGCTTTGACAGATAAAAGCTTATGGAAGCAACGGGGTTTTGGTTAGCCCAGATGTTCACAGGAGCAGTGTTGCGTTCAATGGAATTATCTTACATATAGGTACTACAGAATAACATTGGTGGCCAACTTTCCGTTGAAAGATTGTTTCCAAGAACGAATGAATTATGTGTTCGGGTGTCCGCATTTCTTAATTGCTCCCTGAAATACATCGTAGTGACCGCATTTCCGAGGTCATCAGTAGAAAATTACTTATAGAGGTATCTGGAGCACATCGCAATGTGAGGAAGTCAGAAAATGAGATGCTGGAATGAATTTCTTCTTCTTTATCTTGTTGGAGCAGACTCTACAATATAGTAATATATAATATTATTAGTATAGTATTATAGTATAGTATTTCTGGTCCTGTGGTTATAGAAATCCTGTGGTATACTCGTGAGTCCTCATGAGAGGATCACCACCCATTTTTAATGTTGCCTTTTTTATGTGTGACGAGACTGGTGTGTGGGAATAAACACAAGTGTCGTACTTATTTTTTAACGGTATTGCGCACCCACACCTATGTCGCTGGTTGCCTCACATTGTGGGGATGTGGCGTGATGGTATGAATAAATATATGCATAATTTTGTATTTTTGTAAATGTATTGATTTCTCTGATCATAAGCAATATTTTTTTTGGTATGGAATTTGAAGCTTGTTGTTTGTTTGAGCAAACGTCCAATCCCATACAGAAATAAAATAGCGCTTGGCGATAGCGAACAGCGTTTTCAATTTGACTTAGGGGCATTTAGTTAATACATATATAACCAGGAAACTCTTGTCCACAATAAAGGTCCGCAAGATCACATATCTGGGTCACATAATGAGGGGGGAGAAGTATCACTTGCTCCAACTAATACTGAAGGGCAAGATAGAAGGTCGCCGAGGGACTGGAAGGAGACAGATGTCCTGGCTGCGCAACATTAGGGAATGGACCGGCTTCAGGACCGTGGAACAGATATTCCGGGCAGCACAGGACAGAGAGGGATTTGCCAGAGTGATAGCCGACCTCGGGGGTTCCTGACATGGCACCGGAAGAAGAAGAAATTAATATGTATATATTTTGGTTTGTATAGACAAATTTTGGTTTACCATAACTAAAATTAAATAATGAAAAACAGAAATGGGAATTTGACAACTCCGACTCCAAGATAGAGTTGCCCAATACCCCGTATTCAGTAACTATTGTAACTAAAATAGGAACATACTATAAAATTGTAGATTTTAGATTAACGATCTTATTTTAGCGTTATAAAATATCAACTTGGACTATATTGAATAGGAACGTACCTATATTGGCCGGGACGTTCTTAAAAAGTTAATGAATTAGACTATTTTGAATAATTATGAAAATGATGAAAAATTCATAATTTTCATAATTTTTCATAATACGTCTAATTCAGTAACTTTTTAAGAAAGTTCCGCCCAATATAGGTACGTTCCTATTCCATTTAGTCCAAGTTTTTTTTTATAATGCTGAAATAAGACCGTAAATCTTAAATCTATGAACTACATAATTATTATGTGATGTTGCAGATATTTTCGGAGATAGTTTGCCGGTCTTCAAAAAAAAAATATGGATCTTTCATATCGATATAGCTGTCAACTTAGTTATATACATAGCTGCAGTAGATCTATTGTCACATTAGAT
Source organism: Molanna angustata (assembly GCA_963576475.1). NCBI lineage: Eukaryota > Metazoa > Arthropoda > Insecta > Trichoptera > Molannidae > Molanna > Molanna angustata. The sequence continues at coordinate 30,577,090 of OY754978.1, forward strand.
TTTTTCCCTCTTATCATTATTATTATTTTTTTTTCTAATACTCTGATTCTTTTTTGTTTATTTTTATCTCAATCTGTGTTTTTATCTAAATCTATATATTTATATTTTATCTGAATCTATATTTTATGTTTTTATATAACATCAATGTCTATATTTTTATTTATTTATTTTTTATGTATTTTTTTTAACAAAAATGAATCCTACGTTCCCTAAAATAAGCAAATAAATCATTGTGCTATAGGTCAATTTGTCATATTTGTTTCTATATTTCATCTTTGTGTGTAATTAATTATTGTATAAGTGTATATTGTAACATGTAAATTGCTTATGCCGTATATTTTGTAAATAAATAAATAAATAAAATCTACAATTTTAGTATGTTCCTATTTCAGTTACAATAGTTACTGAATACGGGGTATTATCAATGTATTGCCATCAACGTTGACAAAATAACATCAGATATCTACGTAATGTACCACAATAGGTATAATTTCTGAATAATTAACCTGATTTCAAAACTAAACCGAAAACAAAAGTTTGTGGATCCCTGGTTTACGTACAAACCTAATATTGGAATTCTGCTAAAATACACGGACTTAATGTTGGATAATATATAATTAAGACAATGTCAGGAAATTTGAGGTGATACATATCTTATTGAAAATGAGGTTTTCTTCAAGTCTATTAACAATGCCGAGGAAGTGCTAATTAATAATTGTCGAATTATCTCTTCGTGGTTACAAGTCAAGTAAGGTACCTACTAACTAATGGATGTCGACGAAATTATGACATAAGAGTATCAAACAGCTATGCCATAAATAACTGTATAACTCAATTTAAAACTGTCACATTTTGAATATGTACCTTCTCAGTTGTTAAGGCCGCACAGTTGTATCCCACTTCTATTAAAAATTAATTAGGATCCTTTTTTTATATTGTGGTGATTAGCTGAAATGTCAAAACTTGGCAACACTCATCTGTGGAATATTCTAGAACAATCAATCGATCTATAACAACTCGTTTTTTCATTCGCCCGCCATTGCTTTCTCGAAGTGTCAACGTACTGCGTCAATCGATATTTTATCAGCCCTGTGAATTTATAAATCTAATTGTAAAATATTTAATTAAATCAAAGATTGTTATTTGTGAATAAACAGTGTATTGCAAAGTAAGTTTATTATTTTATTCTTAAGACAAATCATTCCCTTATTGCATTATTTCATTAATAAATATTTAGTGGGTTAATTGATTTTAAAGATTAATGATAACAATTTTGAAAACGTATTTAAAAACCTTCTGATAATTATTATAACCTTCTGATACATCTCAATATAACAGGCAACAATAACATCTTACATAGTTCAGCAATGAGGTTCACCACCCATTCTGAATGTAGTGCCTTTTTTGTTGAAACGAGACTGGTGTGTGGGTATACATAGATGTGTTGTTCTCCCTTTTATAAGGCAATGCACACCCGCACACCTCTAGCTGGTTACCCCACATTGTGGGATATGCCGTGATGGTATGAATAGATGAATGAATCTTAAGACTACATTAAATCAACCCCTAAATTATAATAAAATCATGGGAGTGTGTGGGGAAGTCGAAATTTGGTGCTATACATATTAATTTTTCGCTAAGAAATTTTAAAAAAAAGTCGAAAAAATTATATTATTTTTAACTATTTTTTATATGAGGGTTATAACATGAACATGATAAAGTACAAACATTAAGGCCCGAATTATAGATTCGTTCTCCAGCTTGAGACTGGTCTTGAGAACACGTTCTCAACCAAAATGGCATTAAAGAAACAAAAGTCACTGAGCTTGATCTCAAGACTGGTCTCGAAATGTATAGAAGAGTTGAAATTTCTTCGAGACAGCTATCCCGCTGTCTTGAGAATGGTCTCAACGAGAGAAAAGGAGACAGCGCTTTACACGAAAAAGAGACGCATATAGACACGGACGAATTTCGCATTGATTACTATTTTGAAATTTACATTGTTAGCGATACTAAAATAGATCGAGAATCTTATTGAGAACCTTCCGGGGGTAATTTATATACAATCATTCATAAACTATGTGAATTAAATTTTGTAAGATTTCATAAAATTTCCGGTACATCCAGTAAATATCATGTTGTTATTCTATGCATGTTGTATCATATTTTGAAATGGCTGCTTTTCCTGGAACTATTGACTGTAGGTACACACATTCCCGTAATATGCTATATGACAGATAAAAGAAGAAGTATTTATTTTCTTTTTCCGAATAAAATGGTCGACATTTTCACTATTTAATCACGTATCATAATATTATGACGCATAAATTTCTCTACACTTTCGAAGATAACCAAGAAACGAATTGTCAAAATATCTATAAATAGCTATTCCAACTCATTGCTACCAACATAACAACGCTGAAATTATTGCCATTCGCAAGAAAAAGTATTTATTTATAGAGCTGCATTCACATTTTTTTCGAGTACGCTTTCTCGAATGAGACGGCGTACATATTTTACTTTTAATACGGATTTTCGAGCATGATCTTAAGATGGTCTTGAGATGACACATTTGGAGAACGGTCTTGTGAATTATTATATAATTTGGGCCTAAAATTATAACACCTTTTTTAAATAACTACTGTCTATCTTATCTTTTATCCGAAACAAAATGTACAAATTAAAAAAAAAATATTAGGTATATTGAAATCGGTTTGGCCGTTTCGGAGATCAACGTGTACGAACATCATGACACGAAATTTTTATATATTTAGATAATACGGTAAAAAAATATAAGCAAATAGAAAGAAAAAAAAGTAAATTGTTAATTACCCGTAAAATAGTAAATCTGTAAATATCACTGCGGAAAATCACCATAAATGCAAGAGTCCTCAGTTCGAATCCCAGCAATGGGGAAATTTATATAAATTAAGTTCACGTGCAAATTTTGCTTCCTCAAACTGGAAACGCCGGTAAATTGAAAGAATTTTTTATTTTTTAATAAACTCGCCACTTGCACGTAGTACAAAAAAGTGTTAAATATATAAATAAGTAAATAAAATAAAAAAAAATTATGGTACTTTTTTCATGGATTTCTTCCCGTTGAATGTCAAAAGAAAATCATAAATAAGAAATTGATTTATTGCTCCAGGTTTAATGTAATAAGTACAGCTTAAGAATTAGTGTATACATCATAAGTGCAGCGGATGGAGTGCATCAGACGGATTGTAGTATTCTATATAGAAATTCATGCGCGCGCATCGGATCATCGGCAATAACGACGTCGTTGCTAGGAGTCAAAAATCCGTCCGCTGCGCCTCTGTGGACGCTAACCTTCATTGTTTACTTTATATGAAATACAAAATTGTTCAATGTTATCAAAATAAAAAAATATATCAAGCTAAAAACATGCATTGTCATCGGGAATACACAAATACTGAAAGTTTTCGAGCTCTTACCGGCCGGGAAGTTAGTAAAAAATCAATTGCAAAATCCAGCACGGAAAGACGTGTGAAGTTAATTAAAAGGGTTTAATAAAAGTCCAACATGAAAGCGGACTTTAAGCAGGGGCGTACCTAGAATCTTCGAACTAGGCAAACCCTGAACGAAAATTGGGAAATGTCGAAAATGTATTGTTTTTTAGCATCGTTGTTCATTTGAGTTACCAGGATAATATTTTATAATCACTTGATAATATTTACATTCCTGTCAAACATCGTATCTTCATACAGTTCAATTTTTAATCTTGTAGTATGGTTTCAATAAAACAGTCAAATTGAATTTCTTAACAAAATATTCATAGGCAAGCTAAGATTCTTAACAAAATATTCATAGGCAATTCCAGGGGCGAGCCTAAAACTTTCGGACTAGGCAAACCCTGTAAGAAAGTTGGGAAATGTCGAGAATTTCATGTTTTTTAAGCATCGTTGTTCATTTCAGAGGCCATTAAAAATGTTTTTAAAATCACATTTCAAAATAATATTTACATTTGTGGCCCTGTAAAGCATCGTATCTGCATACGGTTCAATTTTAAATCTTGTAGTATAGTGTCAATACGACACTAAAACTAAAAATTCAAGAAGGTGTGCGACAAGGTGACACAATTTCGCCAAAGCTATTCACGCTAGCCCTAGAAGATGTATTTAAAACCCTCAACTGGGATAACAAAGAGGTGAAGATAGATGGCACATATTTGAGTCACCTAAAATTCGCTGATGACATAGTTGTTGTAGGTGAGAGCATTGACGAATTAAGTCAAATTAATGAATTGCATGAGGCTTCTAGCAAGATTGGTCTAAGTATGAACATAGCAAAAACGAAAATTATAAGTCCAGAAAACAAAATCATCACTGTTAACAATAAGAATCTCGAAATAGTGGATGAATACATATATCTTGGACACAAGATAAAACTGGGCAAAGAAAACCAAACAGCGGAACTGCCAAGAAGAATAGGAATGAGTTGGGCAGCTTTTAACAAACTTAGACACATTATAGAAGATAAAGAGATTCCGATCTGTCTGAAAAGAAAAACATATGAATCATGTATACTGCCAGTGACTACATATGCATTGGAGACCATGGCCCTTACAAAAAGAAATGTAGAAAAACTCAAATGCACACAGCGATCCATGGAAAGATCCATGCTTGGTATAAGCCTAAGAGACAGAATAAGAAATGAGGAAATTAGGAAAAGGACCAGAGTAGCGGACGTCATGGATCGCGTAGCTACATTGAAATGGCAATGGGCGGGACATATTGCTAGACAGGAACCCGCAAGATGGACCCCTAAAATATTGAGATGGAGACCTTGGGAAAGTAAGAGAGGCGTCGGAAGACCTCAAAAAAGATGATCTGACGACATAGCCGCTGTGGGGGGTAGAAATTGGCTGCAAGCAGCAACCGATAAAAGGAAGTGGAAGAATATGGAAGAGGCCTATATCCAGCAGTGGAAGACAGAGGGCTGTAGAAGAAGAAGAAGTGTCAATAAAATAAATTAAAAATATTAGTTCTTGAATCTCTTAATATAATATTCATAGGCAAGCCAAGATTTTCGGCTTCTATAAGCAATTCCGCTACTGACTATTAGGCGGGTGATTGAGTGTGGTCACCATCCTCAGTCATGAGGTCCTGGAGGAGGAAGGGAGGTTGTGAAAAAAAAAAGTTTTTCCTCTTTAGCATTCAGGAAATGTTGGCGAATAATATATGATAGAAGACTCCATATTATTTTTGTTACAAAATGTATAATAGGGTCAAGACATGATGGACGGTAGGTAGGAACCTATGTATTATTAGATTTATGATATCGTATAAACTTCAAAGTTAATCATTTTTCATATGACCCAGATACCATCTCTCCAGTGCAGAATGCAATCATGGATGTTATATGGACGAACCGCATATATTATATGATAAAAGATATACCTCCTATAGCGCCACAAGCTTGACCATGCAAGAACTAGTTATATCAACGTGAAATTTAATTTCTCTACCGATTGTTCTTGATGGAATTTCAATTATTTTTTACTCTCCACACTATGGCATAGGGGAGAGTCATGATTTCGCAAAACTTAAGCGTATTTTTTTACATCAATTTCTCAATGGGTATCATGTAGAGAATGCACACTATGAGTTTCGTCGTGATGTGTTTGTGTGTATGGCGTATACGGCGTACACGCCGTAGCATTTATCTTTTTTTGTGTGCTCTCTACAGCCCAAACTATAAGTCCGATCGACTTCATCATATGTGTAAAGTACAAAGACCTAGAGCTGATTAGTTTTCCATAGACAACTTTTGATTTCTTCTCTATGAATTCATCCTTTACGTTATTTTTTTTTGTGTCCTCTCTGTAGCCCAAACTATAAGTCCGATTGACTTCATATTGATATCACTATGTGTTAAGTCCATAAACTTAGAGCTGATTAGTTTTCCATAGACAACGGTTCATTTTTTATCAATGTTTCTTTATGATTTCATCTATTAATACTGAAAAAAATGCTCTCACGACCTGGAAATTAGAGATATTTTAATTTGGTTTCAATTATTTATACAACACCAAGAATCTTCATAAAATTGTATTCAAAGTTGGTCAATGTTAAAAGAAAAATATTCAACGGTTTCAAAAATTATATTTTATTTAATGGATATTTGTATGAAACTTATATGTAACAAGAGAACTTTTTTATGTTTGGCAATGTTCAGTTCTTTGATTTCATATTGATATAAGAGTTTTAATAGCTTGAACTTAGAACTGATTAGCTTTCCATAGATATCATAAAATTTCTTCATATGATATCACGTGTCAAAATTTTCAATATGCTCTCACGTTCTTTAAAACAAAATTTATCTGCTTTAATTAAAATATTTCATACATCATTAGTATTCTTACCATATTGAGATTGTCAACATTTCAAGAAGAATTTTCTCTTACTTTGAACGCTTACTCTGGTGTGGAGAGTTTAGTGTTGGCCACAACCCACTCGTTTAATTTTATTTTTACATTCTCGGGGCAACTACACGCACCCAATAACAAAGTATCCACTTTCTGGAGACTGACGATATAAATCGCGTCACAGATCCAAACTGAAAACACCATTAAAAACTGTGTCTCCACCGGGAATCGAACCCGGGACCTTTGGATCAGCAAGCAGTTACCTAACCACGAAGGTCGAGATTTTCTGAATTTTTCTTAAATTAATATCAATAAAATTTTTTTTTAAAAAAAGATTTTTATAAAGATTGAATTTAGTGACGACATCGCTTCATACAATTTGTATGGCTGTCGCCTATACACAATATCTAAGAAGACACTTAATATCTAAACATACATTCATACCATCATACTGTTTTCATATTGTGGGTAGGAAAAAAGGACTGACCTCCATACTATCCTATGTTGACATACATACGTACATGTGTTGTATAGAAAACAAAATATCTTGAAATATTCAATAATTTGTATTTATGGGTTTATAGTTTGGTACTTATTCTTCAACTATACATACTATTGCTATCGACAGTTGGATCTCATGTGTTATATGCAACTAGTATATTATCAGGTCAAGTGACAAATAAAAACAGGTTATGAATTATCTGTCTCTAGGGTATTTTTTCCATTTAACAACACCACGTATGTAGCCATAATCTATTCTTGCTTTGATGTATTATAATAATTGTATTCAAATTTAAACATTGGTATCCGATATTCGTCAGATATATGATTTGTGACAGCTTGTATGGTTGATGTTATTTGACCAAACTAGATTAAACTAATTGTGATCGTGAAATATTTTAAGAATAATCTGATAGATAAAAATTTCCAAATAACCTTATCCCACACAAGTAACGAAAGACTTTACCACGATTATAATGACTTAAGCAATCCATAATTGATAGTTTTTATAAATAATGTTATAAATATCGAGGTGGTATAAAATAAAAAAAATGAAGTTGACTTTGTAGGTGAGATTGATGTCAGGATACACGCACATATGGGGTGATGCACACCTGCACACATGTCGTTCGTAAACTCTCACTGTTGGATATACCGTTATGGTATGAATAATATTGACTCGCCGTGCTGCAAGCTTCAAGTTTTGTAATCGAATTTAAATAAAACTTATTAAAATCCCTTTTTTTGTGACAATAGGTAAAAAAAACAATAAAATGATACGATGCAGGAAATGATTGCAGGGATGGAGGTGTTTGAGGCTCGATTCTCACTGCCTACCCCGTTGGGAAAATTTTGCGTGATAGTGTATATAATAAAAGTATGAGTAGTTATAAATTTCATCTTAACATAAAAGGATTTAACGAAATCTCTGTCATGAAACCTAAAATCAGTTCAACCATACCATTGCAGCATATTTTATCCCACAATGTGAGGAAACCAGAGACAGGTGTGAGGATATGCGTTACACAGCAGTCTCATTTCACCCAAAAAGGCGCTACATTAAGAATGGGTGGTGAACCTCATTGCTGAACTATGTGAGATGATATTTTGACTAGACCGTAGAATACACCACAGCTCACACTAATTATGATCGGATGACATTAAACGCAAAAAAATTGACATAAAAATAATGAGTAGTATTAATAATCATATAACTATGTAAATAAATAAATAAATAAATAAATAAATAAATAAATAAATAAATAAATAAATAAATAAATAAATAAATAAATAAATAAATAAATAAATAAATAAATAAATAAACAAATAAATAAATAAATAAATAAATAAATAAAAAAAAAAAAAATTAATAAATAAATAAATAAAGAAATAAATTAATGAATCAATGAATAAATAAATCAATAAATAAATAAATAAATAAATATACATAAATAAATAAATAAATTTATAAATAAATTAAATAATAAATAGAAAAAAATAAATATATTAATTAATAAATAAATAAATAAAAAAAACAAGAAAAAAAAAATCAATAAAAAAAACAAGAAAAAAAAATCAATAAAAAATAAATAAATAATGCTAAATATTTATATGTAGGAATATAATATTAGGTCCTTACATATGAAATTGGCGTTTTGCCGTACTGTCAACTTTGATCTCAAATATCTTCTCTTTGGTTAGGAATTCCAAATTCAAATTTATACAGCTCTTTACTCATGTATTTGTGTTTCGAAAATTACAATTCATTTGTTTTTTCCTCAATTGTTTTTTTCTTTGCGTCATTCGGTTTAAAAAATGGAAAACTTGAAATATCGCGCTATTTACGAGTACGGGTTCCAGCTTGGCACCAGTGCTGCAGAAACGGCTCGAAGGATTAATGATGTGTATGGCGACGGTACTGCAAAAGAAAACACAGTGCGTTTTTGGTTCCAACGTTTTCGTTCTGGAAATTTCGACCTGCAGAACAAGCCCCGTGGACGGCCGGAGACCAAAGTTGATAATGAAGAATTGAAGGCTATTGTGGAAGCGGATCCATCGCAAACCGCGTCCGAGTTAGCTGCAGACTGCGGTGCTAGTGATAAAACTGTTTTAATCCACTTGAAGCAAATTGGGAAGGTGAAAAAGCTTGAAAGGTGGGTACCTCACGAATTGAGTGAAGCAAATAAACAAACGCGCGTTGCTGCTGCGTTGCATTACTCAACCGGCACAATAATGAAGGGATTTTGAATCGAATCATTAACTGTGATAAAAAGTGGATCCTGTACGATAATCGGAAGCGCTCATCGCAATGGCTGAACCCTGCCGAACCAGCCAAACCATGCCCCAAGCGAAAATTGACTCCGAAAAAGTTACTTGTGAGAGTTTGGTGGACTAGTGCTGGTGTCGTTCACTACAGCTTTCTTAAATCTGGCCAGACGATTACGGCAGATGTCTATTGTCAGCAACTGCAAACCATGATGGAAAAGCTAGCTGCTAAACAACCGAGGCTGGTTAATCGCTCTAGGCCACTGCTGCTTCATGATAACACTAGACCACACACTGCACAACAGACGGCTACCAAATTAGAGGAGCTACAATTGGAATGTCTAAGACATCCACCGTACTCTCCGGACCTTGCCCCATCAGATTACCCTTTTTATCGAAATTTGGATAACTTCTTGCAAGGGATAAAATTCAACTCCGATGGGGCAGTCCAAACCGCCTTCAAAGATTTTATTGATTCCCGTCCGAATGGTTTCTTTAGTAAAGGGATCGATGAACTACCTATGAGATGGCAAAAGTGCATAGATAGCAATGGTACATAGTTTGATTAAATAAATATATTATATTAAAAAAAATCGGCTTTATGTTCCTCCCATACAAAACGCCAATTTCATATGTAAGGACCTACATAATATATGTAGGTAATTATTGTATTAATCGTATTACAAATGCAAAGATTGTGTTATAATTGTAATACAAAAGCAAAGATTGTGTTGAATAGAAATAAATGAAGACAATGGAGGCAAGTCTGGTCAACCGGCGGAATCAAAACCATCCATGTTTACCCGTATCATGGATATAATTATCTTTTGGAGTTCTATTATATAAAATCTCAAGATATAGTACTCCATATGATAGTAATATACATGATATGTGTAAACATGGATGGTTTTGATACCGCCAGTTGACCAGAAATGCCCCCAATAACTGTGCTCCTCCCTAGAACACGAGATCCGAACTCATACGAGAGATGAATATCCTTTAATTATGATTTGATTATAAGATGTATTTTATTTATATTAAAAAAAAAACGAGTGGGCTGTGGCCAACGCTAAACTACACACTAACAAGTCATTCTATAAAGTATTCATATTTTGTATCGAAAATATTCAGCATTTTCATGAAATGAGTTTGTTAAATTATTTTTTTATTCTAATATTTTATTATGAAAACATGATAATTCTTAAATGCCATTTTATCTAAGTGATGTGCCTTTTTACCAATTTGAAAATAAAAATTTCAAATTTTAAGTTTCCTGAGCTTGGGGTCACTTTGAAATATTTGACAGTAAAAAAAAATGAGAAGCACTATTCAGATATCTTTCAAAATCTAATGGGGTCTAATCCAGTATTAGATATACAAATTTGTAAAATTTAAAAAGAATCGAATGAGTACTATAGTCTATAATCGATAAAGTAAAATAAACTCGCCACACAAATAAATAGCACACACACACATATACATTGTGATGAAACTTTCAGAATACAATCTCTGCATGATACTAGTTGATGATCTGCAATAAAAAAAAAGCCTTAAAAATTCTTATAACTCCCCACTATATTCCCTAAGGTTAGTAAGGAGTAAATATATATTGTTACGCAAGGTTTGATTTCGTCGTATATTGTTTGTATTGGAGTTTTCAAACAATCGAGGTGGCATTTTCACAGTTTGTTGATCATGTCGGTATTTTATTCGTTGTTACATACTGTTCTGTGGTGGTAAACATTGCTTTGGAATTTCTGATAAGGTTTGAAATTAAAACCACAGCACGTAATGACGGGGAATTTCGACATTGTTTAATTTGTTCAAACAATACCTGCCTGCCTGATATCTTCCTGACGCAAAACTACGTAGGTTGGTACTCTATCGGGAATATGGGATACGCGGAAAACATTCAATGCATTTAAATATTATATTTACACTGTAACAATGACATTGTTGTTGGAAATAATTGGATAACGAAATACACAAAGGATTTGGGTACACTTTTTGAAACTGTATCTCGTAGATACGAAATTATCTATGCATATTTAATTTCATTCGTATATTCCGAGCTAACTTTGTGGTACATTTTGAACAATTTTATTAACTTCCATTGTTTACGAACCAATGTCTCGGTAGATGGCGTTAGAAAAAGTTTCTTCGTCACTCGCATAGATGGCGATGGTGTTATCAGCTTATTTTTAAACAATCAAATATTAACGAGCAAAATATTTCTTTATTTATTCTTTTACGGTTACAAGACAATTAATTACCTGCATAAATAAATTTTACCAAAATTATTGGTCGATGGCAGAGCGGTTAGCGTGCTGGGCTAGTCCAGTGGTCGCGAGTTCGAATCCTGTCTCGACCGATAGCACAAATATTTATGCTTATTTCAGGGAACGTAGGAAGATGTATATGTACTTGTCTTTGAAATCAATGTGTTGTAAATACATAATTGAATAATTTTACCTGAAATTCTAATTTGTAGAGGACGGGAAATTTTCTTCTCTGGTCGCACAACTTGACGAAGTTTTTCAACTCGACAGGTTTGTCTGGTATTGTTGCAGAAATTGACCCGTTCTCATCAGCTGAAACAAATAGAAAATCCCATGTTAATATTTTTACGCAATCAAGTCGCAACATCGTAAAAGCATATTGAATAACAGTTCTTGCAGAAAATATGAAGAGTGAGGTCTAAATCTCAGAGAAAAAATTGGCATTCGAGGTTTAGGGTAGCTAGTATCAGCTGCCACATTCTTCCTTTTCCCTTTCCAACCGACAGCTTTGAAGAGTAAAAGGTGGAATAATATGAACGCAGAAGGAATAATTAAGTAATTCTATAATTTTTTCGTGACAAATATTGTAGAAGTTCATTTTAATGAAATAAAAATAAATGAAATCAACTTTGTTTACTTCTACTTTCAACTTTTCAACCGCTCGCCCACAGTAGTCCGTCCCTAGTTTTTATTTTATTTTATTTTATTTTATTTTATTTTATTTTATTTATTTTATTTTATTTTATTTTATTTTATTTTATTTTATTTTATTTTATTTATTTTATTTTATTTTTTTTTTTTAAATAAAAAAATGAATATGTCCTTGTTAAACAAGTACATATACATCTTCCTACGTTCCCTAAACTAAGCATAAATGCTTGTCCTATAGGTGAACGAGATCGGTCGAGGCAGGATTCGAACTCGCGACCACTGGATTACTAACCCAGCGCGCTAACCGCTCTGCCATCCACCCATCCAAATTTATTTATTTTATTTAATTTATTTAATTTATTTTACTTATTTTATTTATTTTATTTATTTTATTCATTTTATTTGTTTTATTTATTTTATTTGTTTTATTTATTTTATTTATTTTATTCATTTTATTTGTTTTATTTATTTTATTTGTTTTATTTATTTTATTTATTTTATTTGTTTAATTTATTTTATTTATTTTATTTATTTTGTTTATTTTATTTTTTTATTTATTTTATTTATTTTTTATTATTTATTAAGAGAAAAAGCAATTACACATCACACATACACATTTTTGTTTTATAAATAATAAATTTGATTTATATGTGCAATCACAATATTTCCCATAGAGAAGTTACAATGTTAACATTTTTTTTTAACATGTCTATACAACATAGACGTGCTTAGAGATTAAGATAGAGATAAAAATAATAAAATATAAAAAATCAATAAATATTGAAAAAACATATTATGAAGTATAGTTTGGAACACACAAGAATGACATCACTCATATAACATTACTACATCAACAGTGCATTCCAGCCACACCCAGGTCCTAAGAGGTTGTATCAGTGATCTTTTTTAAAATTTCCTTTTTGAAGTTATCTTAAGTTAGTATTAATAAGTTACTGAAGATGATAGAAATCTCGAAAACGTTATAAATAACGAAATTAAAAGTTAAAATTAGAAGTAAACAAAGTTGTTTTCATTTATTTTTTTTTCATGATAATTAAGTGTTATTTGATAAATAAGTAGCTTATTTTTTGAATATTTATATGGATTGAGATGACATAAGATTATTATTACTGTATATTTAGGCCGAGGCGGGAGACAGGAGAGGTTGGAGGCGAAAACTCATGGAGGCCAAGGCTCGATATGGGGGATAGCCTAGTCTGCACACCATTTTTTTTAAACATAACCTACAAAAGTTTTGTAAAAATACCAATTTAGTTATTTATTTTAATATTTTAGTTACTTTTTTTTTAATATATAATGTAACTGGCTCACGCCAGTCGCAATTGTAACTACAAACAAACCTAACCAACCTATTTTTACCAAACTTTTGTAGGTTAGGTTTACAAAAATGGTGTGAAGACTAGGTTATCCCGATATGGGCCGTAGAGCCATAGAAGAAGAATGTAGTTTATTATCACATCTGGCAGCATTCACTGTTTCAGTGTGGCTAAGTATGTAGTTAGTTATTCACACCATTCATCTTTATATATATTCAGTTAGTAATATTCTTATGTACATGCTTTGTAATTACTTTATTTTATTTGAGTAGATTTTTTTTTATTTTTTATTTGGTTCTTAATGTATGTACTTTCGTGTTTAATTTACCTTTCTTATGTGTTTTTATTTTTTATATTATCTGCTAACGTTGATATAATATATACATGTTATGAATGTTTATAAATTGTGTTTCTTTGGTTAAGTTTATGCTGTGTCATCTAATATTTTGTTTTGTAAATTCCTTGATGAAATTGACATTTTGCATAATGGCGTTATAAAGAAGAAAGAGAAATACAGTATAACGGAACATTCTGCCAATAAATGCATTTTATTATGTCAACAGTCATTAAAGTACACGTTGAAACTAGGACATAACTATTTATATTTTATTGTCATGTCGTGTTTTCTTTCAAATTACATTTTTATCGCCAATGTGTAGTTGTGCCATTCATTTGGAAAATAACCAAGTGCACGCAGTCGAACTGTTTCAAAAATGTCTAAAGATTTTAAGGTATTTAAGGCTCCCAGAGGTGTCTTGACTTCACATTACATTCAAGAACTGCATCAGAAGAATGTGCAATCAGGATTTGAATGTGCAATCAAGTCTAATTAACTTGAGATAATCTGTATCACAGAGTACCAATTCTTCAAAAGAATTGGACAGTGTCATCAAGATGATTTACTTTAATTGCTGTTTTATAATATTCTAGCGGACACGACAGAGACGTTGTCCTACCCGAACGTTGGCTTGCCTGCTATTCCAGTCGTCCAGGAGTTCTCTGACCTACATACACACGGATAGAATAATTATTACATAAAGATATTAATGAACTCCTGTATTGCATTTTACTATACATTTAAAATATGTGTTGTTTGAATAATTTCAGGCGCACATTTTTAACATATTTTTTTATTTCCACTGTTACATTCTTCGATTCAAATTGTGAATCTAATAAACCATTATTATATCAATGTACCTGAATGGTCACTCAAATATACAATAAGAATTTCATCAAAGTAGGTACAACCGCTTAGGAGTTCAGTGACATACACACGTATAAAAGATTTATTGCAATTAATTGCATTCTGACCTACTTGGATGTCAGAACATGACACTTTCAGTATGTTGCTTAAGACTACTTTGTATCTTAGGCTTGACAATTAGGTCCTTGGAGTGAGCCCTTGTGATTATTTATAGACACTAACGTAAAAAGGGCCATAAATTAGTTAAATTAAAAGTATCACAAATAAAAAAAATAACTAAAAATATGAATAATCAAATTTCAACAACAGGTTCATATTTCCGTTTTTTAAATTTTATTCGCCCACTACAAAACCTAAAAACTCATAGTTTCTATAGTTTCATAAAGTGGCAACTAATGGGTACTATGTCAAATATAAATTAAATACGCGCGTAATAACAAGTTGCCACCTTCTGGAGATTTATGTTATTTATCATCACAGATCCGGACTGAAAACATAATTAAAAAATGTCTCCACCAGGAATCGAACCTGGGATCTTTATCTCAGCAATCATCTAATAATAGAACATCGAAGGTCGAAAAATTATTGTATAACTATTTCGTTCTTATCAGGAAAGAAACTTTGTTTACACCACTTATATGAGTAAAGTGGCGTAAACAAATTAATCATTGTACTACCTGTATGTAAAAACTTAAATTATATGTCGGGTAAATAAAATTATAAATATGACGGGTTGCCATCGGTACTATGTCAAATGTTAATTACACATGCACCCAATAACAACATGCCTCATTATTACGAAATTTGATGTAAATCATCTCACAGTTCCAAATTACAAAATTGTGTGAAATTAAAATTGTGTATCCATGTGGGATCGCATTCGAGAAATTGTAATTCAGGACTGAGATATCTACATACATAATTAACTAAGCCATGAAGGCCGACTGGTATTTTAAGGGATTTGGAGTCAAAAAGAGAAAACGGTATTGAACATTGAACATTTTTTTTAATAATAAATAAGTTTAACAGAATTCTGATTTAAATTAAAGTTCGTCCTTTTCTTTCGTTTCATCAGATCCTTCTGGATCAATCAATACTCCATCTGTTGCCAACGGTCTGTAGTAGTCGTACATGGCCTGCCAGAACTCCACGCTTTTGAAATGTGGATTGAATCCCCTGTGTAAATATTCTCTGACATCCAAAAAGTTTTGCCAATGTTCCTCGACTGGATCCCATTCGACATCGCCGATGATTTCGTCGCCTTTGGGTGTAGGATTTCTGAAAAAAAAAGATTAATTTAACATATTTACTTACTTACCATCGAAAGAATGAAAATAAACTCATTGAGAGTGTTGGGCCATAAGGAAAGAATGAATGAATATATTTAGTTGTAATAAGTAAGTAAGATGCCAAATGTGATGTGCCAATTGAGTTTTGTTTATAGCGCTTATAATAGTTGCATGCTTACATATTAAATGCTGCATATTATATATGCTTTTGTCTATAATATCTAACACAGTTTGGTGTTGTCTACATAATGAAATTGTTTAGTATTTATTGAAAGAATATTTTCAATATATTTTATCAATAATTCACAATAGCAAAAAATGCAACTAAAAAAGAAAAGATTATGAATCCAATAGAAATTTTAAAAAATGGGCCTGAATTTTCATGGTTTATTTATAGTTTTCAAAACAATCTTTAATGGCCCCGTATCTATTTATCAGGCCCCGTGTATCTCAACCCATATAAAGTTACTTAGACTGAGATGGGCGGACCATGCAAAGAATGCCGGAAAGACGGGTCCACAGAAGGATTCTATATGGACATCTGGGTGGAAAAAGGAGGGTTGGAAGACCAAGGCTGAGGTGGGAGGATAGTGTGAGGAGGGATACAGAACACCTCCTCCAGGTGCCCAACCGGAGGACGGCAACTGATGACAGGGGACGTTGGAGAAGCCTGCTGAGGGAGGCCAAGGCTCGATTTGGGCTGTAGCGCCATTGAAGAAGAAGATAACAATCTTTAATGACGTTTACGAAAAAATCTACAGATAAATATCGAAACTCATCAATAATCTTATTTCACCAGCGTAAAAAAATAACTAGACATACTCAGTCCTTGCAAAATTAGTCCAGAGTCGAACCATTCTTCTGACTGTCTTGAGATCATCGCTTTCTTCTCCTGCACTGTGCATTTTTTCATAATATTCCTTTATGACATTGCATTTGAACAGATAACAAAGTTCGTCTTTCTCAGAAGCTCCGTCCACGACTACCGGATCGCCTCCATGCCTCGGTGTGACGGCTTTAGTTTTAAAGTAATTCAAACCTCCCTCATACGAGAATCTGTAAAAATAGACTGGTGCTTTACTAATTTTGCCATAGGATCTAGCCGATTGGTCTATAGGTATGACATGCTCATCACTCATGTAATTGAGATACTCGTCCAAGATAGTTTCTTTTGTAATATCCACGGTAACGTTGAAATAAAACCATTTGATTCTGTATTGTACTTCGTAGTGATAGTTTGAATCAAACTCCGCGTAAATCCCTCTCAGGGGCAACACAAAAGGGAACCGCTTTTCCAAGTTTTTGATAAAGTGCGGTCTTTGGATATAAAACCAATTGTCCACAATGGACTCTTGGGAATTGAATCCGATCATCAACGGGATATTTAGATCGGGAATATTTTTCTCTTCGATGAGATCTTCTGGGAGTTTCGTTATGAACGTTTCATCAGTTTTATTATTGAGGGTTGGCGTAAAAGCTAAAACTCCTAACTGTTTGAATATCGTCTCGTCTGGATGTAACGTTCTCATTAGATTCTCTTGTAAAACTCCCGGTTTAGTCTCCTTTAAAAGTTTGATCAACGACGCATCGTCTGACGGAGAAGCGTCGAGGTATGTGGCTAATGTGTAAGCTCTTTCTCGAGGTTTCCAGTCGAAATAAGAAGCAACCAAAGCGGTTCCGCTTTGGAGAATGGCTTTATGGAAAAGACCTTTTGCTGCTGGTGACAGGTACAATATATCAACAGCAACACCGCCCGACCCTTGACCGAATATGATAATGTTTTTAATGTCGCCTCCAAATTCTTCTATGTATTTGTTAACCCATTTCAGGGCTAGAAGTATATCTTTCAGACCCATGTTTCCTGGCATTTCTTCAGTTTCTAAATCGAGGAAACCCAACACTGCTAGTCTGTAGTTAATTGTCACTAAGACGACGTTTTCATCCATAAAGTAATCCGGACCGTAGAAATCTGAGTTTCCAGAACCTGTTCTGAAATGTCCACCGTGAATGAAGAACATGACTGGCAGAGGAGAATCAATGTCTCGTTTTAATACAGGTGTATAGACATTGAGATAGAGGCAATCTTCATCACCGAGTATATCGTCAGATCCGTCTTTTAACTGTACGCATTCGTTTCCGTGTTTCAAAGCTTTTAATGTTCCATTCCATCCATTGTGGGGTTTCGGAGGCTAAAAAGATATAAATACAACATAAATATCAAAAACATAATAGGCACTCTTAGAAAGAATATTGTAAAAATAAGGTTTAGCCATGTGTAATGTTTCTAAAAAGGTCATGTATCTATTGATTGAAAACATGTTCTCATTAAAATCGGCTTATACCTACACTATGAAGTTCCGTGTTAGTACCTAAGGGTAACTGGCGCGTGCGTTCAAAAAGGTTAATACGTTATTTACATTCATTATCGGAATCCAAAAATTTGTTTATTTTTTTCATATTAAGAATAAACCTGCCCTCATTATACAAAGAACAGTCCAGCATTAGTTTTGATTTTATGCACATAAAAAATATTTCTCTACGTCATAATTAAAAGGTTATGGAGTAATTAAAAAAATGCTGTAAAAAATGATTTGATATTTTTTAAGGAATGTAAGTTTGCTGAAATTTAAAATTATTTGACTTTCAGTAGAGAAATGTTGATAATATTTATGGTATTATTTTAGGAACACATTGTTTAACACATTTAAGAAATTTTATTTCAATTGTGTTGCTCTTTTAATTGTTACGTTCTACAATTTGTCGTAAAAAGAATCGTCTACCTAGTTGTAGGATATTGCAATGTTTTTGTGATATATTGTACGATATCACATTTCACATGGCTCATACTAGACCCTTTTGCACGATATAAATTCGAAAGGGTTTGATAGAAAATTGATACAATGTTATTTGTTCGTATTTGATTTGATCTAAAAACAACTTCAAAAAAAAAACAATTTATATAGCAATTATCATACAAAATAAAAAAAAAAAATTGTTTATTTTTGATAATGATTCTTAGGTCCGAATGCAGAGTCCTACCTAAATACTAAATTCTAAATACTAACCATGTTTTCATTGCACAGTCACTCACTTAAGTTAGGAGATCACGTGGCTTCCTAACTGGAGGATGCTACGACGATTTTCTATGAGAATTGCATTGCAGAGACATATCTAAATACTTAGCGCATGCGCATCGGCGTAAACTAACATTTGCGAATTGTCAAAAAGTAAGGTTGATAGCGAGGAACCTTACGAGTGGTTTAATACTAAAATACGAGATTTTTTCGGTGGATGATGATTTTATCGGCTTCGTTGAATATGTATTTGGTAATTTTGTCAAATCAAATACCAAACGGAGTATTCAGTGATCCATACGAGATAACGAAAATTCGGTGGAATTTCAAAAACATCGTGACATCGAACTGTCAGTGTGAAGTGTGAAGTTGGTTATATATGTTCGTGTTGTTATAGCAAAAAAACATTTTAAACGTCAAATGTTAGAAAAGAGATAGATAGCTTTCTAAGCCCATAGAAAGCTATCTATCTCTTTTCTTCATACACAATAATGTGAAATTCTACGCCATCGACCTTAAGTTTGGCGTAGTATTTAGTTAGTGACGTCACTGCAACGCAATTGCTTACTTAAGAATACTAAATACTCCAGTGAGGTTAGGAGTTAGTATTTAGGTACCTAGGACTGTGCATTCGGGTCATAGAATTACATTAATGTTTCTTATCTAAAAAAGCAAGATATGAACGTTAACACAAATAAAATAAAAAATAAAAATAAATCAGAAAAAAAACAAAAACTTATATAAAAAAAATAGTAAACACTTCCTCGCACCCTGTGCATGTGGCGAGAAGAAATTGCTGTATGGCAATTTATTCCAACTAACCAGTTTTTCCAGCCCAGAGAAACAAGATATGCGCGAGATATGAATTTGAATAAATATCTCCTCTGCTGGGGATCGAACCCAGGACGACCGCACAGAAGCCAGATTACCAACTGTGCCACGGCGGTCGGTTGTTATTTTCTATTAAACTACTTAAAAGTAGTTAAAAAAAGAAAAGAAAAGGTTAATTTGGTGAAATTTTCAAAATAAAATGATTTATTGTTCTCTGAAATATTGAATACCACTGATATTTTCTGTTCCTAAGTTAATTTAAAAAATAACACCCTTGAAAAATAATATATTAAAGTGTTTTATTATATACAAATTACGGGTGAATGAATACTTTTAGTGTACATTTTTAAAAGTTTCAGATATATTTCAGACTAAACACTAAATAATTCAAAATGAAAATCGAACAAACCTTAAATTTTAAATCGCCCAGGGGCGGCTCAGCGTAAGGGATGCCCTTGAATGAATAATAACTGGTACTTTTTGAAACACTTTCAACGATTTCTCCCTCGATATTTCCCGATTCAATTCGCACCTGGGCGACATTCTTGCAAATGGATGTACCGCAATAATTCAGCAGCAAAAAAATAGCGAAGAATTGCGAAAATGCGCCGTTGAGAATAAACATTTTAAGTAAAAAAAAAAAAACACCATACAATATGTGCTATTTTAAAATATATATGATTGAAAATAACACGATAATGTCTCGTTAATTGACGTGGACGTTAAGAGTGTTATCTTTATAGATAAATTTTGATACTAAGTATTATCGATATAATTTCATTTTATAGATATGTAATTAGAAGCAGTCTATGGATCAATAATACATCGTTTTTATTCTTATCAATGTTTAAACAATGTATCAGTGTTGCTACATGCGATAATAAAAAGTGCATTGAAATGATCCATAAATTAAATTGTTTATTTACGATGATATTTTAATATTTAAATATAGTTAAAAGTACCTACCTATTTCGATCTGAATTCGATGTCTGAATTTTACATGATAGAATTTGCCTTCTAAAATTATTTTAAACAAAACCCAGTTTTTTCACAAAAAAACATACCATACCATCACGACATTTCCCTATTTGGGGTAGGCAGAGAGAACCGAACGCCAAACTCCACTCTCTTGATATACATTTCTCGTTTCATTCGCGTCCATGCATCGTCTCATACACGCTCTTCTGTTATTCTTACTTCTAACGTTTCCATCATTCAAAGTCCATTTATGTTATAGTCCCAAATTTTCATTGGCTGATCTTTACTTTTCGTTTCTCTTATATCAGCCTTATATACTTTTTTGTCAGACGGTCATCACTCATTCTTTCTGTGTGGCCAAACCACCAAAGGCCATTTATTTTCGTCTTACTTACGATATATCTTTCAATCATTCATTCTCTTTTAATACCCTCTTATTCTAAATCTATCATACATTGTTTTAACATATATTCGTCTTAGTGACTTCACACTGAAAAAAAAATGTGACCACCGAACTGGCTACCTGCGTTTTTAGCCAAACTTTTTTTGTCATAATAAAAGTTAATCCATTTTTTTTTTATTATTGAAACCAAACAAAATATAACAATATACAAACAATAAAAATATTACAAAAAAGTACAATTTAAATAAGTTATATGAAACATTTTTTTATTGTATTACATATTTATTACACCACCTCACTAGGCTGAGCCTGTACCGAGGTGGCAGAATTTTTTTTTTGCGTTATATCTGACAGAAAAATATTAAACTTGTATTTAACTAAAACTTGTTATAAAATATACCTATTATAAAAATAAAAATATAAACTATTGTAGCTTGATCATGTTTCCGCAGTATATAATGCCCTTGTTTCTAATCCATGTTTCTATTGTTTTCTTGTATTTCAAATTATTCATCAATTGTATGTCCGTTATTTCACTTTTTATCTTATTAAAAATTTTTGGAGCTAAATAATAGTAATGTCTTTGTCCGAATGTCGTGTTTGTCTTTGGAGTCATGAGAAAATTCCTGCGTGTCGTCTCGTAATTGTGTTGCGGTGTAATGTGAATTGTTTTATCTTTATGAAAAATGAAAATGTATAGAAATAATTTTGATTTATGACTGTACTGTTACAAAATATTTAGTAGCACAAAATGAATTGTTTTGTAGTAACTATGATTTGGTTAATTTTAACATATTTTTTTTTAGTGCATTTCAACCGCGTTAATTAAAATCAATTCGCGTTATAAGAAATAAGAACTTTTTCAAAAATTACAAAAGAAGAAAAAAATGTCTTTATTGAAGAGAATATCCTACACTAAATGCACTACATGACCACGAATAATAATAATAAATTTGGATTATTTTTATAGCGCCGTTTTTGTGATAACCTCACCTCAAGGGCGCAAATACGTGTACTTTCAAATGAAACGTAGGTAGGAACAAAGGCTTTTCATTATTTGATCTTTTTAAAATATATATTTTTTTTAAAACCTGAATGTCTTCTTTCTCTTCTCTTTTCTCGTCCCTCCAATGCTGGATATAGGCATCTTCCATACGCTTCCACTCGTTTATGTTCCTTGGACAATGTCGCCAGACCATCTTTTAGGGGGTCTACAAACACCCCTATTATTTTTCCAAGGTTATTACTGTAGTATTCCGGGTCTGGCCATATGACCAGCCCATTGACACTTTAATCCAGCAACACGATCCATTATATCGGCAACCTTAGTATGCCGCCTAATCTCTTCATTTCGTATTTTATCACGTACGTCAAGGCCTTTCCATGGATCCCTGTGCAAATTGGTCTGTGGTTCAGGCAACATGCTCTGCTCTACTCCACTTCTAGTTTGCAACCCTTTGGACAGCTTCGATGACTTTGGTTCTCTCTCTTATCCACATGATGGTTATCCTATCTCTTAAGAAATGCTTAGCATTGTCCTTTCCATGGTTCTTTGTATGTCTGCTAGATTGTGAAGCATTTTGTTTGTTAACACAAGAGATTGCCGCTTTTAACGCTTGCGTTCTTCTGATGTTCTTCTCTTTATTCAGCCATTTCTTAATACTTCTACTAGTCATTTTTTGTTTTTTTTTGCGTTCTGCTGGTTATGACGTATTGTTTGTATAATATGTTCAAAATGATAAATTAAGTTACTGGGAAGAAATTGTCATTATATAATAATGGGAATAAACTCGCCTGTTGCAAGGAAGAGTTCATAAATGAATATAATAAACTTATTTAAAAGATGACATACAAATATATGATTTTGTATTAAACATAACATAAACACACAAGATTAATTCAAAGCGATATAGGTAATAGGTATTTCAACATAAACGACATCTGTTAAATAAATGTCAAACTATAATGGCGGCATATCAGACTAGACGTTAAAGGAAATAAAATGGTAGGTATCCGTTTAATGGCTTACATTGAATGTTAACACGAGACAGTTTCGGTAATGTGCTTTTATTGAGATCATTACAGTGTGTTTAATGGGAACAGAAGATAGGTATGTGTACAGTATATATGTTTCACGTACAATAAATTGCAATAATGTTTCATACATTTATGACTTTGGATATCGTTGTGGTCAGACTATAATGCCATCTATATCGGACTGCCATAACTATTAAGCTAGCTGACACGGAAAGGGACATTTCGTTAAACTGTTTAAAGTGGTTTGAGGAAAATTTATTTGAAAATAGCATGAGCCAGCGACTGCCGGACTTACGTTATAGTATAAAGACTGATTTTTTTCTGTTGAAGGATAACATAACAGGTAAACACGATTGGATCATATTATGAACCCTAGTATTGGTGGCTTTCGGAGATCAACAGCCTTTAAACTGTGGATAATTGCTGTTTCAACACGGCAGTTATATTATGAAGCGTGATAGTATAAATCGGGATTTTTTATATTTTCTAAGGAATTCTAATAAAAATCACGTCT
Organism: Molanna angustata; assembly: GCA_963576475.1. NCBI lineage: Eukaryota > Metazoa > Arthropoda > Insecta > Trichoptera > Molannidae > Molanna > Molanna angustata. The sequence continues at coordinate 30,600,844 of OY754978.1, forward strand.
TTCAATTACATATATATTGGTTGGTGCAAATGCCCCAATAGACTCCTTTGAGAGGGTGACTGCTGCCAACGTAACTATTTTTTCAATTTGAATTTGCATCATTACTACAAAACGAATCATTTTGAAAAAAATAACCTAGTTAGTTTGGATATTAATAAAGAAAAATATACCTTAACTTTTAAATTATGTTCTGTATATATTATTGTAGGAAAATAATAAGCATACCCCGGTTCTTGACATTTATCTTTAATTTCTAAAAAACTAGGTATAGAGCATTATATTTTTTTTATAAATTAAATAAGATCAAAATATCTGAAAAAATACGATGTAACGTTGCATTAATGCATCAGGATAAGTGAATAAACAAAAAAAAATATTTCGCAATGGCGCTGAATGGAAAATAAATATTTTTTAGGTTTATTTACTAAACCTGAAGCATTAATGCAACGTCACATCATATTTTTCTAGATATTTTTGTCTTCTTTAATTTAAAAAAAATATATGTTGAACTACGCCTTATATTTTGTTGAAAATCGGGATATGCCATTATTTTTCTAAAAGAATATAATATACAGAACATTATCAAAAATATCCGATATATTTTTTTTTATTAATAACAAAACTAAATAATTATTTTTTTCAAAACTATGTGATGAGAAATAATGATGGTGTATGAAATTGAAAAATAGGTACGTTGGCAGCAGTCCCCTCTTAAAGTTATAGTTTAATAAATTGTTGTCTCTTCACAAGCAAACGACTGGTGTAGTGAAAATACTGTGAGTCGGATCCGGTCAACTTTGAACGATTGCACTTCAAAGTTGAACTTCAAACTTCAAAACTTGGCGATAAAATGGGGAAAAAATGGCGACATCTACAAAAGAAATACTTACTATAGGAAAAGGAAAAACATAAAAATAAAAATAAATAATAACCATGATTTTAACTAAACAAATATTTGCTCACGAAAAAGTACATTTTTGTACATTTAATTCGTTGAAAAAATTTGTATGAAAATTGTCGAAAAAATAACGCAATAAAACATTGAAAAGATGATTGTTGCTTTGTCTTATTCACTGGTACCTAGTAAAGGAAGCGACAAGGGCGTCGCCAAGGGGGGGGCAGCTGCCCCCCCCCTAGAGATTAAAAAAATGTAACAATTCATATTTTTATCATCCTACATAATATAGGGTATACGGAGAATAGCCTATGGATGGGTTAAATTGCCCCCCCCCTGGGCCTTGGGCTGGCGACGCTCTTGGGAAGAGATATACAGAATATTCAACCTATAATGTTGTCTAGTTTACGATTGATACAGGAACGAAAAAAAAATACCCACATACCTACATATATCTTTATATATAATTTGTTCTATACGTGTGTTTGTCACTGAACTCCTAAACGCGTAAACCGATTTTGATGATTTTTTTTTGTGTATTTGAGTGGGTCCCTGGATGGTATAGATTAAGGTACGGTATTTAAAATTGTAACAGTGGAAATAAAAAATATAAAATAATCTAGTAATAAAAATGTACTCCTGGTATTAAACAAACAGTAAAACTGTTGAGATATACAAAAAAATACAAAACAGGAGTTTCATTAATATCTTAATATATGTATGTATAATTCATATGCCTGATTTATACGTTGGTTTAGGCGCGGCGAACGTCTCGGCGAGCGTGTAAACGGCATAAAAGTCGACAGCTCGGACACTATTTACATGCTCGCGAGCCCGCAGTATGCTTTGAAGCGGCAAACATGACGGATGTTTAGGTTATGTCGGCCATAACTTTAGGCCTTACGTATTTTTATTATAATATAGGATTTTTTTTCAATTATCTCTACATGTACATGTTCTTAATCAAACAATAGACATTTTTCAATAATTATTATTTAAAAATTCTAAAAGAAATGCATATCAAAATATAAAAAAAATATTTTAATCATTATTTATTTATTTGGGTTGTTCTAATTGTATGCCAATACCTATACTAATTTGGCAAACCTACACATACATACATGCATGCATGTATACATAAATACATGCATGTATACATACATGCATTCATATATGCATACATTCATACATACATACATACATGCAACTAGTATGTATATACTATTTTATTAAATTTTTCAATAAATCCACTATTTGATATTAATTTTATGCATATGATGTATTAATAAATAAATAAAATAACATGATTGAATAAATGTATTTTATTATAAAACGTATAAATAAATATAAAAATATTAAAATTAATGTTTTCACATCATAATATATTTAATCCTAAATAATTCATAATCAGATAAACTATAATACGTGTAAAATACGTGTTATTATTATAATTTTGGATGTCAGTTGTCAAAATTCCGATACGTCTTTCCAGCGCCAGAGCTCAAACGATTCTGTCAGGGCCAACGTGTAAATGACTCGCAAACGTCTGCCGCAAACCCCCTTTGACTCGTGCCAAAATACCGACACTCGATCGGATCGGGCGCGAGCCCGGGCGAGACCACGCGAGCCTATCCAAACACCCTATTTACACGTTGGAGCTCGGGATGTCTCGCCGAGCCAAGGCGAGCGTGGAAACGGCCTATTACATGTTTACGTGTGTATGTCACTGAACTCTTAAACGGCTGGACCGATTTTGAGGTTTTTATTCTAAAATCAGCTTCTAGTGAGTTGCCTTTTTTAGGTGAGGCGAGACTTATGTGGGTATATATTATGTGTCGTGATTCCTTTTATAAGGTAATGCACTCCACATTGTGGGATACGCCGCGCCGTGATGGCATTTGTGTATTTTTATGATTGCTGAACCTGCTAATAAAAGGCAAGCTAACGTTCGGGCAGGACAACGTTATACATAGGTAACTATATGTATATTATTCAAAAATATTATGGTGAGGATTATATTGATATTCAATGTGTAAGGTATTGAGTGTAAAGCAGGAGTCGCCCTATAAATGGATGGCATAACCGGTGACAGGAAAATTATTCGAAAAACAATTATTCGAATGCTCAATTTTACGAAAATCAATTTTACGAATGGCAATTATTCGAATCACTTTTTTTCGAAAAACAATTTTCCGAACACACAATTATCAGAATTTACAATTGTTCGAATTTTTATGACGTCATGTTGGTAGTATTGTGAGAGGAATAAACCATAGATTTTTATTATAATATACAAGATGTCGTAGTTAGCAAATTTTGTATGAATCGAAAACAAATGACTCACTTTTTGCACGGAGTACTACATCTACATAGTATATTATGTTTAATAAAAATCTATGGAATAAAAAACATGGCGACGCACCGCTCTGTCAGATATCCTAGGATGTACACCTATTTTTCAAACCTAAACCTACAAAACTTTGGTAAAAATAGGTTGATTAGGTTTGTTTGTAGTTATAATTGCGACTGGCGTGAGCCAGTTGCATTATATATTTAAAAAAGTAACTATAATATTAAAATAAAATAACTAAATTGGTGTGAATACTAGATAAACATAAACTGGTGTACAAACTAGGCTATCCCGCGCTGTCAAACATCAGTTATTAAAAATGTGCAAACATACGTACCCAACAATAATACAAGTAATAATAGTCTTCATCGAATATATTTTACTGGCAACAAATATGTCAAAGGAGGCAACATAATGACACAAAAATATATTAAATTCGGTTAGTTGGTTTTCCAACAAATGTTAGTTCGAATAACTTGCTTTCGGACAATTGTTGTTCTGATAACTGATTTTCGAAAAATTGTTATTCATACAATTGCGCATTCGAACAATTGTGTTTCGAAGAATTTTCATGTAATCGGCATAACCATATAAACTATACATACCTATGTATCTAGTGACAATATGTGTATGATGCTCAGTTCTCTCTTCCTACCCCGTTTTGTTGGTATATATGAAGATATGTTTGTATTAAGATTATATTTGTTTGTGTACATATATCTATAATCAAATACTCTATTTTCTTCTTTATCTTCTTCAGCCTGTTTTTTTTTCCATTCTTGGACATCCCCTTGATCCTCCCCCCGCCCTAATCAAATACTCTATTTTCTTCTTCTTCAGCCTGTTTTTTTTCCATTCTTGGACACCCCCTTGATCCTCCACAACTCTATGTTCGCATCAAATGTCCATACCTACCAGAAACTTGAAATACATAATTGTCTAGACCAAAAACAACGAGCCTGAGAAAAAACGATTTTGATTGACGGTTAACAACCAAGAAGGAATTGAAATAAATATTAGGTTCTTGGCAGCCCATGTTATATTTCAATATCATAATCATATTATACGCCGGTGTATACAATTTATATATAATTTGTATATTTGCTTTCGTCAGTCCTACTCCGTTCATTAATAGACATAGGCCTCCCCCTGGGACCTCCATAGCTCCCTATCTTAGGCGCATCCAACTGCCTCTAGCCTTACATTGACCTGACCGTCTTATATTGTTTGAGGTCTTCCAACACATATTCCGCCTATAATATGTACCCATTCCAACATTTTTTTAGTCTATCTGGAGACTGTGGTTCGGCAACACTGCTGTCCTCCACTTCTGACTGGCAACCCTTCAGATAAAGTCGATGACTTTGGTTATTTTTCTTATCCACGTGTTAGTATTCCTACCATTCCATTGCTCTTTGTGTTACTGTTAGATAATGTAGCATTCTGTTGTAAATACAAGTGATGGCCGCTTCTAACGTTTCTCCTGGTGTTCCCCTTCTTTTTTCAGCCATCTTTCTACTGCTGGATGAAGGCTTCTTCTTAATAATCATTCATTCAATTATCGATTGTCCCGAACTCAACGAATTAATTCGCTATCTATCACGTACCTAGGACGATCGCCCGGCATACAAGAACCTTTAATATTACAAGATTTCATACAAACTACGGTAGAAATAAATTTGTTCAACGATCGTGTGAGGATTATAATTTAACATTTCAGGATTTAGACATATTTCAACTCCCAATTTAGATATACAGATCTGGTATGGTATCTACAGATCTGGTATATACAGATCTGGTGAGATGTTAGTGGATATAAGCGATTTTCTTCTTGTCTCGCATACCCCCTCCCCTTCCGTTTTCCCTTTTCTCTTTCCTGTGACCAATCAAATTTTTTTTCACTAATTATGTTTTTTCATTTATTATTTCGTTTTAAGTAGGTACTTGTTGAATTTATATAACCAGTTTTTTTGTATAATTTGCGCTTTTCTGTAATTGGACTTATTCCTGTATTATGTTTGTATTGTTACTTGTTGTGTGTGTAGTCTGTTGAAAAGCATCATCTCTCGATTCTAATATTTCTTTAATTAGAGTAATTATTCTTCTAATCATTATATGAAAAATAATTATTAACTACCAACAATTATTTTTTTCTTCCAATTTAACCTCCAATATAAATAAATAAAATAAATACTACCACTCTGCTCAACTCCATTTATGTTTGGCTGTCCTTATGACAATGTTTAAGGTCAAAATTACATTTTTTGCAGTTTATTCGGAATGGAATCTTCATCTTTTTTGGTTTGTCAATGCTAGTAGTGGGAAATTGATTAAAAAACGAAAAATATTAAGTGAAAAGTTAAAAATAAGTAGTTAAGCGATAAAACGACTAAATGAATAACTAAAAGCGATAAATCACAAAAGACACAATTACCAAGACACGAAGCTAACATTATACGTTTACATTTTCAAAGATTTTCATACACTGTTTGTTTATTGCCAACAACTATACAGACGTTATTAAGTAAACTGCTTTAAATACTCAACAACAGGTGTTTCTTATTCCAACCAACCAACCAACAATATAACATCATCAAATAGTTTCAGTTTACTGTCGAAGGAAACGTAATAATTGAGAATGGTTTGAAATTAAAATAATCAGAGAGAATAACAGACTGTAGACTCGAATATTACAGACTGTAGAATGTTCATTTAATACGACTTCATTTCTTTGATCCATTGTGCTTCACGAAGATATGAATTAAATATTTAACGAATTTATCAATGCTGTAGATGAACTAGTGCATTTAATACAAGAAATAAAAAAAAAGTGATTTGTGTATGTATTTCAGTTGTTTACAACATAAGTTTACAATACTTACATAATTTAAATATAAACAAATCTAAGTGAATTATTGTGATATATATGAATAACACAAGTAATAAAAATCTGTGTCGATAAAAACACAAAAAGTGCGTTTATCAATATATAATTAGTTAAATTATTTCATTTTTAATAATACCGTCGAAATTGAAATTGTTCAATTAATTAGAATTTAAAAAGCAATTATTAAAATAGAGATAAATAAAACAAATTAAAACATAGTATATGTAAAATTATTCTACTGAAATCGAAAGTATTCTATTGAAAAATAATGTTTTGAACATCACAGGCGTAATAGAATTTCGATAACGTTTCAAAATTTTCGATGTGTGATTTTTTACAAATTTAAAAGGTTCTGACTTGCAGTTTTTCGTCAAAATGGCTACGTTGAAATTGCTCATTTCGCTGTTCGTCTTCCATCAACTTGGCATGTACCAGGTGTCGTCTGGAGATACGGCAGACGCTCTAGTAGACGTCACCCAAGGAAGACTAATGGGTAGGAAATTGAAAACTGTCAATCAGGGCATTGTGTACTATGCCTTCCAAGGAGTACCATACGCCGAACCGCCAATGGGCGATTTGAGATTTATGGTACGTATAATTTGTAGGTACTTTTATCCCATTTTCTATACTGTATATTGAGAAACGTCTATCAAAGGTAATGTAACAAGCAATGAGTTACGAAACTATTCCATAAAACATGAACTACATATTTTTTTGACAAATTTTCAATATCTCAATGGAGATTAAGTATAGGAGAACCAGGAACTTGTTGACGTTGATTTTTGGTAAACAATAAAAGCAACAGTCCTAATAAATGAGGTGACAGTGTTCTCGCACAGATGTCACCCTTGAACTGCGCCAGAAATATTATTTCATTTTTGTCTTGTTTACCTACTTGTACCAGTATGTATGTAAATCGAATATTTTTTAAAAGTAGCATATACGCAAATATTGGATTTTTTTCCTGTTGGAAATCAATGATATTTTTTGACAAATTTTTATGATCTCAATAGAGACGAAGTTGGATTATTATAGGTCTATTATATTATAATATAGTATGCTACAATCAAGCTGTAATCAAATATTGAAAAAAAAACAGTGAACAATAGGCTCCACTCAAAATCATGAAGTGTTCAATAATTTATCGACAGAATGTATGAAACATAATCTATAAACGACGATTGTGTGCAAATAATATTTGTGGCGATATGTTTTCTCTGTCATCCCTACAAAGGACATGACGTAATAATATGTAGGTATTTATTAATGAAGATAAATTTGTTTAAATTGTCCTTTTCAAAAGACGATTTCAATAAACTCTAGAAATTTATTTAAGAGAATTTATACTTATTCAAACTCTTTCAAAATCTTTCAGCGCTGATTTTTTTCTTAATCCGAAAATATTTTCGGAAAGCCGTGAATAATTTTGTAAGAAAACTTTTGTTCAAACACATTCCTTGTACCTATTTAAATCTTCTCCATTTTGTTTTTATACTTAAAACCCTGCTTGGGGAATTTTTATATTTCAATAAAGTCTGTTGTTTTGAAACTTATTTTAATTTGTGCTTTTGAGGTTAAAATATATTTTAATGCATTATTTATTTAAATAACGAATACCTTAGCATACTTTTCGAAAAATCTTAGAACGATGCATTTCTTTGAGGCGTATGTAAGAAATGACTTACAAAGTTTGTTTATGAAATTTAAAAATAAAATCACATAAAACTTTAGTATCATTCATTATTTTATACAGATCACGAAAGAGTCTGATTTGTGAATGCAGACTACGAATCAGTCGGATTTGTGAATATTTTACCAATATATGAAGAGATTTTTTTTGAGAAATAATGACCTTATTTTTTTTCTTGGTTACAATCCTAGGATTGGTCTGCATCAAAAACTCGATTCCTCCACTTGTCTCTATCGTTCGCCAAACCTTATGAATGACCTTACGGGCTAGCCAAGATGCAAAAAATGAAAACGTTGAGGCTGAACGTTATTTTTTTGTATGGGATTTGACGTTATCAAACGTTATCAAACGTCAAATCCCATACAAAAAAAATAACGTTTAGTGTCAACGTTTTCGTTTTTTGCATCTTGGCTAGCCCTTCTTATCTAGTTTAAAATATGACCACTAGTTTTTTTAATGTTGTTTTTTTTATAAAAATAAAACTTTCAATGGACCCTCTTGTAATGTTAATAAAATGTCAAAAAAAAAAACAAATAGCCTTTAATCTCTCGATATATAATATTATACAGACATATGAATTTTGGTCAATTTCGGAAATATGTAACGAGTATATTGGACTTCAAAACCATAACATTTGTACACTTACATACTATTTAAAACATACTCACTGAAAAACAGGCTGAGTTTTTTGAACAAAAATTGAAGGAAAAATATGGTTTAAACTAATTGTTTTTATAAATTTGTGTAATACTTTTGGTTGTTTCATTGAAATTTGATACAATTTTTTGAAATCTAAGTATTTTACGAATTTCCAACTTAAGGAAAGGGTGTTAGTATCGAAAGGGTAAAACAATTCAAGTACTTGGGCAGTTAAATTACTGAGAAGCTAGACCCTGACACTGAAATAAAATGCAGAATAGAAGAGCCCCGATCTCGCATTTTACAAAATGAAAAATCTTCACCTCGACGACAATATCAACTTAAAGCTGAGACAAAGAATGGTCAAGTGTTATGTGTGGTTAGTTCTGCTTTATGGGGTGGAGGCGTGGACTCTCAAAGTTAATACTATAAACCGCCTTGAACCATTTGAAATGTGGATCCACCGCAGAATGCTAAGAATATCATGGACTGGCATGGTTATTAACACTGAAGTACTACGTAGAGCCAACACCAACTGATAGTTATTCACCAATGTTAAGCTCCGTAAAGTTTCGTACTTCGGCCATATTCTGAGAGGTGAAAAGTATGCCATCCTTCAGCTTGTCATGAAGGGGAAGATCGAGGGTCGTAGAGGGGTGGGAAGAAGGCAACTTTCCTGGTTGCGAAACATCCGAGAATGGACTGGTATGAGAACTGAGGAGGAGCTGTTTCGCACAGTACAGGACAGGGAGGCTTTCTCTATGGTGGTCTTCAACGTCGGGGAGACCTGACATGACACAATAAGAAGAAGAAGTATTTTGACTTTAATTTTACATTCTTCTATGGTTAAATACTTTAGCCTTAGGAGACAAATAGTATTTTTGCATAGTTTTTGTAAGTGTACCTAGTACCTACTTATAATTATTTATGGCACATTTTTCTTATTTTTTGCATCATAACTTTTACTCTCTCTGATCTTACTAGATCTCTGAAACATTTTGTTTTAAATTATACCAAAAATGATTTTGAACATTTTATAAGTTACTAGCTGACCCGACAGACGTTGTCCTGCTTGAACATTGCTAGCCTGCCATTGTGTGATTATTTAAAAAAGATTATTAATATTTTCTTGACTGTTAATTTTTGATGGAATTCCATTTTAAATATTATTTATTACTCAAAATAAAAAAAAAACACATTTTTTAACATTCCTCAAATGTCTTATATTAACATTTGACCAAAGTGTTTTACTCAAAGAGCGTCTGCAAAATAGTACTTGTGTATTCGTGGATCTCATAGGTATACAAAAAAGCATCGATACAAATCTTTTGCTAAAATATAATAAATGAAAATGTAAGTAATTGTAAGTACAAATAAAAAAACATTAAGTATAACCAATTAATGACATGTCGCACTAATTTTGTGAAATCGCCAAATTCGAAACAGGCACAGTCCTAGTGTGGTCAGAGATTATGTGATAATATGTAGTAAATATTCAAAGTCAAGATTAAAAAAAAATATAATAAAAATTTTGAAATAACCATAGCATTAATTTGTATAAATATGATCCACATAAATTAAATCATAATTTAACAATTCATACATTCATTAAATAGTGCAAGAGAAACGATATAAGAATTATATAAAAACATTCAAAAAGGTTGGATATACCTGGTATCACTGACCTTAACAATATTATATTGAAATACAATACAAAATATTAAAAACAACTAATGTTTTTATAAATAATTTATAGATTATAGGGTATTAGGAGGGGTTTGTATAAATGAGATACACATAAATTAAATCATAATTTAATAATTTATACATTGGTTCAACACAGCAAGTGAAACGATATAAGAATTATATAAAAAAACATTCAAAAAGGTTAGATATACCTGGTATAGCTGACTTAAACAATATAAATATTGAGATACAATACAAAATAAGAGAAACAAATTTAACAATTTATACATTGGTTCAACACAGCAAGTGAAACGATATAAGAATTATATAAAAAAAAAACATTCAAAAAGGCTGACTTAAACAATATAAATATTGAGATACAATACAAAATAAGAGAAACAAATTTAACAATTTATACATTGGTTCAACACAGCAAGTGAAACGATATAAGAATTATATAAAAAAAAAACATTCAAAAAGGCTGACTTAAACAATATAAATATTGAGATACAATACAAAATAAGAGAAACAAATTTAACAATTTATACATTGGTTCAACACAGCAAGTGAAACGATATAAGAATTATATAAAAAAACATTCAAAAAGGTTAGATATACCTGGTATAGCTGACTTAAACAATATAAATATTGAGATACAATACAAAATAAGAGAAACAAATTTAACAATTTATACATTGGTTCAACACAGCAAGTGAAACGATATAAGAATTATATAAAAAAAAAACATTCAAAAAGGCTGACTTAAACAATATAAATATTGAGATACAATACAAAATAAGAGAAACAAATTTAACAATTTATACATTGGTTCAACACAGCAAGTGAAACGATATAAGAATTATATAAAAAAACATTCAAAAAGGTTAGATATACCTGGTATAGCTGACTTAAACAATATAAATATTGAGATACAATACAAAATAAGAGAAACAAATTTAACAATTTATACATTGGTTCAACACAGCAAGTGAAACGATATAAGAATTATATAAAAAAACATTCAAAAAGGGTAGATATACCTGGTATAGCTGACTTAAACAATATAAATATTGAGATACAATACAAAATAAGAGAAACAAATTTAAAATTTATACATTGGTTCAACACAGCAAGTGAAACGATATAAGAATTATATAAAAAAACATTCAAAAAGGTTAGAAATACCTGGTATAGCTGACTTAAACAATATAAATATTGAGATACAATACAAAATAAGAGAAACAAATTTAACAATTTATACATTGGTTCAACACAGCAAGTGAAACGATATAAGAATTATATAAAAAAAAAACATTCAAAAAGGTTAGATATACCTGGTATAGCTGACTTAAACAATATAAATATTGAGATACAATACAAAATAAGAGAAACAAATTTAACAATTTATACATTGGTTCAACACAGCAAGTGAAACGATATAAGAATTATATAAAAAAACATTCAAAAAGGTTAGAAATACCTGGTATAGCTGACTTAAACAATATAAATATTGAGATACAATACAAAATAAGAGAAACAAATTTAAAATTTATACATTGGTTCAACACAGCAAGTGAAACGATATAAGAATTATATAAAAAAACATTCAAAAAGGTTAGAAATACCTGGTATAGCTGACTTAAACAATATAAATATTGAGATACAATACAAAATAAGAGAAACAAATTTAACAATTTATACATTGGTTCAACACAGCAAGTGAAACGATATAAGAATTATATAAAAAAAAAACATTCAAAAAGGTTAGATATACCTGGTATAGCTGACTTAAACAATATAAATATTGAGATACAATACAAAATAAGAGAAACAAATTTAACAATTTATACATTGGTTCAACACAGCAAGTGAAACGATATAAGAATTATATAAAAAAACATTCAAAAAGGTTAGAAATACCTGGTATAGCTGACTTAAACAATATAAATATTGAGATACAATACAAAATAAGAGAAACAAATTTAACAATTTATACATTGGTTCAACACAGCAAGTGAAACGATATAAGAATTATATAAAAAAAAAACATTCAAAAAGGTTAGATATACCTGGTATAGCTGACTTAAACAATATAAATATTGAGATACAATACAAAATAAGAGAAACAAATTTAACAATTTATACATTGGTTCAACACAGCAAGTGAAACGATATAAGAATTATATAAAAAAAAAACATTCAAAAAGGTTAGATATACCTGGTATAGCTGACTTAAACAATATAAATATTGAGATACAATACAAAATAAGAGAAACAAATTTAACAATTTATACATTGGTTCAACACAGCAAGTGAAACGATATAAGAATTATATAAAAAAAAAACATTCAAAAAGGTTAGATATACCTGGTATAGCTGACTTAAACAATATAAATATTGAGATACAATACAAAATAAGAGAAATAACTATAAATTGCTAAATTTTTTATATAAATAATTTGAAGATATGTGTAAAAAAAAGGGGTTTTAATTGGTATAAATTTTCATATGTAAAAGCTGTGTGGAAAAGACTGAGTGGAATTCAGGTGGTCGGTGAGCTCATACTTGGATGGGTCTAAATAGATGCTTCTACGCTATAGATCCACTGAACCTTAATATATACATCGAAGATGGACTGCGAGTAATAGAGAAATATGACTTCTTACAAATAACATATGATTAGATATATGGACAATTTTCATTTGCAAATAAAGAAAAAACTGAAATCATTATTGAAATAAATTTTGAATCGTTAAAGTAAAAGAAATAATTTTGTATTTATCTTAATGCGAGTTCATGAACAATGTTTTTTGTCAATCCCTGAGGTGCATAAATGAATAAACTTGATGGCTTTCCAACGCGAGAACATGCAACATATAATTGACCATGTGAGAAGCACGTATTTTCTAAATCTAACCCACAAATGGACATTGTTTGGCCTTGTGACTTATTAATAGTCATTGCGAATGCCAAACGAATTGGAAATTGCAGGCGTCTGAATGGAATGGGCGAGTCTGAAGGGATCATTGGGATTCGTGGCAGGAGAACAACTTCACCTTGAAACTTACCGTTCAAAATTGTAGCTTCAAAAACATGGCCCATGATTTTTTTTATGACCAATCGCGTGCCATTACATAGCTGTGGTGCATTTAAATTCCGAAGCAAAATTATTGGTGAACCAATTTTTAATCTCAAGTTATGTGGTGGCATTCCTGGTAAATCCAGTGAATTCAAAAATTCAACAGGATAGTTAACTGCTTCGTCAGGATCGACAACAGTGTCAATCGACTTGAACGACATCTCATTGCCAGGCAATGACTGTTGTATTTTGAAATTAATAGCGTCAACATCAATATTTTTTGCAGCCAAAATAGCTCGTTCACATAGCCACGCATGATTGATATAATTTGTGCGCAAATCAGGGAATATGCTTTCAATCAAAGCATCTCTTGTGGCTACTATGTTGCAAAAATTGTCTGGTAATTTGATGTATTGGGTATTTTCATGCAAAGGAATTTTTCCATTGCCAATATTGAGCAATTGTTGGGAGAATGACAGTGCCAATGGATCGCTTTGCAGTCGAACACGCATATTAATGTGAAGGCGTAATGTATTGACATTTCGCCATAGATAGGATTGTTTCAAACATGCGTTAATTTCATCCGCATATGTAGCGCGTGGAATAACCGGCAATGTCTGTCTGAAATCACCGGACAGTAGCAGTAGAGCGCCGCCGAAAAGTCTGGTATTATTGTTCAAATCTTTCATCGTTCTATCAAGAGCTTCAAGTGAATGCTTGTGAGCCATAGTGCATTCATCCCAGATAATAATTTTACATTTTTGCAAAACTTTAGCCATACCGGAATGCTTCTTTATGTTGCACATTGCATCTGGATTTGTGTGAACGTTCAATGGCAACTTGAGTGCTGAATGTGCAGTTCGTCCACCATCAAGCAAAGTCGCTGCAATGCCTGATGAAGCTATTGCCAACGCAATATGATTTTGTGACCGAATGCGCGCAAGTATCAATGAGATGAGGAATGTTTTTCCAGTCCCGCCTGGTGCATCCAAAAAATAAAATCCGCCTTGTTGTGCTGCAACGGACAAATTAATTTGATCGTATATGTTCTTTTGTTCAGTAGTGAGTAGTTGCTCATTATTTGTAACAAAAGCATTCAAAGACACCGTATCGAACTGTTGTTCTCGCTGAACATCGCTGTTAATAACGTCTGTTGATGGACGGTTAGGCAATGGCATACCGAATTGAATGAGTGCCATATTTGAAATGAGAATGCAAATATCCTCGATTTTTACTAAGGCTTCATTATATATTTCTGGTGAGAAATCAATATTGAGTTCTTGATTAGCAGTCCGAATGCGATGTAGAATATCTTCGCTCATGGAGTCTTTATATTTGTCCCAGAGAACAGAAGCTTGCGACGGAAAACATGTTGTTAACAATATGGCAAATAATTGGCGAATTTGATGAGGAGAGGAACTTAGTACTGCGTCTGCAAGTGTGAGATCCCAATGATTGTCATCTTCCAGCAAATGCAATTCGCGGCACGCATCGTGGTACGTGTCGTACAAAATACCATTGACCGTTCGCAAGTATTGGAAGGACGTCGGTCCAGGAATGTTAATCAACAACAAACGTAAGAAAAAGCATTCGCGTTGCTTTGGATGGACTGTGTATAATCGGCCTAATGTATTTCCCATGTATATGCCATCGTATCCTTGGACTGGAACTCCTCGCTTTCGTGGATCCCACTTTTTTGATTGTTTGTTCCATGTAAAATATCGTGCCACATCAGTATACATCAATGTCTTTGCGAATTGACCGAAAATGTCTGGTCGGTTGCATAGATTGAAAAACTCAGTTAGTGTGGTTTTTGGAGCAGTTAATGCTCGTTGTAGAGCAGTCTCTTCGGTGAAATAAACGCGCTGTCCATTTTCAAGGTGCACGGCCAAATGTATAACAGCAGGGTCTCTGTCGTGTATTGAAAAACTCAAAATGCGCCAAACTGCTTCATTGCTGCTAATGTATCGGCCCATTTGATAACGTGTTATTTCGTCATTATCATTTATATTTTGAACAGCAAATACAGCCATATCGCTGCCCTTATGAACATATTTGCATATATATTTGATGGACTTTACCGAACTGCAGAACTCAACGTTAATGTGTGCCTTGTAAGTTTTGCATAGCAATGGTGAATATGGAACCACCCAGCGATTGTCAATGTCAACCATTCCATTTGACATGCGCAATTGGTATGATTGGCCATCATTGTCTGTGTCCCTACGACGATACAATGGATAACCATCAATATTAGTGATTGTATCGTTTAAACATTCTTTTGGGAAACGTTTCGTACATTTTCCATTGTCCATGCACGGAGCCGTCATGTTTAGAGCACCGCACGGACCATGGATCATGTTAGTGGTGACAATATCAAATAATTCTGGATCGATATTACGATTCGGAATTTCTGCTGAAATGATTTTATCAATTTCTTCTGGCCGTACTTTATCGACCAACCAAATCAAAATATGCGCATGTGGCAAACCTCGTTTTTGCCATTCAACAGAATACAGCCAGCAACGTGTTTCACCGAATACTGAGTGATACGTAACCAAGTTCATTAACGATTTTAATTTTTGTTTAAAAACACGTGCAATTATATCATGGCGATGCATTGCTGTTTGACCTGGCAATAATGAAATTTTAATTTCATCCCAGTTTGGATTGCACGTAAATGTAATGAACAAATCTGGTCGGCCGTACACGCGCACATAAGTCATAGCGTCTTGAATATATTCTTGCATATGACGCGGGCTACCAATATATGATGATGGAAGAATGTATGCGGTACCGATATCATCGATATTTGTTGTTCCATCTACGTTACCGACAACAGCATCACGTAAATGAATGTTTTCTTCTGAACGCAGCTTTGCTTGATTAAACTTGATGTAGCGTAGTCGCTCACTTTCAATTTTTGCATACATATCAACGATGTATTGATGAAACAGCTGGCGGCATCGGAGAATGTTGTTGTCTTCATTGGCACGAATCATCAATCGATAAGCGTAAAAGTTCATCGCACTCACTTTCTTGTTGGTTTCTTCACCTTTAAAGTAAAAATATAAATAAGATAATAGAAATGTTTTTTTTTTAAGAAATTAAAAAAAAAAAGAAAATAATGTGTAGATTGTACCTGTCACTGGATTTCTTTGTTTGATGTTAAAATGATACCCATCGTCACCTTCCCAAAATATTAATGGATATTGCAAAGCATCGTAAGAACGATGACTGTCTTGAATTGTCTGCAACGTGTTATCTCTGCGTTGGATCCGTATATCTCGACGTTCATATGTGTCGCCAACCATAACAACTGCAACTTCATTAACAGTTGGTGCATTGTATCGGCCTGCGTGATCTCTAGATGGTACTTTATCTGCTTTGATAACGATCATGTAGTTGTCATTTTGCAGTCTGTTTGAAACGGTATTGAACAATTGGATCAACTGGTTGTGATTTTGCAAAAACGTTTCTAAAGATGCCACAATTTCTCGCTCCTCCATCTCCTCAATGTAGTTGTATTGGCAGCGTGTGTTTATTTGTTGCTCCTCATCACCCATGAAGTATATTTGCAAGAATTTGGGATCGGCATCAGGCATTGACATTAAAGAACCAATTTGATGATACACTTGGCCCTGAATCTTAAACGTTGATTAAAAATTGCGACCATCATCATTCTTAACGATTTTCGTTGCTCCAAATGAAGTCATTTGGAAGCAAGAATTGAATTTACGAATTTTACGCAAAAACAATTTTGATTGAGAAGTGGCTCCAGCCAATAGTGTTTTTAATGGTTCTGGCGGTGAATTCAGTGGTGGCAAAACAACTTTTCCAGACGCGCAGCAGAAACCGGCCGATTCACCTTTATATTTTAATGCATGACAGTGTTGGCATTCTTTGTCCATAGCGCCGATGACAATTTGTGAATGTGACGAATAGTCGATGTCCGACTCATATTCGAACGCAAGGCCAAGAAGTGATGAACGTGTCAATGCGCGATGTATATGTAGGCGCTGTTGTTCATTTGCTCTGTGTACGTCGGTGTCTCGTTGTCGCGCCTGTCTTTGTCTTAATGCATTAACTCGAAGGCGTTCGTTGCGTTGCTCTGGACTTTCATTAGCACGTGTGTTTGCAACCTGGTTTCTTAAATTTTCCCTGTCCATCAATCGATCTTCTGTCGTTCTATTTAATCGACGGGTGTTGACAATTTGTGAATTCCGTGTACGTCGACCAATATTTCCTCCTCGTCCACGAATACGTGGCATTGTTCTTTAACAAACAAAAAACAACAAACATAAGTTACTTATATAGGTATTCGAATTATATGGATGTTATAGGTAATATAGGCAACAAACTTACATGTTGATGATCGATGAGCCTTTACACTCCGTAAGTTTTATACAATCATCGACGCAAATAAGCACTGAAAATAAAAAGTTGATTGAGGTTAGATTTTTGTCATCGAAAAAATTTTACGTGTATAAACTATATATGAAACAAAAAATATATGTAACTAATATTTTAATTAAGGGATAATATAATTTGTTGAACAAACTTACATTTTGATGTTCGATGAGGCTTTTTAACACTCCGTAAGTTTTATACAATCATCGACGAAAATAAGCACTGAAAATAAAAAGTTGATGTAGGTTAAGACGCGTGTAAACTAAAAGTGTTGATGCATGTTAGATTTTATTGAAAATTTTGACATGTGTACTATATTATAAAACAAAATATAAATAATTTAGAGTTGAATTAAATAACGTTATAATTTGTTGAAAAACTTACATGTTGATGTTCGATGATCCTTTAACACTCCGCCACCATTTGATACCGAACAGAAATTGAAAATGCACGTGTTATATACACGTATATTATTGAAATATAATGAATAATACCGAAACAATTAAAGCGAAACTGACTGAAACGCAGCGAAATAACTGAAAAGCAAAAACAACAAACAACACCAAGCGGCAAATATGGCGGCAAACTATTATTGTATGTCGTATGTCGCGTCGTCACGTGATGTCGCGTTAGATGAATGTTGTTAGCATAGAATTATAAGATGGCAGAAACTAAATATTGCCAATTCGAAATTAATTACTTTTCTTTTATTAATGTTAAAAAATTCCTTTTTGTGAATCTAATCCATTCCGGGACTCCAATAAACACACATAAAAAATTTCATCAAAATCTGTTCAGCCGTTTAGGAGGAGTTTAGTGACATACACACGTACGGAAGAATTATATATATATAAAGATGTAGTAAAAAAGTTCGACGAAAACTCGAAAGGGGATAGTAAGTGACGATTCCATACTTTTGTTATCTCGCTTCTTTTGTTTCGACATTTTTTGACGGTAAATTAGTGTGAGCGGAGAGGCCATTTTCTAAGTTTTCGTTTTGATAATATGTTCCAGTTAAAAATTGACAGTTATGAATGTTTATGAATTCTGAATAACAAAAGTTGTAAAAAAAATTGGAACGAACGGTCACAATATGTTCTATAAAATATAGTAAAATCCCAAGTTAAGGCCATGGCAAGGTAATATGTAAGGCCTGTATAACGATAGATATCCTTAGAAACGGTAAGCAAACATATTCCTTCATATTTAAATATAATAATAAAAAACACTTCATTGCGCTCTGCGCACGCGGTGAGTTTATTGCGATATGGCAATTTCTTCCAACTAACCAGTGTTTCCTGCTCAGAGAAGGAATATTAGCGTGAGAAATATATTTAAATTATTTCTCCTCTGCTGGGGATCGATCGATTAATATACACTTTATTAATTAATTACTTTAATAATTAATTGATTTATTTAATAATTCATTAATTAATTAATTAATTAATTTTTTAATTGATTTTTTTACATAAATTATTTATTTATTAATTTATTTATTAATTTACTTATATTAATTATTTAATTAGTCAATCAATCAATTATTCATTCATTCATTAATTAATTAAGTAATTTATTTATTTATTTACTTACTTATTTGTTTATTGATTTAATTATTTATTAATTAATTATTTTATTTATTTATTTGTTTATTTATTTATTAATTTATTTATTCATTCTTATTTTATTGATTAATTAGTTTATTTATTTATTTATGGACAATACAGTGTTGTAGGTATTATAAACAAAACAATACACTGAAATGAACAAAAGACAGAACAATTATTTTTGTCCACAATTTTTCATTAAATAATCACATATATTACAACAAAAAATAAATACACATATACTTAAAATTATTATATGCCGGTGACGGGACCGAAAGGGAAATAAAATGGAATGGAGAGTTTTTTGTAGCAGTAATTACTAGCAGTGGATACATTTAAAATAATATTTTACATATTATGTAAAAACAGTAAAATATTATTGTTGCATTTAACCGAATAAAATTAAAGCCAGAAACGCATAGCGTTGTTTACATTGAATGAAATACAAAATTGATATTTTTTCATAAAATAGAATGAATTAAGCTGGAAACCGAGCTGGATTCTGAATGTTTCAGAGCTCTAACTGGTCTGGAAGTTAGTCAAAAATCTGCTGAAAAACTTCCAGTACAGACAGACAAGTAAAGTAAAAGAAAAGGCTGGGAAAAAAGATGGCCATGAACCTTTACAAAGGACAACAACATCTCTCTCACCTGTCTGCAAAAGTTTTTTCAAAGTTGATCAGACTATTAAAACATATTCGAGTACAGGATTTACGATAATTTCTTTCAGTGATAGTACCTACCTATTGAACAATGGCTGGATTCAAACTTTTCGGTATGAAACAAAGATGTCTCGGTATTGCAGTGACGGGTCGTATTAATAAATTCATTCTCGGTGCTACCTCAATACTTAGCACATCGAAATGTATGGAATTTGTCAAACTAACTAAGCATTGAGAAAATTTTTAGTACGTTTTATAATATGAATAAACAATTATATAATCGAATATATACATAGTTGCATACACGGGTTTCTTTCTCTGTCGGGAGTCAATGACATTTTTAATGCTATCCTCCAATATCTCAATAGAGACGAATTTTTAATATCCAGGGAGAACCAAAATCAAGGCACCTACAGAACTTTAAAAAAATTGGATTGACAGGGAACTGAATTGAACTGATATTTTATTTTATTCATATTCAGGAAACAAACAGCGTTACAAAGTTTATGGTATGGACAGTAAAGTTATAACAATTATGTCAATAATGTGTTTCCACATAAGTAAAAAAAACAATAAGTATATAAGTTTATACAAAATTTATAAAGAATATGTAAGAGAGAGTTGGGAATAGAGAGGAAACATAGAGTGCAGATGGAGAGGGATATGTGTTGGTATGAATATATATGAATATTTAAGGATTGATAAGTTTTGATTTGATAACATTTATTGATGAGTTGAATATATCTAATTCGTTTAGGTGCGTATTGAAGAAGTGTGATGAACGGTATATGAATGAGTATTTTTTAACTCGATAAAAAGGCATAATTTGCGAACGTTGCGCAAGCGCATAAAGTGATCACGTAAAGCAGTCGATGACAGGTCGTAAGCCCTGTAATTGTCTTGATTTCCCCGGATTTCACTTAACACTTATGTAATATTTTCTTCTGGTTGATTTTATTGATGATCAATTCGTTTCACAAGTGTCGAGTTTACGAGTATTACCCATCGAAAATTAATTCTTACTAAGTATTTTATTTATAAATTCTTACTAAAACAGATCAACAACAGAAGCTGTATTTACAATTAGACAAATCAAAGAAAAGACAATAAAGTATAATAAGACCGCATAATGTTATCTTTGTTTTGTTGACCTAACCAAGGACTTTTGACAGAGTAAAACACGTCAGCCCCATGTCCGAAGATAGGATCCCAAAGATAGCCCGAGACAACGTACCGGAGGGGTCTCGACCACGAGGACGCCCACCAAAAAGATGGTGAGATAGTTGACAGTCCACATTACAGGAGGCTGAAAATGCAGCATTAAACAGGCCCTGGGCCCAATGAAAGAATAAGAATAAGTAGAAGACTAATGGTGACTTTCACCAACGTCCCCTAACTCTTAAGTGCTACCTAAGAATTCTTATGTATCACCTAACGTGAATTTTCGTTTCACCACCTACATAAGAGTTACCTAAGACGCTAAGAGCCCCCTAATTCTGGGGAGCCGATTTCCGCCACCTAAACGAATACTTAAGAAACAACTGTCAAAATGACAGTCAGTATATAGCCATTTAGTAGCATAATATTGTCAATTGTGTTTATAATTTTAATTTTTCGTCGAATTACACGCATTTTGAAAATAAAAATGAATACGATTATAAATGCCGTAATGTTTCAAACTCTCATCGACGGTAAAATTTGGTTGCCGTTTTCTTTCGATTGGCATTTCCTAAAATACAAGACAAAATTGCTAAATGATGTCATCAATATTTATGTATAACATTATTGCATTTTTAGGCATTGAATATACATATTATTAGTAATAGCACAAGTAATAGTTACTTATTAACGAGAGAAAATAACTAAAATCAACTAAATAAAACTGAATTATTTGGAAATGTTGAACGAAATCACAACGTAATTGACAGAAAGTGACAGTCATAGAAAAAACATGATGCAATATGATGCATTCCAAATACAAATGTTGCCACTGTATAAACAAAAAAAATCGTTTTGAATTCCTAGCTAGGGAACAGATAAAATAGACTGGTGAAAACCAAACGATACGTTAGGGGCTACCTAAGCTTAGGTGATACCCAGCTATGTGACAGTTTAGGTAACATTGGTGAAAGTCACCATAAGTATTTTAAAAATTGTAAGATAATATATGCAAAATAAGTTTGACCTCCGCTAGAAATCGAACTCAAGATGCCAGCACAAAAATCAAATCTCATTAATAATGTAAGTACATGTATGACGGTTATTCCACACTTTTCTAGTACATAGTTGCTATTTAAAGCCTATATTACGGTGAAAATTCAATGTATTCATTCATTTATACCATCACGACATATCAAACAATGCAAGGTAACCAGCGAATGGTGTGCGGATGTGCACCTCGTTTCGCCTCAAAAGGCACAGAATGGCAGATGTACGAGTATATTCGATTACTCGGCTCTTGCGGGACACCCGAAAACGATCATAATTGAAAAAATGGAAGCACTATTCTAAGCCGGTGCTTCACAGCACAAATGCTATGTCTTAGCGAAAATGTTTAATCATAAAACCAAAACTACACGTAATTAAGTGTGTTTTAAAAATTTTGTAAAAGATTTCTATTCCATTACCATCTTCCATTCCGGTATTGGAAATAAGTCAATTCCGGTATATAATGTTTTGTACATTAAATTCGATATTTTTATCCTTTCCAGCCTCCAGAGCCACACAAGAAATGGAAAGGAACATTTATCGCGACAAAAGCGAAAGTTCGATGTCCGCAAGAAGATCCTCTCTTCGACAGATTCCCTAGTGGCGAAGAAGACTGTCTAACATTAAACGTATATTCTCCGTGGCTGCCGATGTACAAAAATGGCTCAGACCCCGAGTTCCCTGTCATGTTTTGGATCCACGGAGGAGGATTCGCAGCTGGGTCTTCCAATCCAGACCTGTACGGACCAGATTTCTTTGTCTCCGAAGAAGTCGTACTCGTCACCGTGAACTACAGACTAGGCGCATTGGGATTCATGAATCTCGAAGACGACGTAATATCCGGTAATATGGGACTGAAAGATATAATTTTGGCCTTGAAATGGGTTCAGGAAAACATCCACGCTTTTAACGGAGACAAAAACAGTGTCACTATTTTTGGAAATAACGCAGGAGCGACTGCAGTTTCATTGCTAATGCATTCGCCGATAGCTTCTGGGTTATTCAACAAAGCCATCTGTCAAAGTGGGGTATTCAAACTACCCCAGTTGTTTGCTCCCAACCCGCGACAGAGAGCTTTTAATTTAGCAAAAGTGCTTCATAAAAATCCGGATAACTCCCAAGAACTCCTGACGATATTTCAAAGACTGAATCCGCTGGAGTTCGTCAAAGCGACGCCGAGGACTTTTGACAGCACAGAAGTGAGAGACAGCCAGAAAAGCATCCTGCCGTTCGGGCCTTCAATTGAAAATGTTACCAGAAAAGACGGAGCATTTTTAACAGTTTCGCCAGACGAGTTGAGTTTCAACGAGATGCCCAACAAAAAAATACCTCTAATGCTGGGTTTCAACTCCGAAGAAGCCATAGTATTTTTAAGGACGATGATAAATGAACCAGAAATACTGACGAAGCTAAATTATAATTTTCAGTTTTCCGTTCCATTGAGAGGACTCCAATTCGAATACAACTCTCCCGATTACAAAGCGGTTTCTTCAAAGATTAAAGAATTTTACTTCGATAATTCTGTGATCAGAAATACGTCTATGAAAGAGTATGTGAATTATGTGACTGATTCGATATTTTATCCAATCCACAAGACGCTGGTGGAGCATATGAAAATTACGAAGGCAAAGACATTTTATTATAAATTTTCATATGACGGTTCATTGAACTTTTTTAAAAACACAGTTCTCCGCGATAAGACAGCCATGACAGGAGCAACAAATGGAGACGAGATATGCTATTTATTCAAGTGTGGAAAACTTGGAGATCTTTATGAAAAGATGTTCAAGAAGCCAGTGCAACCTGATGAGTTGACAGTCTCTGAGATGATGGTGAGGATGTGGACAAATTTCGCAAAATATGGGTACGTATGATTTGCTAATTTAAAAAAAGTTGAAGATGCAATGTAGGTAATACAGTTAAATATAATGATACATTCAAGTAAAGACTAATATAATTAACAATAGAATTAATCATTTTTTAGTCTGTAGTAATTTGGTTAGTATCTCAATTACATACATAGGCATAAAAACATTTTAATGGCCTTCCAGATTAATTGAGGAGAATAACATATAACACTTTGTTCAAGACATATTGGCAATTCTAATCATACAAATAATGACTTTTAATAAATAATGTCAAATTTTAAAATTATATGTATGTGTGTGTATGTTAATATGTATCTGCGTGTATGTATGTATGTATATGTAAGTATTGTCATACAAATGAAAGTAAGATTGTATGAATAGAATATAATAAATTAAGACAGTATGATCCTCCCTCAAACACGAGATGCGATCTTAACTGAGGGATGACTAAATCTTTAATTATGATTTGATTTTAAGATGTTTATTATTATAATTGTATATATAAAAATATTCAAAATATGAAATATTACAATAATAACGTAAATTAAAATTATGTCAGCTTTTAAAATACATGTGAAGTCTATAAAACAATATATTTTACTGACCTAAAAAGATAGGAAATGTGTTAAATTGTCTATTACATCAATAAGTCACGATTTTCAGGAAAAACAATTACTCGTAGTTACAGGAATTTTTTTAATATTTGACCATGACATTATTAGCACGACCAAACTAATGACTTTATGAAACTTAATTATTTTTAATCAAATATGTAATAATTAATTATACGCCGGTAAAGAAACCAAACTAAAGTTTTCTTAGGTTATGTTTAGCTTCAAAATAATATTTCAAATTATCAGCCATAGTTCTCTTTACCTTTATCTAAACCATCATCTCTCCTTTTTTAACAAACTGTGGCGGCACAGCGTCTAGCGTTTGGCCTGGCAGATGGATTCATATTCCTCCTGGCGACCAATAGCGAGCATCGATCTTTATAGAATTGGAATATTAATTACTATATTTTATTAACGACTTTCAAACTTACAATATAAATTCACTAAATAATAAATATACAAAATTAAATCGAATATTTTTTAATTGCTTAAACGCAAACATTGGATTTTTTCCCTGTCGGGAGTCAAATGATATTTTTATTGTAAAACTTTTTAACATCTCAAGAGAGACGAAGTTGGGATATTATAGAAGAACCAGGAACTCAAGGCACCTACAGGGTTTACGACCTGTGACATCTGTGCGAGACACCATCTCCACGTTTATAAGGACTGTTGCTTTCGTTGTTTACAAATAAACTAATTTCTCAATAGATGGCGTTACAATAAAAAAGGTTTCTTCGTTACTTCATAGATGGCAATAGTGTAATTCCATATTTTCAGGTGAATTGTTAAACACTATTCAAATATATTCATATAATAATAAGGCATAATTGGTGAACGTTGCGCAAGCGCATAAAGTGATCACGTAAACCAGGCGATGATAAGTCGTAAGCCCTGTAGGTGCCTTGAGTTCCTGGTTCTTCTATAATATCCTTATTTCGTCTCTATTGAGATGTTAAAAAGTTTGTTAATGAAAATACAAAATTAACACGAAAGAGGGGAGATTACCACTGAAGTGGGTCGCTTGCGCGTTCAGATATGATAAAATTAAATTTATTAATAGTTTTGTTTAAAAAAATATCAATACGTGTAAAAAGGTACAGAATTTCTTAATATGTATCTAACAGCCAGTTTCATAAAAAGCAGCAAAAGGACCCTTTAGTTAAAGGTTCTTTAAAAATTTAAAGTCGCCTTTAAGTCGTTGCGTTTCATAAATAATAATGCCGCGTACTTTAGTAAAAGGCAGAAATGTCACCAAAATACCTGAAAGTTGGCAATATTGCTATCAAAATCTATGGAAACATAGCTCATAGCATAGGTAAATCTTTCTGTTTACTACCACATACATAATATGTTATTTCTGTCATTGAATTGATCATTGATGTATAGGACATGTTTATGGAACAAAATCTATCAAAAAATTCTTCTTAATTCTACTTTTCCATGTGGTCGATTTTTTTCTTATATACTTTTCACTGCTGTATCACAGTACGCATCTTCTAATTAGCTCATTTTGAGAACATCATTTTTTTTTATATTATTTATAAAAAAATGTTTAAATAATAACAAAACTATTGAATATTAGTAAGTAATATGCACATGATCGTCAACATTTAATTGACAATATTGACATCAACAAGAACTGACTTGAACATTATGTCATATTGCAGCACACTCTGGTGGCAAAAAAATTAACTGCTCTTAAAGTAGACTTTAGCAACTAAAGTACGAAGACACTGGACTTTAAATTAAAGTGTACTTTAAGTGACATTTTGTTGTTATGAAACGCAATTTATTTTAAAGTCGACATTAAGTCTCTTTTAATTTTTATGAAACTGGCCATAAGTGATCTTTCATAATTCTTGCCTTAAAAATTAGCCACTTAACGGGTTTTAGAATCGTATACACTTCTGATTTGATTATTCCGTATGTATTTGAATAATGAAAGTGAACAGTATTAATCTAGGAATGGAATGAAAATAAACCGACTCCCTTTATCTGATTTGACTTATCTGTATTTTGACCTTCCTCTACTAAATCAATACTAGTTTTATGCCCTTTCATAAAATCTGGATTTGCTTTCTAGGATCGGTAGAATGTTGGCAGTGTATAAAATTGTTTATATTAATAGGGCGATATTTGGCGCACACACAACTTGTGCGTCCCGGGGACAAATGAACAAACTTCATAGGATAGAGGAGGGCTCATTTCACATACATAAAAGATCGACAGACATAGTTACAAATTTCTATAATGGCGTTGGCAGAATCAACCACTTGAAATTTCAAATATAATTTCCATATAATGTATATTTCGCAATGTGGAGTAACCAGCGACAGTTGCGCGGGTGTGCATCACCTTATATAAGGAGGCACGACACGAGGAATGTATCACATAACACAAGTCTCGTGTCACCTAAAAAGGCACTTCATTCGGAATGGTTGGTGAATACCATATCAATCATTGATCACAATGACCAGTGACCATCTTGAGAGTGGTCATTTCAATGTAAGGGCTATCTCTACATCATGCTTAGTTTCTTTTGTTCATATTCATTTTAAGAAAGTTCTTCAACTTTTTTTTTCTTAATTACACGAGAGCTGCTGCCAATTATTGTGTGATATGCGGTTCGATGACGGCTATCTCTGTTTAAGGTACGATTTGAAGCTCCCTATATTCCAATAGAAAATATCTACCTCGTCTAATACGCACCAGAGTGCTGTGGGGACGTTCAGAAGATTATGTCCTCTACCCCTTATGTAGTTGGGTGGTACAAAATCCCTAGCCTTTCTAGCGATTCAGGACAGTCATTAATATTACGGAAATCTTGAAGCCGGTCAAGAGTAGGCGTTACTTTCGAGACACAGATAGGAACAGGCCGTCAAAAGTTCTGGGTGGTACATGTATGTCGGATACACTCCGTGCATTAGCATGTACAGGAACCTAATAAAATTCTGCTGGATTTGCTCCAACATATCAGAATATTTTCTTTGGTAGGGCGCCCAAACTGTTCCAATTTGGTACGTACCTTACAGTTGAAAATATTTTTCAATGCTTACTGGTTTGAGAATGGGTCTGCCCAGCAGTTGACCGCATCTTTCAATTATAATGTTCCCACTTTCCCAATAAGAAAAAGGGTGTTGATTAACAAATATATTAAATGAACCTTATTCATGTTTTTTCAAACTCTTGAAATCCTGGAATTTTGGTTTTGGAATATATTTTTAGTTTTTCTTCATATGTTTCAAACAAATATTTCTTTTCGTTTCAGAAACCCTACACCCAAAGACGACGTGGTCTTGCATAAGCTGATGTGGAGACCGGTGACCCCAAACAACCATTACTATCTGGACATAGGCAGGGACTTCAAATTGAACACATTCCCAAGATCCGAGAACGTACAGTTCTGGGATCAAATCTATAATCAATACTCTTCAGTAAAAACTACAGACAAAATTGTTAAAACTGAGTTATAAAGAATAAAAATAAACTTTTAGAAGAATATTTAAATCAAATAGTGTTATTGATTTTGTTATCTTTTAGTTTATTTCAATTATTGATGTGTTTCGTGTAAAACAGTTTATCGTTAGAAAAAATGTAGCAAAATCATGATCTTTTATTTTTATTTGAGTCAAATTACATCTTTCGATAAATTAAATTTTCTAGAAGAATGACGGAACCTTATCTGTGGGTACTTGAAAAATGTTTTTATATTTAATGTGTTTATAAGTTCTGGAATATTTATAACTGAGCCCCATCGTTCATATATTTTCGAGGGTAAACATACATCCAATATTTCAACTTTAAACATTATTAAAATATTACTATTTGCATGAAACACATGAGATCCAACTGTCGATGGCTTTTAATATGTATGGTGTATAGTTGAAGAATACATACCAAACGTTAAACTCTTAAATCAAAATTATTCAATATTTCAACATACTTTATTTTTATGCAAGTCAAGATAGGATGGTGTGGTCACTCCTTTTTTCCGACCCCGAATATGTAAACAACTCAATGGTATTTATGTTTGTAAAATTTCGCGGATATTGGCTTGAAACCGAAGTAAATTCTATTGAACAAATCGATAGTTTATTTATACACATCACATGTTTGTTTTATACATTAAGTTGAAAATGGACAGCATAAAGATAATAGCAACAATATATAAACATTTATGAATGTCAAAAAAAACATATTATGAAGAATAAAGTATAAATTTGAATTCACAAGAATGGCATTTAAAAATCATCCATACAACATCACTTCCTCAACAGCGCATTCCAGCCAAACCCAGTCCTGAGAAGCTGTAGTTGGAAAATATATATATAAATGTATAGAAGTAATGTGTGCAGATATCTAGTTGCTATTGCAATGGTCTCTATAAAGAAGTCAAAGAACAGACTTATAAAGCTGCAGTTATTCTCTGATGCATGAGGGACACTGTTTGGGCAAATGAACATATAATAGTTGAAAGTAAGATCCGAATATATTATAAAATACCTACACATCAGACCCATAATGACCTATGGAGTTGAAGCAAGGGCAGACACGGTGAGAACAGTTACTCAGAACAACAGAGATGAAAACGCTAAGACCTATCATGGGCAGAACCCTCAGAGACAGAATTCCTAGTGAGGAGATTCGCAGAACCTGCATGTGGAGGATATTGTAAGATGGGGCAGGCAAAGAAGACGATACTGGAGAGATGATGTAGAGAGGATGAATCCAGAAAGACTGCCAAAGATTGCAATGCGCGAGATACCAGAGGAACGCCGACCATCGGGAAGACCATCAAAGAATCACCATCTCTTGGTAGATCTATGACCTTTAGAAACAGATCATAGATCTACCAAAAGAGGAAGATGAATCAATTTTTTTTCAAACTGTCACTTCTATCAAGAAGTGACAGTTTGAAAAAAGAATAAAGAAAAAAATTGTATAATATATGAACCAAAGAAATTTTAATAACATGCTTTTAATTGCCTCATTAAGTGAAACAAACTTCACAAATAAAGGACAGCGATCCAGAAACGACTACTTGATACATTCACAACAAAGGTACAATATGAATACCGCATTTTTTGTATGGTTTTTTAAGCGATTTAAATGACAAAACTTTTAATAAGCTTGTCTTGTCTTTGAACAAATAATTATATTTTGTTTGTTTCAAATAAATTCATATTGTAATATATTTTTTTGTATTTTCGTTGATAAGTTGCATCTTAAGGAGGAGTCAGCTGCCATCGAACTATTTTTTTTTAATTAAAGAAGACAAAAATATCTGGAATGAAAAATATGTCATGATGTTGCATTAATGCTTCAGGTTTAGTAAAGAAACCTAAAAACATTTATTTTCCATTCAGCACCATTGCGAAATAATAGTTTTTTTGGTTTATTTACTTAACCTAATGCATTAATGCAACGTCACAACATGTTATTCCAGATATTTAGTTCTTCTTTAATTAAAAAAAAATATATATTGCTATATACCTTATAGTTTTTTTAGAAATATAGTCAAAAATCGGGGTATGCTTATAATTTTTCTACAAGAATATATACAGAACATAATTAAAAAATTAAGGTAAATTTTCCAACTGTCGATTTGTTCATGAATTCAATTCTCTGAATGAATCGACATTATTAAGCCAAGATGCGTGTACGAAGGAAAATTTTGTATGGCGTAGTGGACTTTTTGCATGCTAATAACACCAACTAGAAGCCTCGCAGCATATATGTTCCCATACATGAATTTACTCAGAATTCAGAGTAGAACATTTTATGTGAGTTTTGTGTGTGTGTGTCTGTGTGTCGGTCCCCTCCTTATAACTTTTGATCCGCTCAATTTACAGAGCCCAAATTTTCATAATATATAGACAGTTATTGGCCTACAAAACTTTTATACTCGGAATTGTGAATTTCACTTTTTGAAATTTTGATTTATTTTTCCATATATCTCAAAAACCAAAAAAGCTAGAACGCTGAAAATTGGTATAAACATAGACAAATACAAATTCTCAAATTAGTTTTTTTAATAAAATTCCAGGGTTTCTCACCCCCCCCAACTATAAAATTTAATTTTCTATAAAAAATATTAAAATTGTATTAGCACATCGCGATTTTTTTTTAACAATTTTTATAAAAATTGAATTTAGTGACGACATTGTTTCATACAATTTGTATGGAAGTAGCCTACACACAATATCTAAGAAGACTTAATAGTTTGATACTAATCTCCAAATATACATACATACCATCATACTGTTTTCACATTCTGGGTAGGATCAAAGGAGTGACCTCCATACTATCCTATCTTGACATACATATCTAGGTACATGTGTTGTATAGAAAACCAAATATCTTAAAATATTAAATAATTTGTATTTATGGGTTTATAGTTTGGTATTTATTCTTCAACTATACATACTATCGCTATCGACAGTCGGATCTCATGTGTTACATGCAACTAGTTCTAACTAATATACAAACTAACCAAGTTATTTTTTTCAAAATGATTCGTTTTGAAGTAATGATGCAATATCAAATTGAAAAAAATGGGTACGTTGCCAGCAGTCGCCCCGTTTCTGTTTGTTGTTGATTTTTCACTGTATCGTTTTAGGATCGTAAAATAAAAATAAATAAGTAAGATCTAATAATTTTTAATTGAGTGCTACAGACATAGTAGGCACATCTACTCGATAGTTGTTCAAAAATGGATATTAAACACAGACCAAAAATTTATAGACATCATTATATAACATTTTTATTCATTTATTACTTAATTAACTATCTTATTTTTTATATTTTGAAATATTATCTTTTTTGTTTATTTTTGTTTTATTTTTATGTATCGATCGGTAAATTGAAATAAATAAATAAACATATAAATAAATAAATAAATAAATAAATAAATAAATAAATAAATAAATAAATAAATAAATAAATAAATAAATAAATAAATAAATAAATAAATAAATAAATAAATAAATAAATAAATAAATAAATAAATAAATAAACAAATAAATAAATAAATAAATAAATAAATAAATAAATAAATAAATAAATAAATAAATAAATTTATTAATAAATAAATAAATAAATGAATAAATAAATAAAAAAAAATAAATACATACATAAATTAATTAAGAATTAATAAATTAATTAATTAAGAATTGATAAATAAATAAATAAATAAATTAATCAATAATAAGTAAATTAAATAAATTAAGAATAAAAAATTTTTGATTAATTAATAAATAAATTAACAAAATTATAACATCAAATATAATCAAATATAAACAAATAAAATAATTAATAGATAACTATATATTACTATATAAATGACTCTTCAATGAAAAAAAAAAAATTTACAAGTAAACAAATAAAAAAAATAATTTAGAAGTAAAATAATAAAATAAAATTATTAATTGATGAATAAAAAAATAATCAATAATTAAATAAATAAATAATCAAATATATATAAATAAATAAATAATAAAAATAATTAATTAATAGACATATAAATAAATAAACAAAGTTATTCTTAAATTAGTTCCATCCCGACCAAATTTCATTTCTTATTTCACGCGACTTGACGCCAACTGAGCCGCAGTTTCTCATTGATGCTCGGTTTATTTTTCTGCATAATTTTTACATGTTACAAAATAAAGTAGATAAAGCTTTGTCATTATTAGTACAGTACAGTACAGTACATCTACTAGTCCATCGTTAAATGTTCCCGCAACTAAAATTGGAACTAATAAATGTATTTCTGTAGGATAAAATTTTATTTGTTCTTTGAACGAGGTCGGCGCAGAAAGACATCTCGGAAATCCTCGATTCAATATAACGATAAATTAAATAACAAGGAAAATAAAAACCTAAAATTTATAAGAATTTCGTTCATTTAACACAGACTACTGCTCTTTGTTAAGTGGGACAAAAAATAAACACATACGGCGGTACTAATAACGAAAAAGTAGCGAGGTTGAACTATGGAATAGAGTGACTAAAACCTAACGGACAAAAATCTCACTAATAACCAAGTTTTAAAACTTCTATTTTATTCCATGGTTTATATCACCATGGTAACGCTAAACCATCCGGTCCCCTAGTTTAGTGGTGGAATAGCAATAGTGAATTCGTGAGCTGTCAAAAATCAAATAGACCGCGCGTATTGTATTTTGTCATTTTTAAAAAAATATTTTTTTTAATTATGGACAACAATCTGTTTGATTATAGAATCGGCGATTTTGAAAGATCGTTTCAAGAAATTGAGCAGGTGGAAAGTTTTTTGATGACGCAAAATTTATAAGGTGTGTTCGTAGGTGCGTTGTAATACGTTTGTTGATTACGAAGACATTAATTTTATAAGAAAGTACAGATTTTCAAAGGCAGGAGTTAGACATCTCGTAGATTTATTTGGAAGAAGGCAAATAAATGAAGATATTTTTTTTCCATTGACAATTGTTTTAAAATAAATGTAATAAGTTATGTTGAAATAAGTTAAATTATTAGGAATTCAACCAAAACGTGACGATACATAAACAGTAAACCGTCAAAACCATGCAGTAAACAAACAATGACAAACATAGAAATACGATGATTCTCGATAGGTGTCATAGATGACGGCTAATAAAGTCATAGAGAATGAACAAAAAATAGCATAAAGTAAAAAAAAATTCCGAAATTCCCGTTAAATGGCTGCGTTCACACAACATTCATTCCGTATTCCATGGTTTACTTAGTCCTTGTACATTTTTACATTATTAGTAAGAACCCACTAAACCACGAATTAGTGCCTAATACGTGGTTTACGTAGTGCGAGGTTTAGTTGGCTAAAACGAGTTTTAACGAAAATGTTATTAGTACCGCTGATAAGGAATAAATAACACTTAAACATATTTTTTTATTGACAAACTTTTTAATATCTCAATAGAGATGAAGTTGGGATATTTTAGAAGAATCAGGAACCCAAGGCACCTGTTATCGGCTGGTTTACGTGATCACTTTATGTGTTTATTAATAAAAATGAATATGTAAGTATGTATGTATGTGTGTTAATAGAGATAAACTAATTTGAATTGTTTTTACAAAATTCGGTAGGACCTTTTCGGGTAGGATATTTATTTAAACAAATTTATGATTAATTCTAATAAAAACATTAAATCTAATTATAACGTTACAATTGTTGTGATCTGATTTGCATAAAGCAGATGTAGATAGTCTATAAAGTTAATTAAACAGGTTTAAATTTATCTATCAGTTGAAATCCGTCTTCCAAGAGATTTCTGTGAAACAAATGAAATAGTTTGATTTGTAGAAATCCATTTTAAAAAATATAAATTAAATTGAACAACCTCATTATTTTTCATTATGAGTGAATGAATATCTCCTTGTGAAAAGTACATACACATAGATCCTCATACACTCCTTAAATAATGCTTAAAAGCTTGTGCTATACGCAAAATAAATCAGTTGATGCATCAGGATTACGTTTTTAACTCGCCAATACTGGATTAATTAGCCAATGTTTATCTTGAACTTTTTTATTCTTAAAAAACAATTCATATATACCCGATAATACCTTTTCAACTAGTGTAGTGTAATAAGAAGTCGAATAATATTATGGTATACCCTATTTCGAAACCAAAATTTGACTTTATCGTAGCAATTAGCAGTAGCAAGAATTTGGAAGGAAAACTTTCGAAATAAAAATTTAATATGCGGGAATCGATCCAAGGATTCCAACACCCAAATGAAACTGCTTACTACGTTGCTACGGCGGTAAATATGTATCGCTTTTAAGGGTGATCATTGATCATATCAAGATCTGACTTAAATAGGATTAATACATACCTTTCGTATAGCTTAACTTAGCTAAATAATCACAATTACTGGGATAATCTTCTGATATTCCCATAATTTAAACACAATAGTTTGTGACATATTATGTATGAACATTGTACATACATTATACATGTTTATTATACGTAGATAAATAGGGGAGGAATATTAATTTGTCATTTCAATAAAACTCTTTGGTCCGTTATATAATAATATGATATGTGGGTCATTGTACTTATAGAAAATTGGTCTGAAGGGAGGAGGTATAAAGACCCTAGATTTAATCGGAAAATCGTCCTGAAAATAATAGATATCAACATTACTTCTGAAAGGATGAAATGTATTATACTCAATGATCGATGTCTATTATTTATTCCTTTATGTATAGGTACACTTCTGAACGAAAAGAGATTTTCTAAGGAAAAAAAAAAATTTGATCATATTTTACCTTTAATTAGGACGCTGGAGTATCTTTTTTTGTCTTATTCTTAATTATTATATTACATATTATTTGATTATAAAAAAATGTAAAAAATCTCGAAAATCAACCAAAATAATGGAAAATAAAAGATTTTTTTTTCTATTTAAGGGAGTCATACAAGGCATTGCTCTTTTTCCTATCTCATTCTTATAACTGAAGTAAGGTAACATAATGTAAAGTACAATTTGTCGGCCTTCGTGGCTCAGTTGGTTCGGTATCTGACTGCTGATCCAAAGGTCCCTGGTTCGATTCTCGGTGGAGATACATTTTTTAATTATGTTTTCAGTCTGGATCTGTGAGACAATATATATCGTAAGTCTCCATAATGAAGAACATGTTATTGGGTGCGTGTTTAATTAATATTTGGCATAGTACCTACCTGTAAGTTTGCCGAGAAGCAATATAATAAATAACGTCTTTTGGGTATTCTATTTTCCTTGGAATAACCCCATCCTACTCTATTATTCGTATCCTCGTTTTGAAATTATATAAAGCTGGTCTTCACCACTATTATTCACCATTCTGACGATGCTCGGCATTGGGTGATTCCGGTGAATGGGGAGTCGCATTCGCGAACAAATTTAAATAGAACGAAAAATGATGTGTTTTCTTCATTATCATATACGAAGTATTAAAAATACTATACCGTGCTCTTGAGATGTTTCAAATCATTCAACGGCGCAACAGAATTGAAGCAAATGTAAAAATAAATAATAATAACTTAATTATCATTATGTTACTGAACACATGTTCAGAATTTCAAAAACAAACATACGTACTAATTTGTACATTACCTATGTCTGCAATTGTGTAAATATTTTTTCAAAGCAATAAGTACTAGGTATATTTGTTTGGATCATAATTTTATTTTTGATAAATGTGATTCATGTAAGAAATGTACAAGCCCGGATAGCTCAGTCGGTAGAGCATTGGACTTTTAATCCAAGGGTCTAGGGTTCAAGTCCCTATCCGGGCGGATTTTTTTTAAAAATATTTTTTATATTATCTACGTGTCACAAAAAAAATTAAAACCACTGTAAACAATATTTGAATATGTCTGTGAACAGTTTATTTTTCATGTTTATGTGTTTCAAATACCATGTTTAATGTGATTTTGCAAATCTGGATGATAGTTAGATTTGTGAGTTTGAGATTGAGTGAGATAGATTTTTTAAGTCTCAACTTCAGCTATAAAGGCACTTGAATCGAGCCAGATCACATTAAAACTGGCATGGGAGTGCCTGTGATGCCTTACAAGTAGGGTTGCCATATGGGTTGAAAAAAAAACCGGACAAGTTATAAAAAAAAAAATAATAACAACATAAAAGTAATCTAACTATATTAATCTATTTTTTAATGTATTTTGCATTCGATACCATTGCTTTTAATTAAATTTTATTGCTAATCAGTGCAACTTGCATTAATATTGAAAAAAAAAACGCACAATTCACTTCTAACACGTTTACAGCCAGAAAATTTCTTTCATCTGATCATACATTCTTCATCACATTGAATATTCTTTCTACAAAAGCATTCGATATGAGAATACTACATAATGTATTGTACGATTTTTATCGAATTCGGTGCTGCTTCTTTATTGACAGACTTAAAAAAACGGACTGTTCGCTCAGAAACCGGACATCTGGCAACCCTACTAACAAGGCTTGGGGAACACTATAAAGTTTACTTACTATAATAAAGGTGGGTATAGAGGGATAGATGGCAACGAGAAAGCAGATAATTTAGCTAAAAAATGGGCAAGGACATCTTTCATAGGACCTGAACCAGCACTTGGATTATTTGCAATCACGCAATCAAAAAGTCCACAAAAGATTGGACCACAATGCAACACCGAGAATTCTAGAAGACATATAGTGGTCAGTGACAGGAAAAAGTGTTTATAAAAGTCCTCCCAAAAAGAGAACCAGGGAACTTCTAAAATTAAGCAGAGACTAAATAAGAACTATAATCGGTTTATTTACTGGCCACTGCCATCTCTAATGACACCACTTCATAATGGGGATAGTAGAGGACCCAACCCTTGGAGGGTGTCAACATGACGAAGAAGCCCCCTCACACTTGATCTTTGAATATCCAGTTTTTATGGACGCCAGACACAAACATCTGACTTAGACGACATCCCAAATAGCAGATTTCAAAGATTTATTGACGATATCAGGCTACTTCTTAGATGAAACAATTAAATGGAGCAGTGCAATAGATCAAAGTGGTCGCAGTGCAGGGAGTACAAAAGAACCACTTCTAATAATAATAAAGTCACAACTTCTATATGTATAGTTCTATGTAGAGTTACATATAATATTACAGTTTTTAAGTACCTACATTTTTACATGAATTACTAACAAGATTCATGTCAATGTGTATATAAACCTGTCTGTGAAAAACATAAGCACAGAAAATAATATATTCAAAATAAAGTCTTGTTTTTTGAATATTTTTATTATTGCATATACGCAAACATTGGATTTTTTTTCCCTGTCGGGAGTCAAAGATATTTTTTAACATATTTAATTATTGCAATTGAGACGACTTTGGAATATTTACTGTAGGAGAACCGGGAAATCAAGGCACCTACAGGGCTTACGACCTGTCATCGGTTGGTTAACGTGATCACTTTATGCGCTTGCGCAACGTTCACCAATTATGCCTTTTTAATGAGATCCCTATCAATTAAAGAAAGGCATAATTTGTGAACGTTGCGCAAGCGCATAAAGTGATCACGTAAACCAGACGATGACAGGTCGTAAGCCCTGTAGGTGCCTTGATTTCCCGGTTCTCCTACAGTAAATATTCCAACTTCGTCTCTATTGAGATAATGAAATCTGTTAAAAAATATCTTGTTTTTTGGTTGAAAAAAAGGAACGTTTAATCTTTGATAGCTACATATGTACATCGTATTTATTAAACAATATTGCAATCTCAGATGAACAAAAAATTATGAATAGGTATATCTACGTTTATTTCGTACCACTTGGATACAAACCAAATTATTGTTATATAGAAAACAAAAATATGTATTTACTCAGCTGTTGGAAATATTCAATAAACTGAAAAAAGTAATAATCGTCGATTATATTTGGTCATTTTGATAATTTAAATGTTTGACTGCACTGCAGTGAACAAGTAACAATTTATTGTTACTCACTACCCCAAGGGGATATAGTGGGGAGTTTTGATTTGCTAATTTTATTTTTTTATTGCAGAATATCAATTGATTATATCATGCTAGATTATATTCAAAATGTTTCATCACAATGTATCTCCATGCTATGTACGGGCGGCGTGTTTAATGTATGTACTATATCGATTATAGACTTAAGTACTCATTCGATCATTTTAAAATTTTGCATATTAGTATATATAATATCCACTTTTCTATTTCTATTCCTACAGTTCCTCCCCCATCTCCGTCATTATCCTTATTTCTTTTGTCATATGTATATTTTTTTAACTCATATAT
Organism: Molanna angustata; assembly: GCA_963576475.1. Classification (NCBI taxonomy): domain Eukaryota; kingdom Metazoa; phylum Arthropoda; class Insecta; order Trichoptera; family Molannidae; genus Molanna; species Molanna angustata. The sequence continues at coordinate 30,639,246 of OY754978.1, forward strand.
TTTTTTTTAGTTTTTAGTATCTATATGATATTAATCTTTTTTCAGAATCAAATTTAAATACGTACCTACTTTGTGGACAGTTTTTTTGGCCTTGATTAATTACTCATTGTTTAGGTTCATATTAGTTAATAATGCTGTTATTGTCCCAAATAAACTAAATTAATAATAAATAATACTCGCTAAGATGAAAATAAATATTGTAAATAGTTAAATATCCATACATTCTTCCATACATTGATCTTTTCTTGAGCTAAATGACACGTTGTCCAGGCTACGTTCACAATGAACGCCGAGTGCACTAAGTGGCGCTCCAAGCCGTTCATAATGACCGGAAACAGACGCTCGAAAGAAATTCTATAGCTTTCAGATATGCACCAAAACATCGAGTATATGCACCAAATGATCGGTATTTTTTATTATTTAATTGTCGGGTGAAAAACGCTCTTACAAACGTTCATAGTATCTGTTTACTTCTATTTGTTTCTGTGGTATCTATTATGTCAGTTGACATCGGTTAACATTATTTATGATGACAATATGCCTTCACAAAGAGGTTAATTTATCGAAATATCATTCAACAATTTTCAATAAAGGTCAGAGATCATTACTTACACCACTGCCCAATTGTTGTATTTCGATGAAAATATAACCTAAAAAGAGACATGTATGATAAAGGACATTTGACATTTAAAACGCCCGATGCTGCGTTCAGATTGAAACGCCGCGGCACTCGAAAGCGTTCAGTGAGATTAGTGTGAAAAACGCCATAATCTGCAACTTCAGGTACATTCGACGCCTGACGTCGAGCGTTGAATCTGAACACAGCCCTATGGGGGCTGAAGAGTAATGTAGCGTTGGTCACATTCAATAATTATGCTTTCGTTTCAATTTGTTTGTAAACAATTATAATAGAGATCATTTTACTGATAGGTATTTAATTTAATTCGATTTCGATTCAGTAATTATCTATCTACCTGAAATGAATAATTTGATTCGAAATTAATGGGTTTTAGATTGTTAAATGGGGACTTTAACAATTTAGCAATTAACTCTTTTCCAAACGATTACACCTCGAGTAGGACGCGGTGGAAAAATACAATTATAGGGGGAGGGGGTGAAGAACAGGAGGGGATGATGCGAGACAAGCAGTTGAGCATTTATTATGTATAATGTTCGACCGAACGTTCAGCAACTTTCGGCCAAATAAAGCACCTTTGGATTCGGCTTCGGCCAAAAATAAGCCGGAGTTTCCATCAGTCACTAAATACAGTTAAAACTAGCCATATTTAAATATATGTATTGTTTAAACAATTGAACCTAGTCGTTTTGTTACGTATACCAATTATTTTATTTCATCTCAATAAAATACAAAGTTGATAAATCTATTTTATTTATTTATTTACTCATAAACGGCATGAATTGCCTTTTACAAAGATACATTAAAATAAACATACTGAGGAAAAACATAGCAACTAAAAACACTAAGGAAAAGGAAACAAAAAAGAAAATAAAACAAAAAAGTCAATAAAATAATATGTGAAGCAACTAAACATAAAAAAAGATATATATATGTGTATATACATATATATATATATATATATATATATATATATATATATATATATATATATATATATATATATATATATATATATATATATATATATATATATATATATATATATATATATATATATATATATATATATATATATATATATATATATATATATATATATATATATATATATATATATATATATATATATATATATATATATATATATATATATATATATATATATATATATATATATATATATATATATATATATATATATATATATATATATATATATATATATATATATATATATATATATATATATATATATATATATATATATATATATATATATATATATATATATACGACGACGATAGCATTCGATAGAGAGACGATAGCATTCGAATCCCGACCGCATGGACAAGTGTACTTGAAAACAATATTTTGAAAAACCATAGTAATCAAATTAACCCAACTACCGATATTTCAAACAATAGTCACATTAAAAACATTAGTAAAATTCCTAGTAAACCGAAAACTGATAATCCACCTGTAAACAATATACCGTTAAGTACTCGAGTCACTAGAAGCCAAACAAAATGCAATAATGACGTCATTGGGGAAACCCACTCCTCCACTAACACCTGACTCGGCTTCCTTTCAAACTTTCACTTGGTGGTAAGCTTCCGACGCGAACGGACGTGCGCGCACTATCCCTCGCGACGGAAATTTATTAACAAGGCGCCTATTGAAAATGTCTGATGAGATTCAGACGAAACGTCGGCAGACGACTGATTCTCTCGGGAATCAGAATTTGACGCGGGTTATCCCCAAAATACTTAATAATAACATATATATATATATATATATATATATATATATATATATATATATATATATATATATATATATATATATATATATATATATATATATATATATATATATATATATATATATATATATATATATATATATATATATATATATATATATATATATATATATATATATATATATATATATATATATATATATATATATATATATATATATATATATATATATATATATATATATATATATATATATATATATATATATATATATATATATATATATATATATATATATATATATATATATATATATATATATATATATATATATATATATATATATATATATATATATATATATATATATATATATATATATATATATATATATATATATATATATATATATATATATATATATATATATATATATATATATATATATATATATATATAAAATTTGAACACAAATTGTCAGAAGAAACGGTGGAAAGATTCATTTGTTTACAATAATATTTTCAAAAAAAAAATAATAATTTATAGATAGTCAAGACTCATTCATTACATATAATCATTTCATTATATATAACAACAAACTCTTGTATGCTCCATAACCCAATGCAAAGACATCGATCTGCTCAAACTTATTTCCAAGTCTTGGAAGTCTCTGGATTGGTGAGCCAAACAAATAATTTGTGTAGACATTTTGTAAGGCGAAACATTCACTATTGCGAGTGAGTCTTGACGGTACACGTAAGTGAATCTGTGAAAAAAGACGAGGACAATGTACAACACATTTCAGTAATATATTAGTTGGTATCTACTATCAGACAAGGGTTATTAACTTTTGAATTTTTATTTTATATTTACATATATGTATCTTTTATACTATTTTAATTCCAAGGCTGACAACACTCAATACCTCAAATTTATTTTTATGTAAAGTTCAATCTTTATTTGTTAAGAAAATAATTTTTTGACAAATTTGTGTATTTATCTGCCTATGTTTCCAATCTTTACATTATATTAGTAAGTACATATCAAAGAATTTTTTAACAATTTTTGTAAAAATTGAATTTAGTGACGACATCGTTTCATACAATTTGTATGACAGTAAACAAAATATCTAAAGAGTTTCTCAATAGTTTGATACTTGATATCCATACATACCATCGAGCTGTTTACTTATTCGAGGTAGGAAAAAAGGACTGACCTCCACATTATCCTTACTTAACATAGGTACAGATTTTGTATAGAAAAAAAATATCTTATGAAAATCATTCAATAATTTGGATTACTGTCTGTGTTTATAGATGGGTATGTATTCTTCATATAAATATATTATCGCCATTGAAATTTGCATCTCATGTGTTACAACAATTACATAAATTACCGCCGTGACACAGTTGGTAAGCCGTTTGTTTTATATGCGGCTGTCCTGGGGTTCAATCTCCAGCAGAGGAGAAATTTATTTAAATTAATTTCTCACCCTAATATTGCCTCTCTGGGCTGGAAACAATGGTTAGTTGGAAGAAATTGCCATATGGCAATAAACTCGCCACTTGCGCAGGGTGCAAGGAAGTGTTTATTATTATTATTAATAAAGTATCCTCCACATCTTGTATTGATATTTTTACATAATTATTATACAGCATAATTATAAAATGTCTTAGAAAAGACTTAATTTCGGCTTTGGACAAATTCTGACCTTCGGTCAAAAACTACATATAAGTCACATCGGGGGTGGTGTTAAGGGGGTTTATTACATTAATAGTAACAAAATTAAAAAGGTAATTAATAATTTATTTAGATGGGTCGGCGCGCGGCGGTGGTACGATAAGATCGCGGGATTAATTCATCGATAGCCCAAGAGCATTTTCGTTTCATTTTGAAAATGTATGACTATTCTTCCGATCTATTGCTCAGTGTAACAATTTTTTTTTCTCCCATCCTATTTTCTTTCCTTTCCATTACAGGCATACATACAATAACTGTTAGATATATTTTTATTTATTTTTTGTTTACTGTGATTATTTAATGATCATCATCCGTGGACCAACGTAATTGGTCTCTATTTTGTTTATTTCATCGTGTTTATTTCATTTCTTTTTCTATATTTTATAAGACTGAATGTGTCCCTTGAATAAATAAATAAATAAAATAATATATCACAAAATCGATAAACGATTGTTTTTTTTACTTTGTGGTATCATTTTACAATTAATTAAATGACATAAAACTCAAATTTGTTTACACCACTACATACATAACTTTTATTGAATATTACCTTGTATGTTTTTTGTCCTCCTGAGGAATGGAACTTTATTCTCGTAACATGTAGAGGAATTTTTATTCAATTGAATAAAAGTTATAATTTTAGTGGTGTACACAAAGCAGTAGCGGAATTGCTTATAGAAGCCGAAAATCTTGGCTTGCCTGTGAATATTATATTATAAAGGAATTCAAGATCTAATATTTTTTTGATTGTTTTATTGAAACCATACTACAAGATTAAATATTGAACCGTATGTACATAGATACGATGTTTGACAGGGTCACAAATGTAAATATTATTTTGATATGTGATTTTAAAAAAATATTTTCATGGCCACTCGAATGAACAACGATGCTAAAAAAAACATTAAATTTTCGACATGTCCCAATTTTTGTTCAGGGTTTTCCTAGTCCGAAGGTTCTAGGTACGCCCCTGACACAAACTTTTGTTTTATTTCATTTAATTACTTAATTGTAAAATAATATAAAATAAAAAATGTTAACATAAAAAAACAAATAATTAAAAGGGGAGGGGGGGACAAGGATATGATATGTAGACAATATGAAGTGTTATTTGTAAGGATATGATAACTCAAATTTATTTTGAAAGCGGGATTAATGAAACTCGAAGTGGCGATGGGATGTAATTCTAAAGTGTTGTGTACTAAGATACTGAGCGTCCTTTCAGTATTTCAACGAAGATACAACTCGTGTTCTGATATGAAGTGAAATTGACTATAGATAAACTGGAGCGTTGGGGTTGTTGGGGTGTACATGAATCAAAAATGTGTATTTTATTATATTCGTAATAATTTCATCATGAAATTGCACTCTGTATGCGAAACAATATTTCTATTGTCATTGTTTTGTGAGATCAGAGTAATCGAAAATATGTACAACAGGAAAAACAACATTTCACATACTAATGTGGTTCCCCACCCATTTTGAATGTTGGATTTTTAGTTGTGGCGAGATTGGTGTGTGGGCATATACACCCGCACACCTGTTGATGGTTACCCTCCCCCCAGGTCAGTTGTAGGATATATCCTACAACCAACATGTCTGATATGAAATATGTCCGATGTTGTCCTGTTTTATAACTGTCAGATTTGATTCGAGTAATTATTGTTTGGTGTGTGGAAACGACTGCTGGTAATCTGATATGAGTAAATAATATGGTTGTAGGTATTGATAATATGTATGATTGTAGACAACATGATCCGACAATAAGTGAAGTTGGATCAATTAATCAACACGAGGATGTCTCTGCAATAATACATATGGGGGTTGTTAGCCTTTTGGGAATAAAAATCTAAAAACTAGTGAGTTGTACATAGGGTGTCGTTCTCGGGTTCTCGAGCCCGGGATTACCCGGGCAAATTGTGGATCCTGATCCCGGGAAATTATTGTCGGGAATACTCAACCTTCGGGAAAAGAAAACAAGTTCAAAAATTTGAAATTTGATGCGACAATTCTAAATTGGAGTTACGTTAAAGCTTTATTAGATATCCATTGAAACCTAAATTAGATATCGGCTTCTGATAAGGCGTTGAATGCCTAAACACTTTTTTAAAGGCCTATTTTGCAAAATTATTTGCAAACGATTTCGAAGATTTTTTATCGTTTTAAAAAAAATGTTATGATGTTTGTTTTTTTAGCTTTGGCTCTCCGCGGCTTTTTTTTAAAGGTCATAATACATTTTTTGTATTTTCCCGATTCCCGGGAAAAACTGTGATATTTTCAGTTTTATCCCCGGGATCGTAAAATAGCATCCAGATTTTGAATGAATAATTTTCAGCATTTTCATGAAATTAGTTTTTGATTTAAATATTTTATTACGAAAACGTGATAATTCTTCAATGTCATTTTAAGAAAGTGGTGTGCGTTTTAACCAATTTGAAAATAACAACTCATCGTTGAATCTAATCCTCCATGTTTGTCCATCATTCACGGGTCCCAGGATTATAATCTTCTTTCAAAGATGTCCAGCATCTCCGCAGACTTCATTTTCAGTGTTCAAACCCCGCGCCCATATGATACAACAGTCATGATTAGTCCTGACATATCTAGACGTAATAGAGATAAGAATGCTTTGTTACCTGTTTCTATTCGCCATTTAATTTCTAGGATATCTTCATTATCTTTATTGATAGTTGAAGCCAGGTATGCAACTTCCTCTGCAGTTTCAAAAGTGTCTAGTAAATACGTGTCTGTAAAACTGATTTCAAAAGTTACAATTTTAATTTTTGGTTAAAATGTTATAGCTATGAACTTATTGAAAAAAAGGAAACGCTGTAAAAAATGACATTGATAATATTTTTTGAGAAAAATTATGCTGAATTTGTATACAATTTTTGGTCAACTTACAGTTTCGGTATCAAATAATAATTTAACACACATAACATTTTAGAAATATCATAAAGACAATATTCTCACAAACCAAGTCTGAAGACATCATCGGGAATCTTATCCGGGACATTTGTTTTATGAGTCAGCTTTCTATGTCGATTATTGTATACATAATGTTTAGTCTGGATCTGAACCAGGAATATTTGTGTCTGAGTAAGAAGCTGACAAATTGACATTCATTAAAGATATACGAGCTACATGTTGTTTGCAAATTATTCAAGAATGTACGAGGTTGTATGTAATAATATCACAGCATTTTTATAGGTCCCCTGAAAGGTTTTTGAGAAACATTTCAAGATCGTTTAAACTTTGTCGACAAAAATTGCGAAAATTCTTTTGAAATTCGTCAAACTGGCTCCTTTTGAGTTTCTTCACAGTTGGGAGAAACTTTGGGATTATGAGTCTTAACAATTTTCTGGCTGTTTCGTCTACTAAAAGCATTCAATACAGACGGGTTTAACGTTCACATCCAGACTTGAAAAAGGTGAATTTAAAAATATAAATCCAACTATTGTAAATGTAATATACGTTTTTGGTAATTATTTACAAGTGGTGTAAGTCTTCAATTTTGCTGAATTTTTTTCTATAGATAGATAAAAATATACAGATTACGGGAAAAATAGTAATTTTCCCAAGAAACGCCTAGAAAAATTAAAAAAAAATAAAATTACATTACGAAAAATGTATGAAGTTTCCCAAGCGTAAAGTTGCTTTTCTGACATCTATGGGCGAATATTCAAACTAATTGTTAGTATAGAAACACGCCGCGAAAATAGAAACATGCCGCGAAAATCTGAACTTAATGAAAATTCTATGAAATATCGAAAATTAATAAAGTTTAAAAAAAAACAAGGTTATAAAATATATAAATACTACTTACATGTCAGGTCTTGAAACCAATTTTTACCAAAAGTTTGCTTAGAATAGGTTGGTTAGGTTTGTATTTAGTTATTATTGTGACTCGCGTGAGCATGAGCGAGTTGCATTATACATTGAGTGACAGTATGTAATGCAACTCGCTCACGCGAGTCGCAATAATAAATACATACAAACCTAACCTAACCAATTTTTACCAAAAGTTTGCTTAGAATAGGTTGGTTAGGTTTGTATTTAGTTTTTATTGCGACTCGCGTGAGCGAGTTGCATTATACATTGAGTGACAGTATAAAATGCAACTTGCTCACGCGAGTCGCAATAATAAATACATACAAACCTAACCTAACCAATTTTTACCAAAAGTTTGCTTTAAAATAGGTTGGTTAGGTTTGTATTAACCAACCTATTATTATAATTTTGATGATGTATTCGCATTTGTTTATAATTTACAAATAAATTATATTTAATAACAAATTTAGGTAGTTGTATGGTACCTACCAGTTTTAATATTTTTTTATGTGATATTTTTTCGCAAATATTGTTTGTCATATATTTTGTAGTATGCGTATGCATTTATCTGTCGTTTCGTTTTCAGTTTTCTGTCGCGTGTTGGCTCGCGTATTTAATCGTAAAAATAAGAAACGTTAGTAATCGTTAAAAATAAGAAATTAGTAATGATTTTTCTGGTTTTCTATCGTGAAAATCGAATGTTTATAGATATTTTGCGTGTTAATATGTGGAAATTGTGATTTAATAAAAGTATTGTTGGTTATTTGACTTCAAATGAGAAAATAGTCACGTGCAATCTCGGCGATAGGTGTCGTTAAATCGGACAATTCTTCATACATTGCAATTTTTTTTTTTAATTTTTCTAGGCGTTTCCCGGGAAAATTACTATTTTTCCCGTAATCTATATATTTTTATCTATCTATTGAAAAAAATTCAGCAAAATTGAAGACTTATACCACTTGTAAATAATTACCGACGTTTTATCTGTAGAAGATTTTCATTCTCTTTTTTAACTATTTTCGACATTCCACTCCTTTTGATACTTCTACATATCATAATTTATTTGAGATTATTATTTGAATCTAAATAATTTTAATTATACATGTTACGTATGTATATTTATTACCTACCTAGTGAAATCGTCATTTTATTTATAAAAATCTCCCAATGCTCCTTATGGAGGAGTCAGAGTGAACTGATTGCCATACATTTCTGTCGACGACTTTTAAGTGCATAGTGATTACACAATTTTAAAGCGTATATTATTATATTTATTAAAAAAAACGATAATTTAAGAGCATAATTAATTAAAGACTTTTATTGACTTAATCAACGTGGCGGACTTATTGCCCGCAGGCAATTTCCATTTATATTTCCATTTTCCAGTTTGTATTTACCATGGTGGTTTACCAGTCAACCACCATGGTAAATACAAACAGTTACAGGAATATAAGAATACAAATAGAAAAAGAAAAAAGAGAAGAAAATCATAAATGAAAAAAAAACAAAATACGTATAAAAAACAAAAAAATATGTGTACAAATAAGAACAAAAGTAAGAATAAAAAAAATACATCAGATAGACACTATGTTTATTGGATTGAGGATAGGAGAGGAGAAAGGAAGAGGGATAAAGGGTAAAAGACGTGAATTTGTGGTTATGTGGATAGAAAGTGTGACTTCAGACGCTTTTTCATAGTGGCATCTCTGATACTCTCCGACAATAGATACAATGTTTTTCGAAATTATGTTTTTTGTGGTCGGTGTATAATATACTATGGAATTTCATATTTTCTCTACATTCCAAGCTATTAAAGTCGATCTGAGTCTACTTCATATTGATCTATGATAAGTTTATCAACTTAGGTATAGATGATTAGTTTTCATATTGCGTCAAACATATTATATTTTTACCTCTCATTAACTCAAGGGGATATAATTGGGAGTTATGAATTTGAAAATTTTAAGTTTATTATTTTTATTGCAGATTATCAACTAGTATCATGCTGAGATTGTATTCTGAAAGTTTCATCATAATATAATATGTATGTATGTGTGTACTATGTACTATGTGTGGCGTGTTTATTCTTCTTTATCGATTATAGAATAAAGTACTCATTCGATTATTTTCAAATTTTGCAAATTTGTATATCTAATACTCGCTTAGACCCCATAAGATTTTGAAGGATATCTGAATAGCGCTTCCCAATTTTTTCAACTGTAAAATATTTCAAAGTGACCCCAAGCTCATGAAAATCGTTATTTCATTTTTTCATCACTTTCGTAAATTATATTATTATGTCGGCATTAAAAAATATTAATTTGTTTATTTATATAATTTAGTAGTAAAACTCGGCGGACTTTGTCCAGCCTGTTTAATTATCTACCTCCAAATATATCAAAATGGTTGATCGGTATGTTTCCTTTTTATAATTTAACATTCTTATCTAAGATTCGCTTATTATAATAAAGTATTATTTTCCCTTCCATCCCTACAGTCACTTCGGTCCCTATTCATTCAATAATTTTTAAACCTTATCGTGTGCGCGCTGAGCAAACCCTCAATTCAATACAATTTTTTTGAGTGATATCGAATAAATAAATAAATAAATTTAAATGCATAAACCTTCTTTGAGATGAGCTGAACAATTTCCCAAAGTTTCATTGCAATCGGATGGTTGGTTTGGGAGTCCATCGGCCACATATCTACAAACTAACAAACAAACAAATATACGAACATCCATTTTTATATATATTATATAGATGTACAGGTGTACAAAAGCGGGTTTGCCATAAGACAATTTCTTCCAACCAACCCAAACAACTTGAAGTCTCTAAAGTTAAATTGGTACAATAGTATTTAGTGAGAAATAAATTGGTAAAAAAATGAAACAAAGAAGTAAAAAAAAAATTAAAAAGAAGAAAAGAGAGAAAAAAAAAAGAAAAATCAAGTTTTATAATAAAATATTTAAATTAAAAATAATTTAGCAAACTCATTTCATGAAAATGTTGAATATTTTCCATACAAAATAATACTTTGTGGGGTGACTTGTTAGTGAGGAGTATAGTGTTGGCCACAACCCACTCGTTTCTCTATGATTTAAATTGTCAAAACTATTAAAATGTTCTCCTTTAAGATGTATTAATTTAAGTATTCGTTTAATATCTTTCACATTGTAATAATAATAATTATAATAATAATTAAGTAATGTTCCTTCACTTAATTTACTAAGTTTGCTCATTACAACGGAGTCTCTTCGCCAAATCTTCGTTTATTTTTTTAATAAAAAACCCCTCTTACGGTTATCGAGGGATCTCATGATACGGACTTGTCGTTAAAAAGTTTTGAAATAAAAAAAATAAGTGGCACAAGCTGAGAAAGTATTTAGAAATGGAAAATTTTATTGAAAACTTGTTGCTTCGTCATTCGCTGCAAATACATTGAAATTTTTAAATTATTCAAAAAAGAAAACAGTATATTTTTATTCGTGTTCGAACAAAGGTAATATTTATTTTGGGGTGAACTATAAGAGAAGAATGTTCGGGATTAAGAAAAGTCCTTTTTACAATATTAAGTTTATTTTATTTTATGAAGATTTAACAGAGCACACCCTTTTATACTAACCTCATTCTTTTTGTCTTCTCTCATGTCAGCGCTTATTGCTATTGGCAGCGAAAAAAAATGTATTGACGACAAAAATGTATGTAAAAGAATACGTAATTCACATTGGTAAAAAAAATAAAATGCATAATATTTTTTTAACAGGTAACGAGCTTCTTAACTTGAGAGAAAATATTTGTATCTGGCAGCGTCTCCTTTTGTTCCACTCGCACACATTTCGTTTTGGTTGCGCGCGACAGAGATAACTATATTTTATATCGAGTGGGACGAAGTCTTTCGGCAATCGTCGACCTGCATTCAGCGATGTCGATCAAAAAAGTATACAACAAAACCATGCATTTTTTAATGCTGCATACTAGCATATGTTACAGAACACAGTACTGAGAAATAAATCACACAATTCCTTAAATACTATTTGCACTTCATCTTATTTGTGTGATTTAGCTTTGACGACAGCTCAATCATTAATTACAAATTCATTCATTCATACCATCACGGCATATCCCACAATGTGGGGTAACCAGCGAAAGGTGTGGGGGTGTGCATTGCCTTATAAAAGGGAGCACAACACATCTGTGTATGCCCACACACCAGTCTCGTCTCACCTTAAAAGGCACTACATTCAGAATGGGTGGTGAACCTCATTGCTGAACTATGTTAGATGTTATAGTTGCCTGATGTATTTTCGATTACCCGGCTCTTACGGGACACTCGAAAATAATAATAGAAAAGAGTGGAAGCACTATTCTAAGCCGACTTATTAAATCCCATCACTATTCAAATCCCATTCAAATAATACCAAAAAAACTTTCAGCTGTATAGTAATAAAATTCAATAGTCAGTCATCGTTTCTTTTTATCCTAGTGAAGTTTCAATGTTGTCGGATTTAGTTGTAAGTAGTGTCCAAACCCCAAAATTTTCCTCGACATTTTGGAATGGCCTCTCTGTCTCGTGGGATTTCCATCCAGATATTATTATTAACACATGTCAAATTGGGGGACCGAAAAGGTCAGTGTGCTCTCCTCTATTCTACTGTAGACTTCTAAGAATTTACTTTTTGAAATAACTCACAGAGTCCCTTAAAGGAATTGCGGTGGTTTTGTCATAGAGTTGGGACGTGTTGAATTAGGACCAGTACAATAAGAAATAATTGTTACATTTTTAGATAAAATAAATAGGAAATTAATGCCATAAACCGAATTTGAGTAATTCCGTCCCAAGTGGTTTATTTACTTCTTTCGTGTTTCGTGGACACATCAAATGAATTATATGAAAAAAACCTATTAAGCAAAATTAACCTAAGATTAACCTCACTAATCTTTGCTTATCCTAACCGAAATTTACTAAAATTTAACCGAAATTAGCTAAATCTTACGAAATCAAGCCTAACATAACCTAACTTAACCTTACCTAGATCTAACGAAATAAAGTTTAACCGTACCAAGATAAATCTAAAGAAACTAAGCATAACCTAACTTGACCTAACCTTTTTCATAAGCTAAACTAGCGACAACTTATGATGGCCATTTTGATGCTTTGGACTCTTATGAGGTTCCGTCATTGAAAATTAAGCGCGCTGAAAAAATATATAATTCATACACATTGGTGAATACAATAAAGTATACATATCGGAAAAAAAACTTGAGCCCATCACGTTGGTGCGCATATCGCAATTTTGTGTCTACTTAGTTAGTATTTTGTGCAAACCACCCCCCTCGATTGAGAAAAGACTCAAGAAGATTGACGGCATCTATACAGCATTTATTCCCGCACGCTTAGCTGTCAAAATTTAGAAACTTCATGAGAATTAAAACGTCATAATGGCCATCATACGTTGCCTCTAGTATAAACCTTACATAATCTTACATAATTATACCTAGCCTAATTAAATCTATAATAAGCTAAAACAAAATAATTAAGTATTTGTGATATATTGAAGTTTGCGCCATTTATCAGGCAATATGGTTAGCGGTTTACGAGATTGTACGAACGGGGGATTCGGCAATCTTCGGGAGAAAGGTTTTTAATATAAAGGAATGTCTGAGGTTAGGAGGGGGGATTGATCGGGGTATTGATCAATGATAGTGCTCTCACATTGTGGTTCATATATAAACTAATTATTATACTTCTCTCTGTATATATAGAATTACTGTGATTATAATAAATTGTTAATAAGTTTAACGAGTGTATAATTTACGATATCTGGTTACCAAAAGTATCAGATAACACATTATTTTAAAACAGACAAATGAAAAAATTAATTTAAAAAAATGTCTTCAAAAATTATTAACTTACAAAGAAAGAGAAAAGTACACATTTTTCATTAAGGGAAGAGTTAAAAGGGCATGTAACGCTGAAACATAATATATTAAAACCATCTAATGCACTATAGTAAGGGTACTATCGCGTGCGTAAAAAGTGTTTGTATGTGAATACAACTGTCGGAAACCTAAAATTTGTTGATATTTTGCAATCTAAGAATAAAACCTGACTTGAAATGAAAAAAAAAATTACGATCATTCCCTTTTTCCATATAGTTTAAGATCAATAGACAGTCAAAGTGTGTTCTAAAAACAGTTAAAACTTATTTTTTTAAAAACTCATATAGTGATTAAGTGATTATTACCTAGGTTGATTTGATTTTTTCCAGGTATAATTGTTAAGCGCCCTTGAAGTGGAAACACAAAAATGGCGCTATATAAATTATCCATTTATTATTATTAAAGAATTATTTCTCTGTGACACACAGTTATTTATTTATTTATTTATTATTGCTTCTCGGGCACCTAACAGGTAGGTACTATGTCAAATATTAATTTAAGTTGCCACATTCTGGAGACTTACGATATTTAGCGTCTCACAGATCCAGATTGAAAACACAATTAAAAAACTGTGTCTCCACCGGGAATCGAACTCGGGACCTTTAGCTCAGGATTCAGATACCTAACCCACTGAGCCCTGAAGGCCGAAAATTTTTTTTAATTACAGTTGTGCAGTAATAAAAAAAAATGCTGTAAAAAAGGATGTTTTAACTAATTTTTTTTGGGAAATTTGCGCTGAATTAATACCTACATAATATGTGTAACGAACATTCAGATAAATGTTAAAATACTGATGATATTTTTTTAGAAACACACTTCAAATTGGAGTGTTTAAGTTATGCCCCCTTAAGTGTTAGCTGTAATGCACTAGTTTTAGCAAACGTTATTATTTTCTAGAAATTCATCAGCCCAAGATAAAAAAAACCTCATGTCGTTATCGTAAGCGGTCCTTATGCTGCGGAATGGCCCGTCATTTTTTAGCAATTTTATCTCCAAGAAAAATACAACTTTTACTTAGAGTGAAGAATTATTATCATCTAAAGAAGATGATACACAGCGTCATCAATCTTATTCAGAACAAAACCTCGTTTCTTTACTCAACATGGCTTCAACATTTAAGATCCCCTAAGCTTCGAGAGTTTCATGAATATTGCGATATGCATATTCGCAAAACGTTTCAAAGATATCGATTCAGCGCGAATAAAATAATTTCATAATAAACCAAAGACAATTGTTTCTTTTTTTGATAGAATTGATTTGGTACCTCGCTAGGCAACACCAAATAAAAACAATTAATAGTTATATAGTATGAACGCGTATAAAAAAATCACAGTATTTCAAAAAAATCAATAACATTAAAAAATTGTGAGGGTGAGAGTATAAATATAATATGGGTGAGTGCGGTGTGAGTACCTATATGTGTAAAAAGGGATGTATAAGTGTGTATGAAAGTATTTTTTTTCATTCAAATCTCTCTGACTCTTTAATCCCTCTCTGAATCATCCACAATCAGGGCAATCATTTACCAGCCTTCCAAAATTATGTCCACTCGGCCGGACTGTTCCAAAATATCAGACTCTATATGTATTTTTTGGATATAGCAAAGTTGTTGCGTCAGTGGGTTATATAAATGGAGAGAACCATGGGCGAGCCATGTAAAAGTTCATATTTGAGAGTAAGGATAAACAAGAGAGCTGGAACAGAAATGTTGGAGATTATAGGGTTGCAACACTAAAATGGCGTTGTCCTTGTCGTGTTAAGCTGGACAATGAACGGACGAATAACCTCCTGTACTGGTATCCTGACGATGGACGCTTACCGAGAAAAAAAAATCGTGGTCTTTGGTCCTCTGTGCCTACCTAGTTAGGGACATGACTGATGATCTATATTTTCAATCGACTTTCGAAAACGAACGAGGTCATCAATTCGACGTGAATTTTTTTCTTTGTTTTTACCACTTTTGAGTATTTTGTGTTAACCGGATTCAGAGCTTACCCGCTCCCTTATGCCAACAAACTTACACTAAAATAAAAATTATGTTTAAACCGTGTGTATTGCTTTAGTCTTTGGTGGGCACAGCTATACGCGGTTTATAGATCATTTTAAGTTTAGCACAAGTTTGTTCGGATGAGGGAGCGTGTCAGCTCTGAAACCGGTTAACATCTCTATATTGGTGAAAAGAAAGTTATAACTACAAATTTTCAAGATATTATATGAAATTTACTACATTTTTACAAGTATTCATCAAAAAGATTCACATGTTATCAGGTTCAAATCTCAAATACTTAAAAAAAATCAGAATTTAGTGACGACATCGTTTCATACAATTTGTGTGACAGTGTATACACTACACAATATAATAATAATTTGTATAGCGCCGTTTAATGACTCAAGATCATTCCAAGGGCGCTACGGGAACTATCAATAATTTAATACTTAATTATTAAACTTAATACAAACCATCATGCTGTTCTAATAATCTGCATAATGCATACCTATATGTTTTGGATAAAAAACAAAATATTTTAAAATATTCAATAACTTGGATTTACGGGTTTATAGTTTGGTACTATAGTCACTAAACAGACTGAGGACGGGCATTGGGAGAACGCTGGATAACCTGTATACATGGGGCTTCCTGCAACAGGGATTACCAACGACATGTGACTGTAGAGAGCAGCAGACCACCGCACATCTGTACAGCTGCCCCTCAAGTCCAGTCAACTGCACCATGCACGATCTTATGGTGGGCAATGATTGTGCTATTGACGTTGCTAGGCACTGGCAGAAAATTATTTAAATGCGTTGCTGACACGAAAGAAGAAAGTTTGGTACTATAAATACTATCGCTATCGACAGTTGGATCTCATGTGTTACATGCAACTAGTGTTTAAAAACTTTACTGATCGCGTCTGACCAGTATTAGTTTACAGGTCAAAACAATTTAGCAGGACGTAACTTGCTGCCATTCATCGGAAAGTTACACTGGACTGTTTAGGTGTTAGGCGGGAGCGTAATGAGAAAAGTACCGAGCGGGGCTACCCACCCCAGCCTCTCACACCGCCCACTTACCCACAGAACTCGTCCAGTCGAATTTCTGATTCAAAGAGAAATTCATAACTCAATTGTCTGACCAGCGATGGGGATGAGCGGAAATTTTATAATTAAAAAAAGGTAAAATGGCGTAACTAACTTCATTTCACTCAGCGCAGGTAATATAATATTTTATCTCAACCGACAAAATTATTTATAATGAATTAGAAAAAATATAATGAATGTATTTTTCATGAATTTGATTTTAATCATCACTAATCTCTTTAAAACAATGGGGAGAATGAATGAGGAACGCCTGACGAAGAAAATATACATTGCGGACACGAATGGAATGGGAGGTCGGGTGCACCCAAGGAAGGGATGACACGTCCATGTGAACAGTATTTTGAAAGAAGGAAATGGCAGAAGCATGAATAACAGACGAACATGTATAATTCGATGCATGAATGTCGACGAGGCGATGAATGTGTGACAAGATAGAAATAATTGGCGTTCGGTTCTCTCTGCCTACCCCGCGAGGGACATGGCGTGATGGTATGTATTTATGTAGTAATCTCTTAACAAATAATAATTTTAGCTACACCTAGTTTTATAGGTTATTTTGTTCTTTCTTTATAATTTAATTTATGAAATAATAATCTTTAATAATATTTTTGAAATAAGAAAAACATGTAGAATAGAGGACATCGTTCGGTGGAGTAGATCCAGAAGAAGATATTGGAGGGACCACGTAGCCAGAATGGACAGTGATAGACTTGCGTATATAGCAGCAAAGCCAGCAAATGAAATACCTTCTGGTCGCTGTCTACCTGGAAGACCGCCCAAGAGATGAAAGGATAGTTGGACTTCGTCAACTCTGGAGCCATATATTTTTTTTAATTTTAGACCAACAGGTCTACTAAACGAAAAAGAAGAAGATTTTTTCCTATCCGTTTGTATTATACACGTTGCGTTATACAGGCGTGGTGAATATTACTGTAACTCAAACTTGGTCAACTTTGTCCTATCCGTTTGTATTACACACGTTGCGTTATACAGGCGTGGTGAATATTACTGTAACTCAAACTTGGTCAAGTTTGTCCTATCCGTTTGTATTATACACGTTGCGTTATACAGGCGTGGTGAATATTACTGTAACTCGAACTTGGTCAACTTTGTCCTATCCGTTTGTATTACACACGTTGCGTTATACAGGCGTGGTGAATATTACTGTAACTCAAACTTGGTCAACTTTGTTCTATCCGTTTGTATTATACACGTTGCGTTATACACGCGTGGTGAATATTACTGTAACTCAAACTTGGTCAAGTTTGTCCTATCCGTTTGTATCATACACGTTGCGTTATACACGCGTGGTGAATATTACTGTAACTCAAACTTGGTCAAGTTTGTCCTATCCGTTTGTATCATACACGTTGCGTTATACACGCGTGGTGAATATTACTGTAACTCAAACTTGGTCAAGTTTGTCCTATCCGTTTGTATTATACATACACGTTGCGTTATACACGCGTGGTGAATATTACTGTAACTCAAACTTGGTCAAGTTTGTCCTATCCGTTTGTATTATACACGTTGCATTATACAGGCATGGTGAATATTACTGTAACTCAAACTTGGTCAAGTTTGTCCTATCCGTTTGTATTACACACGTTGCGTTATACAGGCGTGGTGAATATTACTGTAACTCAAACTTGGTCAAGTTTGTCCTATCCGTTTGTATTATACACGTTGCGTTATACAGGCGTGGTGAATATTACTGTAACTCGAACTTGGTCAACTTTGTACGTTTGAACTTCAAAGATTGGGGGGTTCCCAAGGTGTCTGTCAATGGAAGCCTTGATTTCTAATAGTCTTCTGTAGTACATAATATAACGAGTGGGTTGTGGTCAACGCTATACCCCTCATAACAGAATCACTCCACAAAGTACCTACATAGGTATTCATATTTTTCATGGAAAATTTTCACAGTATTGAAGTCACCCATCAAGAGAATATGGGGATATTTGGAAAGAAGATTTTCTAGATGAAACTCAAACTCGCTGGAGTAATTAGAACAGCCCCCCCTAGACAACGTATCATTTAGCTCAAGAAAAGCAACAAGAAAAGATAACTCATTGTATGAATGTGACAGTTGTCACGTAACTGGCAACTGTGACCTCCATACATTGAGTTATTTTTTCTTGTTTCTTTTCTTGAGCTAAATGAAACGTTGTCTAGGCGGGCTGGGCGGACAGTGTAACACTCCCAGTAGAAGGTTACTATGTTTATATTTGACATTGATAAATAAGTATTCAAGGCTGCCTGAATCGGTATTATTTGATTGGTCGAAGTCAAATCAAAGATAAACCCCGACACCCCCGCTATATAAATCAATCTGTCATTTCTAATCAGCGTGTAACCCGGAAGTTAAAATAATGATGGGTGAAGTGATGGTTTAAGCCAGGTTTCACTGATGACAATAGCATAAACAGAGATATTCAAGGATATGGAAAGAAAATCATTATGATGATACATCCCTGAGTAGTGATTACGTTCGTCTAACACACAAGCTTGATGTAAATTCCACCTAGAATATGAATGGTCCGGAAAGGAAAATCTGTATATAATCATCCAGAGACGTCGCGAGCAAAATCCGCTTATATCACTTGAAATGAGAGGTAAAAGTTTATTCAAGAGACATAATATTACATCTGATACTGGTAGTAAACATTGAATCTGTATATTGGATTGTATGGATGTCTCCACTTCACTCCCCTCTTAGGGGGCGTGTGTCTTGCATATTATTACAAACGAATAAGGAGGCGGGTATATTCTGGGCCGGGTTCATCATATATTAAATTTATTTTAAATTAAATGGCACGAACAATATGATATGTTTCTGTAAAAGCTCGAACTACGGTAAATCCTAAGATTTTCCTGTAAAAACTAAGACTTACCTTATAGAACAAGTCCAAACTTTCCAGTGATCATCATTAATTTCGAACTTTTACCAGCATTGGTTTAACGCCTAAACAGTCAGGTTTAGGCGTTAAACCAATATGGGCACATTCAATTCATAAGGCAAGTCTCTATTATAATTATACGTCAACGATAGAATAGTATAATGTGTACGAAAATATCCATTCCCCTGAATTTCTCGGTTAGGTTCAGTTAGTTTTTAATAGTAAAAGTGATTCGCGTGAGCGAGTTGCTTTTTAAATTGAATGGAAATCGGTTTCAAAACAAATTTCATCAATACCTTTAACATTTGAGCTTGTGATAATTACAACATTTACCGACAGTTATTGGAAAAACTTAGCATGTACCAAAATCTGATCTGAGTAAAAACTCGGAAAATAGTCTAATTTTATGTAGCACAAGCATTTATTCTTAATTTAGGGAATGTATGAGGATGTACATTTAACAGTAACTGGAAAGAATCGAAATATTCCTCTCGGGCTCCCTCATATTCAAAATCGCTCTCAGTTCTCCTCTCGACAACATCCGTAGTTTTGCTTTTATATTATGATAATTGAAGGCCAGTTCGAGGGAATGAGGAAGGCATATAAATTTACTGCACCGGGCACTGAAAACTGTATTTATTTATTCATTTAAACACCGTGTGCAAGTGGTGCGTTCATTGTACGATGGTCTTCTTCTTCAGCCCTCCGTCTAGTAATGGACATAGCCCTCCCCATGAGACCTTCACAGCTCCTTATCCTGAGCAGACCCCATCCATCGGCCTCCAGCTACTTGTTAGATAGTAATTTCTTCCAGTTTACCAGTCCAGAAAAGAAAAATTTGCATTAGAAATTAATCTATACATGAAGCGAATATTTCGAAACCCTTTTTAGACAAACTGCGAACACGGTGGTGTTTGAGATTTAGCATAGTGAAAGTTCATATAGAGAAGAAGTGCAGAAAGCTAAAATTATAAATAATGTGTTACAAATACATAAAATTAAATTAATAATATTTCACGTCAAATCAAATACAGAGCATGTTAAAGAAAAAATACATAATAGACTTCTTCTTCTTCTTCTTCTTCTTTATTTATTTATTTATTTATACATCTTCTTGTACATAATATAAACAAATATAATTGTTCACTGGCGGGCTTATTGCCATTAGGCAATTTCTTCCAACCAACCAGATAACAAAGTATGACAACATTGTGTATGTACAACAGCAAATAAAAAAGAGTAAAAGAAATCAAAGAAAATACGTTTAACACTTAAGTACTATTAAAACAAAAAAAAATATAATTCATAGCAAGAAAACGGATATGGTAAGGACAGGAGAGGAAATCGGGATCAGGTGTTCAAGGATAAATATTCCTTCTTTAGTTTTTTCTTGAAAATACTAAGTGAGTTAGACGACGCAATATCCGGACTAAGGCTATTCCATAATCTTGCTGATTGTACTTCGAACGAAGAGCTGAGAAATTATGTATTATGGATAGGTATGGATAGTGTTGTACGTTCAGCAGATCGGAGTGGAAGTCCATGATTGGATAAATAAGTGAATTTGCTTTTGAGGTACTGTGGCAGGTTCGAGAGAATATTGTACAATAGTGACAATGACTTTATAATAACAATAGTGAATTTATCGTGCCATAGCAGGTCCCCCGATCACTGAGGAGGCATCTCTTTCTGCCGTCGTCCAGAATGATTCGCCCACGTCTCTGATGTTGGTCCCCTCAAGAATATTGCGGAGCCATCAGGTCTGACGTCATCAATTCTCGAGGTTTTTGCCTTTCATCAATCACTCGGAGCAGCCTATACTTTTTACCTCGCAGAACGTAACCCAAATATGATACTTTTCGTCGCTTAATTATATCAACCAGTTCGCGCTCGACAATAAATTTGCTCTCCTGAATACCTCCACATTTGATACTTAATCAACCCAGGAAATCTTCAGTATGCGGCGATGCAGCAAAATTTCAAACGCTTCCAGACGGTTAAACAAATTGACCTTTATGATGCAGGTTTCAACTCCATATAGAAAAATAGACCATAATATGTAGCACATCCCCAGGTGCCTTATTTTAAGGTTTAAGCTATGATCGACTATGAAATAATATAAATGGTAGCTACTTATCAATTGCACTTTGCAAAAAGTGAAAATAAATTTGTACCTCTTGATGAATGCATGATGTTTTTTTATCATTGAACAGGTCCAACGAATTTTCAGACAATTTTATGAATAACGGTCGAATTTTCGAAAAGGTCGAACCTCTGAAATATCGCTAGTTTACATAAATTTATCACATGCTGGCAATCGAATCATAGACCCGGTCCTGGATATATTTTATTTATTTGTATAATGCACACGTCTGGTAGATAGGAGTATTGAAAGTTTGTATAAAGGATTTCATATGTCTGTATAAACAGATTATATCATACAGACCAGACAGACGCGTGAGTTGTCAGTTTTAACTGTACGTAGTCTACACAAATCTGTTGAGAGAATTTACCAAGCTTTAATGTTTTATAAGCAACTACTGCAAACCCCCGTATTCTCCAGGCACCTGTCATGTTTATATTAAAATAATTAATTACTGTCGCGAAACTTTGCTTAATTCAGTTGAAACGAAATAACTTAGTGTACTGTAGAGCAAGAGGTAACGACTGCCAAATTTACGTCATGGTAAAAAGACTGATTTTTTCCTATGTAAGAATCTTGGGTTCTCTGACGAGCAGCCACTTTGGTAATGAACAAGACCTAAGATCCTAGAGCGTTTCCAAATAGACTTGAGTTGGAGACTGCAAAATAACTCTTGAGTAAAGATACCACAGCAGAATGCAACGATTGGATATTATAAACTCTGAGTACTGGTGGCATTCGAAGATAAAATTCTTTAAATTGTGATAAATTGCTATTTAAACACATCATTTATTTATAAAATGAAGCATTATAGCATAAAGAGTATATTTTTACTCCTCACTACACCAAGAGGATATAGTGGGGAGTAATGAATTCGTAATTTTTAAGGTTATTTTTTTTATTGCAGATTTTCAACTAGTATTATGCTGAGATTGTATTCTGAAAGCTATTACTCACAATGTGTGTGCTGTGTACTATGTATGGCGTATTTATTCTACTTTATCGATTAAATACTAAAGTACTCATTCGATTCTTTTCAAATTTTGCAACTTTGTGTATCTAATACTAGCTCTGACCCCATTTTATTTTGAAGGATATCTAATTAGTGTTTCTCAATTTCAAACTGTCAAATATTTTACAGTAACGAGCCAAGATCAGGAAACTTAAAATTTTATATTTTTATTTTCAAATTGCTAAAAGGCACATCACTTTCATAAAATGTCATTGAATAATTATCAAGTTTTCGTAATGAAATATTAAATCAAAAATAATATAACAAAACTCATTTCATAAAAATGCTACTCTAAATTGAGATAGTAAAGATAATAATACCTACTCATTGGACTACTGAGCGACAACTATGGAATATTGTCAGAACAAACACAACCAATAAGATACAAAACGAAGTCGAATACAAAACTTCTTCATTAACCCGATAGATGGCAGATGCACCATATACATAAACAAGGTGATTTAAAAATAAACTTTTAATCGCAAATAATCTATTTTTCTGTCGAAATTACATCCAATAATTAATAAAAAATGAATTGCGAAGGCTGCCTTAAAATTGTACAAAAAAATGACAGTAACCTTACATGTATAGCGTGTAAAAAAGTATTTCACGCAATTTGTGTAAACATATCTGACACGAATTACAAAAAAATGGGTATCAAGAATAAAGGAAAATGGAAATGCCCATCTTGCAAAAAACGTTCATCTTCACCTACTCATTCAACCGACTCTGAATCTGATGGATTGTATGAAAAAATCACCAAACACATCGACGAAAAATTTTCTGACATGAAGCGTGTATTTGAAGAGGAAATTAGGCAAATAAAAAGAAACAGTGAATTTATTAGCCAGCAATATGACGATATAATACAAAAGCTAAACAATATGCAAGAACTACAAAAAGAGGTGCATTCCCTTCGCGAGGAGGTAAAAACAAAAAGCACCAGAATAGACAATCTGGAGTCACGGATCGCCACTATGGAGCAAGAATCCCTCTTGGACTGTTTGGAGATAGCAGGAGTGCAGGTGCAAGAGGGAGAACAACTGGCCGAGACTGCCGTGCGAGTAGCAACATCACTAGGCATGCCTCTACAACTTCAAGACCTGAGACGAGTTATTCGGACACCAGACCGCAGACCCAATACCCCAGACAAACTACATATACAACTATACTCCAGATATATCAGAGACAATTTACTAACTTATAAATATAAAGCTAAAGAATTAAACAGCGCGACACCCATCTACATCAGTGAAGTACTCACTCCGTACTTCAAAGAACTTATGTGGAAAGCCAAAAAAAGGGCTAAAGAGGCCGGTTTTGAATTTGTATGGTTTAAAGAAAACAAATTATTTGCTAGAAAAGGTCCAGGTGAAAAAATTATACTGATTAAACAAACTTGCGATATAGAAAAAATTGCCTAATACGAAGAATACTTACTTATGCTCCTTTAAATGTCTAAACACATAATATATATAATATCTTTTTTTCTGAAAACAACCTATCTACAAGTGTATTTCTTTTCGTTCATCTATAACAATTTACTGTATTTATTATTGTACTTTTCTTTCATGTATATCAGTTTACTATATTTTTTATTATTTCACTATTTTATCTTACATAAGAAAATAATAGAAGCAAGATTCTCATGCTTACGAATAACATCATATATTTCAATAACCCAATATAATCCAAATATCATAAGACATATTATTGAAATAGCGCATACATTTATAAATAAACCAGATAAAATACTAGACATTAATACACTAAAAGTAGAGAATGGATATGCTTGATGAGATTGAAGACAATACAAATACAGTATATATAAACAACCCAAATGAATGCTTACATCTAATTAATAATATCAACATCCTTCAACAAAATATAAGAAGTATCAATAAAAATTTTGATGAACTGGTTATACTCCTTCAAAGTCTACCAATTAAAGTCGATATAATAATACTGACTGAATGTCGATTAACTAATAGTTACAGTCCTAAATTACTTGATGGTTATACATGCCACTCTACATCGTTGCATTATAAACAAAACGATGGTGTTATAGTATACATAAGCAATGAATTAGATGCACAAATAACAGAATTAAAAATTAATGACACAAACTGTCTTCAAATTTCTTTTAATAAAGAAAACACCCTTCTAGCAATATACAGGTCACCAGCAACCCGTAATATAAATGCATTTCTTACAGAAATAGAAAGAGAAATTAATAAGTTAAAAATGGTAAAGAATTTATTTATTATGGGTGACTTGAACATAGACATATTGCGAAATGGACATCCGCAAAAAGATGAATATATACAAACCTTAGCTCACCTCGGACTAATCAACGACATAAATATCCCTACGAGAATTACTCATATGTAACTCACAAACATGTATTGATCATGTATTTAAAAAAACGAAAAATTCTACACAATCTTTAGTGTATAAATCAACAATAACAGACCATTACACAACAATTTTGTCAATTAAAGGAAAAAATTCTCTAAAAAAAGATATAAAAAAAGAATATATTAAATATGACATAAATTATGAAGACCTAAAAAATGAATTAAAACTAGAAAATTGGGTACAATTAAAAAACATAGACGATTCCAATGACTCATGGGAATATTTTACTAAGTATTTACAGAATAAAATACAAAAATTTACTACTAAAAAAACAATACGACCACCCCATAAAAATAAAAGACTCAAACCATGGATAACACAGAGCATATTAAATAGTATAAGGAAAAGAGACAAACTGCATGAAAAAATTAAAAATAATCCAAACGATATATATACCATTGATTTTTATAAAAGATACAGAAACATTTGTGTTAATATTATACATAAAGCAAAGGAAACATACTACATAAACAAAATTAATGAATGCAACCAGAACCCTAAAAAAATCTGGCAAATACTCAAAGAAATCACACATTCAACAAAAAATAAAGACTCATTTATTAAAAAAAATAAGATTAATGAAGAAACAATGCTATTCGAAAAGAACCCAGATGTGATAGTAAAATATATAAACCATTATTTTGCAAATTGCGGAGAAGAAACTGCAAAAAAAATCAAAACACAAAAACGACAAAACCAAAACGACAGGATGGTAACAACAGACACAAACTCCGAAATTCGCTCTAAATTTGAATTAAAGGAAATTAAAATTACGGACATAGAAAAAACTATTTCATCACTGAAAACAAACAGTGCACCCGGGAAAGATAATATTTCATCAAAAACACTCAAAATACTACAGAAAGAACTATGTGAACCACTAACACACCTTATAAACCTATCAATAAAAAAAGGAGAATTTCCTAACATACTTAAACAAGGAACAATATTGCCGATTCACAAAAACGGTAGTAAGGAAGAAATAAATAACTACAGACCATAGTATAAGGAATAACTACAGACCATAGTTTACTAAATTCAATGTCAAAAATTTTGGAAAAGGTAATAAAGAAGCAACTGATGAACTATTTAAACACATATGACATCCTCTCTAAAAACCAATACGGTTTCAGAGAAAATAAAAGTACCTCAGATGCAATTTCGTATGTCACTGACCATATAAAAGAATTAATGGACAAAGGCAACAAGTGTCTTGCAGTTTTTATTGACCTCACCAAAGCTTTTGATACCATAAACCACAATTTGCTCTTCAAAAAGCTTGAAAACATTGGTGTTAAAGATACTTCCCTAAAAATACTCAAAGACTACATGACAGGCCGAAATCAGTGTGTAAAAGTGGGAAGTCACATAAGTGAAAACCTAACTATTAACTGTGGTGTGCCTCAGGGAAGTGTGTTAGGACCTATACTGTTTCTTATATATATGAATGACCTGGGCAACCTACCCACAAAAGGACATGTTATCAGTTATGCTGATGACACAGTTTTCATCTATTACGAAAAAACTTGGAATAAACTATACAAAGTCGCTGAAACTGAATTAACCCATGTAAAAAAATGGCTTGACAGGAACTCTCTGGCACTAAATACAAACAAAACAAAATACATTGCATACAGCATAACCTCCCGAAATAAACCTAGTGACGAACATAAACTAAGAATTCATGATTACTGTACCGAAAACTTAAGTGATCAACCAACATGTAGCTGCCCGATCATTGAACGAACAGAGAGCATGAAATATCTAGGAGTTATATTTGATGAAAACTTGAGATGGGACTGCCACATTGACTGTATGACAACTAAAATGAACAGATTTATATACTTCTTTAAATCAATCAGAAATGTTATTGACCTAAAACATTTGAAAAATATATACTATGCTCTTTGTCATTCAATAATGGAATATGGAATTATTGGATGGGGAAGTGCAACGCCAACAATAATAAAGAAAATAGATATAGCCCAAAAAGCTATCATAAAAGTTATACTTAAGGTACCTATTCGAACGAATACTGAAGAGATTTTCACTAAATTCAAAGTTCCAACAATTACAAAAATATATGCAAAAAATCTGCTATTATACAAGCTAAAAAGAGAAGACCAATATACTAGCTCACAACAATATAAACACACTAGGTTAAGTACAACAAATACCTTAAATATACCATACATAAAAACAACTTTTGGACAACGTAGCGTACGATACTTTTCAACAAAACTCTTCAATAGTTTACCAACAAATATTAAAACCATTAAAAATGCAAAAAAATTTAAAAAACTATCACTAAGATGGGTTTATGAAATAGATGAAAAAATCCTGAAGGAAATAATTCTACCTAATAAAATGTAAATGCACTATTACAAACAACAGAATAGACAATTGAAAAAAGTGAAAAATAAGTACTTTTGTTGTTTTTTTTTGTCTCTAAATCAATCAATTTTTTCAACAATTATTTATTTTTACAATTTTTGCTGTGTGTTAATGACTCATAATGAAATATTGTGTTTGGAAAGAGTGAAAGAAGGATGAATACGCTTGAATGCGTAGCGTATGTATGTACATTTACTTATATTATATGTAAACGTATCTATAAATAAACAACGCAATAGACAATAATATAAAACTAGCTCACCTTAGCACAGGCTATGCCTAGTGAGGGGGCTAGTAACAAAGATACAAACAAAAAGGATAGCTTTAACTATGTAAGCAATGGTGAAATAATGAAATTATATTTATTGAAAAGAAATAACTTATATTTACTTTGTATGTCTACTATGTATGAATAAGCTTATAATACCTTTAATTATTATGTATCTTATATCTACTCTATGTTTTTGGATAGAAATAAATAAAAATAAAAAAAAATAAAAAAATACTTTCTTACTACGGAGTGATATCAGAAACGAAAATCTTATCCGAATCTTGAATTTTTTCAAACCTTACTGTTCTATAACTTTAACCCACCAATCATACAGTAATTTATGATTAACTTCTAGACTTAATCATTATTTCTAAACCCAATTTCATTGTTAATCATGGTCATATTTCCGCACCTGGTTTTTCTCACCATGATCTGATTTTCGCTATAATCTGCTCTGCAATAAACCACCACAAAGAATAGCTCTTCTCAGAAATTTTAGGAGTATTTATGGAGCAGCATTTAATGATGGAAGGACATTAAAAATCTCATGGACAGATCGAGCCTTTTCCAATTATATGCGATAGTCGACTGACAAAAACTGGAGTAGCTATAAGGCACATAACTAGTCTTGTCACAACGCAAAGCAGCGCTATATTCAAAACTGTGTGACCTTGAGATCCCCATGATCGATAACAATATTGCCTCCGATCTTACTTGATAATATTAAAAAAAGCCAATGCTCTCTATCAACTATGTAGTCAACCTATTCTTACCCAATTACCCTTCACATTTGAAACTGTATCTGAGACTGAGATTAAGAAAATTATATCTTCCATAACCACCAAATCCTTTGACTCGGATGGCCTCAATATTGAAATGATACGTCTGCTTTTACCTCCAACTATGCCAATTATTACACACATCATTAATCACTCACTGACTGTTGGTATCTTTCCATCTGCATGGATAGTCGCACATGCTTCTCAAGATTTCTTTCATGCCCCTTCTCAAGATATCAACACCTACTCAACCAAAAGACTATCGTCCGATTTCAATTTTACCAATATTATCTAAAGTTACTGAACGGATAGTATTCAATCAATTTAATACATGGCTAAGTTTTAATTCTCTCCTTGATCCACTGCAACCTGGTTTCAAAGCAGGTTACAGTACCACAACAGTACTGGTTAAGATTACAGATGACATTAAACGTGCAATGAACAATAAACAACTTATAATTCCCACACTACTCGATTTCAGTAGCGCGTTTAATTACGTTGATTTTAACATCCTTCTTGCTAAGCTGTCCTCGCTAAACATAGCTCAGCCAGAATTGGAATGGTTCACCAGTTATCTTGGCCTAGGTTGCGGCTCTAAGGGCCTAGGCAGTAAAGGCGGGGGTGGGCGGCCGACGCTGTTGTGCCCTGGTCAATTCTGTACTTAGAGAAGAGCAGGACGGACGCCTCTAGTCTCGCTCGGCAGTTACTCGTCAAACTGTGGCGAATGTTGTTGTGTGGTTCGGGCACACCGCCGGCGCAGACGTCGGGTCAGACATCCTGTGTTGACAACTAGACGTCAAATCTGACAGGTGATGATTGCGTCGGATGCCCCCGGTGTTAGCCCGCGGAACCTTCGGACGCCAACACGAGGACCGAGGGGTGCGGGGGCATGCCCTTCCGTTCGGTCGGTTGTGCTAGGGGCTTGCCCCGGCTGCCGATCTTGAGCGGTTGCCCCGCCGTTTGAGGTTGGATTCTCGGGGGCAGTGGTTAAACCCGATGGATGGTGGATATTTTGTGTTTGTCCGATGTTGCGGCTGCGTCCGGTGGTGAACAGGGCCAATGGGCTCTATAGCGTCGCCGGCGTGGAAGTGGATCGCGATCTCCCTTGTTATCTTGGCAATCGTAAACAATGCATAAAGATAGCTAACTCTACATCTGAATATGACACTTTGCTGTCTGGAGTACCCACAAGGTGGAGTTTTCTCTCCTCTGTTATTCTCCATATTTATAAATACTATCACTAATAACCTCAAGTATAAATAAAATCCTTTTGCGGATAATTGTCGAGATGTTCTTGAATTATAAATGGTGGAACTAACCCAACTTTGTTTTATTGATATAGATTCAACACATTATGATTGATGGAAATTAATAAATCCGCCATCCGCCATATTGTATATTTTTAAGAACTGGCACAATATTCAGGGCAATCTTTTGACGAAGTGAACATATAAAATTATCAACTGTGGAAAAAATTAAATGGAAATAATGATCACCAAACTATTGAGATGAGAAAATACTTGTGGGTCAATTTAAATGTATGAGAATTGGTCGGCGAATCGTCTTTTAGCATTTTCAAACGGTTTTCGAATATTGATATTACTATTGTTTCAGAATTAAATGGAAGGTTTCATATGTTTTGTTGATTTCGATGCAACTTATTCAAATATAAGTTTAAAATATAGTTTAAATCAATATATTGTTGTTACTATATTACACACTAGCGGGTCATGGCTAGTGTGTAATATACTAACAACAATATATTGTTGTGAGTTAGTAAAAAATCTTATGCAGACTAAATGGACCTGTTAACGACATGGCGTAAAATATATAAAATCGATCTCTTTGATCTTTACCAGGACATCAGCGTAGTTATGTTCATAAATATTAACACACTACGCTGGTTGGATTTTATTACATTGCATGGATGATCTGGAGCTCCCAAAAAGGGTGTTGTCTAATGACCCAACCGGTAGAAGAAGCGTAGGGAGACCTAAACTACGATGGTTGAACGGCGTTGTCGGGCTATGGGGCAACAGAACTGGAAGGTGGCAGCCAACAAAGGGTTGTGACGCTGAGGATAATTATGATGATGATGGTAAATTTGTAACGCTTGAAAATTAGCTGATAACACCATCGCAATCTACGAAATGACATTGAAACTTTAATCCAACGCCATCTATTGATATATTGGTTCGTATACATAAATTGCGATTGCGCATTTTTTTCTATTTGTGGTCTTTAGGCGTATCGGTGAATGTGAGTGAATAGTACAAGTTGGTAGAAATTTAGTTCAACCTAGTGTGGATAATCGATTTAGCCCCGAGGTCCCCCGTTTTGGGGGTAGGTTGGTTATATCTGTTGGTACTCGTCTATTTTTCATTCCAGTCAGTGGGCGCAGTTCGGTAATTTTCCACCAGGTGGATCTCCCACCAATCAAACAGGTGGAGGAAGGAGCTATTTTTAGGATCGTACCATTTGGAGTACATATTTTCAATTGTCGTGTGAACCCAGTATAATCGGTCACACAATATCGAGCCTATGTCTTCTATATCTTTGACGTTCATTCAAATTGAAATATCATAATATATTGATTCATTAACTCGGACGGTGATTGGACAAAGAGAGTGCTGGATTAGAGACCTCGTACGACCGTATCCAATCGTATCTAAGTTAGAAAGGATAATATACAACGATTAGCTGGCACGTCTTGTATGTAGGTAGACTGCATAGGACAGAACAGGATGACGTGGAGTCACACAGCACATAGCACATAGAACATATTACATAGCACACACATACATACAATCTCAATCATACAATATCATCTATTTTTGAATGTTGATAAGTTTCAATATATGACTTTTAATAGAAATTAATCCTATTTCATATGAATATAGCATTAATAAAATTAATCCTCTTTGATGAAGGTCTTGCCTTTATCCCTCATATAAATGAGATAACAAATAAAGCTATGAAATGCTTAGAATTTATTTTGAGAACGGCAAGGGATTTCAATTCACTAAGCTCGTTAGAATTGTTGTAGGTTGCATTAGTTAGAAGCACCTTAGAATATAATTCAGTTATTTGGTCTCCTTTTTATAAATCTCGTCAATATAAAATTAGAAAAAGTTCAGCGAAAATTCTTGAGATTTGTAAATTTTAAATTATCGATTCCCCTTAAACAAATAAATTATAATTCTTTATTGTTTAAACTTAACTTAAAAACACTATCAAGTAGAAGGTCAATCAGTGATTTGATGATTTTATATAACGGTCGAAAGGTATCAACATAAATTTTTAAGATTTGTAAATTATAAATTATCCATTCCTTTAGAAAAATTAAATTATGATTTTCTAATGAGTATTTCAAATTTATCGAAACTATCAAACAGAAGAACGATTTGTGATTTAATTTGTTTATTTAAAATAATCAACGGTATATTGGACACCCTTGACCTAGTTGAAATGATAAAATTCAGAGAACCTTCAAGGTTTGCTTCACGTCAAAATGCACCTTTTCATATAGAGAATCTTCGAAATAACTTTATTATTAACTCACCAATACATACATAGATTGAACCGCCTTGGAAACCAATATAGTGCTGTTGATATATTTATGGTACACACTATATATGGTTTCAAAAGGATACTTAAGGCATATTATAATTTTTGATTTTTACTTTGCTTTGTTTATTTTTGTTGTTTAAATTGAATATGTAATACTGTTTATTTTTTTTCTTCTTTTATGTCTGGTTTTTTTATCATTTACCTCTATTTTCTTTTATTATGTTGTATTATGTTGTTTTATATTGTTCTTCCTTTAACTACTTACGTTTTTTTATTATGTACCTATATAATCGATGTATTTACACTTATTGTTGTTTTGTTGTGCCTACATTGTTCTATTTATCCTGTATTTTTTTGTGAATGCCCTATTAAGGGCGTATATATAATAAATAAATAAATAAATTTTATATGGCTGGTTGGACGTCCTTGATTTAACGTGTCTCATTTCATTTAATGTTCTGATTACCCGTACGCGACAAACACAGCCATCACTATTTTTTATCATAAAATCTAGTAATAATTATTATATTCACTCGCCTATTCTGAGATTACATAGACTTGGTAATGAGTTTGGCTCTGTTGATGTATTTTGCTGTTCGATATATGAATATAAAGAGAGACTTTTAAAGATTGTATAAATTCTGGGTTCTTCTTTTTTCATTTTTTATTTTTGTTTTTGCTTAATATTGTACTTGTTATTCTTTAATTTTATTTCTATTGTACTTCACTACCTATATATTTTCAATGTTGAAACTTTATGATAGAACTCCATAATCAACTAGAATTATGAAAAAAAAAATTATGTTTAATTTAAAGTTATACTTAATTTTTTCCGCAAACGCGACTAAAAATTACGTTAATAATTACTAAACTTACGTTAAAAATTAAGGCCCTACTATACCCTGGATATACGGATGTACGCAAAAATGCACACTAAATTAGCTTCTAATGTATGAAACACGAGAAAATTTTGCATATCACCTGATATGTGATATACAACATTTTATCGTGCAAAAATGGTAAAATTTAGAGGTTTTTTTTAAATAGCAAGAATAGTTATTGAAATTTTATAATAATAAAAAACTCAGCCGGTAGATTTTTATATTCTCTATCGAATAAAGTAAAAATATACTTCATAGGCCTTGTAGTTTTTTAGCTACTTACAATAAAAAAAATAAAAAAGGGTTTAACTAAAACTAATTTAACAATAAAAGTATTAAACAAATTCAAAATTCAAAAAAATCATGCAATAGATTAAAGATGTTCATACAAACTGTTCCTTGTTTCAAATACGTATCTTTTGAGGGTATTAGGGAAATTATTTTCAAAATATAATGTACTACTATAGCCTCTTAATAAATTATTTTGCGGAAAAAAATAAGTAGAACTTATAATTATTTTCTTTTTTTCATAATTCTAATAACCTACATATTTAGTTAATTTATATATATTTTTGTTGTTATATACCTATTTATAATTATGTTGTATATATTTTGCTTCGTGGTTCATGAACATATTTTGTTAATAATTTGTAATTGTGCATGTGAAAGCCCATTAATTTAGGACGTTTATATAAAAAAAAATCTCAGCATGATACTAGTTGATAATCTGCAATAAAAAATAGCTTTAAAAATTGCGAAATCATAACTCCCCACTATATCTATTATGGGTCGATGGCAGAGCGGTTAGCGCGCTGGGATAGTAAACCAGTGGTCGCGAGTTCGAATCCTGCCTCGACCGATTTCGTTTACCTATGGCACAAGCATTTATGCTTAATTAAGGGAATATAGGAAGATGTATATATACTTGTTTAACAAGGACATATTATTTAAAAAAAAAAAAAATTCTCATCTTCATTAAAATATAAATTCGACCAAAAAAAAACAATAAAAAAATTAAATATAGTACCTACATAATCATTTGAAATAAATATATGCGGTTTGCATTTGTGCCTATTCTAATTCAACTATTTTTTTTTCATTTGATATCTATTTAAGAGATTTATTTTAAATTATTTATTTCTAAATCAGGTGGACATTTCACTCAAGAATTTTAAAAATCGTATTTAACACCTGAAGATTTTCTCACAATTCAAAATTCTCTCTGGCGTCGTATTTTTTATTTAATTTTTTTAATGCCACAAACACCCGAAACTGGATAATAAGTTATGGGTAAGTACCTAACCTACTTTGAAATGATACTAATAAAAAAAAATCGAGTGAGTTGTGACCATCGCCAAACTCTCCACTACATATTATGCAAAATTTTATTATGAATACATTTCAATATAGTACTTACATTGCATTGTATACTATTATTTTTTTTTCTAGAGAACATTAAAAGTTTTGACATATGAAATCATAAAGTACATTTTCTTTACAAATATAATATGAATACGATTTCATCGTATGAGCCTTCGGGGCTCAGTTGGTTAGGTATCCAACTCCTGAGCACGGGTTCGATTCCCGGTGGAGACACAGTTTTTTAATGTATTTTCAACCTTGATCTATGGGACGATTATTATCATAAGTTTACATGGTGTGGCATTTTTTTTACTAAGTCCCAGATGTGTACATATACTCTACAAAGCGCAAATACGTCCAATTATTGAATATGGTAGTCACCTCTGGAGTGGCGCCACCCAATACCTACTGAATACCCTCGACGCTGTCCAAAGGCGTGCTATACGTCTGATTGATGATCCATCACTGACTGATGGATTGCAATCACTAGAACACAGACGCAGAGTCGGTATTTTAAGTTTATTCTATAGATACTACCACGGGAATTGCTCAGAAGAACTTGCATCTTTGGTCCCTCCTCCACCCACTCGCAACAGAGTCACTCGCTTTACTCAATCGCAGCACCCATTCACAGTGGACCTTCAACATATACGAACAAGTCGCTTCTCGAACTCCTTTATTAAATACAGCAGCCCGACTGTGGAACGATCTTCCGAATTCTGTGTTTCCACCTTCGTACAACTCGGGTCTTTTTAAAATCCGAATTAATAAACTCTTTTCTAGATTGAAAACCCCTCCCGACGCTATGTAGTGCGCTTCTTCTGAAGAGTAAAATGGACCCAAATCCTAATTGCTGGTGTCCACTACGTAGACATGTTAAAAAAAATGGTGCGTTTGGTGCATACTATAATATTTGACATGTGAGTTGCCCAAAAAGCAATAAAAAAAATATATCGATCGATCGATATTATAAAAATCAAATTTTTGGTTTGGGGCTGTATTAGAAACACAAAATTTCATTGTCAGCCATGCGCCATCCACACAAAAACAGCAGTACCAAACTCATAGTATGCACTCTTTAAATGATACCTGTTGAGAAACAGGTGTTGTAAAATAATGAATAATTGTGAAATCATTACTCTCCCCCTATTGTATAGAAGTGGAAGTGAAAAACGAAATTTAAGTAAATATATTCCCCGAAATAATTTAAATTTATTTTTCCCTTCGAGCGAAATCCCCGCCAAAGCGTGGGGTCAAATTTTAAATTGTTAAAACGTCAAAACAATATGACAATTTGATTACTTTACGTATCAAATATTAATTTGACGTTTCTCAGAAAGACGGAAACACAAATAGGAGGAATAAAGAAAATGTACCTAAGAAATTTCATTCATTCATCTATTCATACCATCACGGCATATTGCAGAATAAGCGACAAGTGTTTGGGTGTGCATTCAATCGGACTTGGCCATCTTTGAACCATTGAACTTCAAAGATGACTGTCGGGGTGTCTCTACCAACCAAACTGTATGTAAATGTAAATTGTAATGATCATGATTATTGGCATTACAGCCCTATGCGTGTTTTGACCTCCTCCAGAATCCTTCTGCAGCCGTCCCTGTCCTCCGCCGCTCTCCTCCAGTTTGTTATTACGATCGCCCTTATGTCGTCATCTATGTCACCCAGCCATCTTAGCTTGGGCCTGCCTCTACTTCTTCTGCCCTCTGGATTGGTATAAGAACCTTTTTGGGGGTACGATCATCATTACCTAATACCTGGCAAAACGCTGAAGTAAAAATATTATTTAAAAAAGGAGACATCGATAACTTAGAAAACTATCGACCCATTAGCCTGCTTTCCCACCTGTTATTTATTTACCTGTATAAGTTGCTAACAAAAATAGTAACAAATCGCTTAACCCTGAAATTTGATAGTTATCAACCCGTAGAGCAAGCTGGTTTTCGCAAAAGTTTTGGAACCAGAGATCACATTCAGACATTAAGACTACTCATAGAGAAGACAACAGAGTATAACATACCTATACACATAGCTTTTGTTGACTACCAAAAAGCGTTTGATTCAGTTGAAAAATGGGCAATTATCGAGGCACTCCAAAATGCAAGAATAGATTCCAGGTATATACAACTAATAAACTTTATATGTGAAAATGCAACTATGACTGTTGTAATCGATGACGACACTAAAACTGAAAAAATAAAAATTCACAATTGTGACACAATTTCGCCAAAGCTATTCACGCTAGCCCTTGAAGATGTATTTAAAACCCTCAACTGGGATAACAAAGGGGTGAAGATAGATGGCACATATTTGAGTCACCTAAGATTCGCTGATGACATAGTTGTTGTAGGTGAGAGCATTGATGAATTAAGTCAAATGATTAATGAATTGCATGAGGCTTCTAGCAAGATTGGTCTAAGTATGAACATAGCAAAAACGAAAATTATAAGTCCAGAAAACAAAATCATCACTGTTAACAATAAGAATCTCGAAATAGTGGATGAATACATATATCTTGGACACAAGATAAAACTGGGCAAAGAAAACCAAACAGCGGAACTGCCAAGAAGAATAGGAATGAGTTGGGCAGCTTTTAACAAACTTAGATACATTCTAGAAGATAAAGAGATTCCGATCTGTCTGAAAAGAAAAACATATGAATCATGTATACTGCCAGTGACTACATATGCATTGGAGACCATGGCCCTTACAAAAAGAAATGTAGAAAAACTCAAATGCACACAGCGATCCATGGAAAGATCCATGCTTGGTATAAGCCTAAGAGACAGAATAAGAAATGAGGAAAAGGACCAGAGTAGCGGACGTCATGGATCGCGTAGCTACATTGAAATGGCAATGGGCGGGACATATTGCTAGACAGGAACCCGCAAGATGGACCCCTAAAATATTGAGATGGAGACCTTGGGAAAGTAAGAGAGGCGTCGGAAGACCTCAAAAAAGATGGTCTGACGACATAGCCGCTGTGGGGGGTAGAAATTGGCTGCAAGCAGCAATCGATAGAAGGAAGTGGAAGAATATGGAAGAGGCCTATATCCAGCAGTGGAAGACAGAGGGCTGAAGAAGAAGAAGAAGAAGATCATCATTCATCCGGCATGTCCCAACCACTGCGATCTACGTACTTTTACGACTCGTACAATGTTGGGTTCATCAAATGTAAATTTTGATCTGGTCTTCAAATTGGCACTTGCTGACGTGGATATAGGAGTTATAGTTAAGAAGAAGAATATTTAAACTATGAAATAAATCTGGCAGTCGTTGTCTGTTGTTCTATAGGTAGTCTAGCAGTCGTTTTCTGTTGTTCTATAGGTAGTTTGGCAGTCGCTGTCTGTTGTTCTATAGGTAGTCTAGCAGTCGTTGTCTGTTGTTCTATAGGTAGTTTGGCAGTCGTTGTTTATTGTTATATGTGTAGTCTGGCAGTCGTTGTCTGTTGTGATATAGGTAGTCTTTGCACAAGGTGCAAGGTATTGTTGCAATTTACACAAAAGATATCAATATAAAGAAGTCGATCTCAATTATACTTTTGGCTGAACAGAGAAAATTTCACAGTATGCCATACACATGAATCATCACGATGAAACTCTTAGAAGGTATTCACTCTCTACAAGACTCTCTACCTGTTTTGAAATTGATAAAAAAACGCATTATAATTGTGAAATCATAATATTGCGAAGTCAAAAATAGTCATGAAGCTTTATTGTTTAACCATAGCAACATACATACAATAATTATTTATACATATGTACGACTGTACAACATTTGCACAAAGAGATTTGGAATAAAATGCGAAAAAAAAGACAATTTATTATTTAAAGAGGTATCCCGCTATGCTCTATTGTTTGAGTAATGGGAAACATTATTTCTAAATGAACAAGTTTTAACAATAAAATTAATTGTTATATTACTTGTTTAATTACGCGTAATATGGAACGGGTCATTTGTCAAAAACATTTGGGAAAATTGTTAACTTCCGTTGTCATAAGGACAAGAAAGTCGAAATTCGAAATATTTATTCATAAATAATGTTTCGTATAAAAAAAATATTATTAGAAAAAAAGTCCGGTTTTCTTTTAAAGATTTTTTTCCAAATTGAAATGGGACCAATCGGAATTATCCAATCGGACAACGTGGAAAAAAAAGCTGAACATACATAAAAAAAACATCAAGTCGAATCGATAACCTCTGTTTTGGAAGTCTGTTAAAAAGTAACAAGAATTTTACAGATAATATTTTTTAAGCTTTACTACAAAGAAATTCATATTCTTTATCTTCTTTCGGGAATATAGGATCGTATTTGTTAATATGGGCCTTCGTTCGGGAGTGGACGGGAACAAACTGAGAAAGAAGAAGCATTGGGTTTATTTATTTTTGTTAGAATGATCTTCGTGTTAATAATGTATACAGGGATTGTCAACTTTAACGACTTTATTTAGTAAGGCAGCCAGTCCCTATACAGGACTATTTTTGTGCCAAAGACGTTGATCAATGTGTATACATATGCAGTCAATAGTACAACTCCAGTGAGTGTGAAAAATAATTAGATAATGTGGAGGATTACAGTATAACTATATTTTTCTGTATGAACTTATGAAGCAGTTTATAAATTTCCGTTGATCCTAAAGATAGAAGGTATTGCATTGATAATGGGAATTGGAATTTTTCCTTCATTGAGTATCGGACATCATACAATGCTCGATAAAAGTCAAATGCATCTCTTATTGGGCAGAAAAAGAAAACATGGTTCTCAGACTCCTCACCTAGGCCGCATTCGCAGTAAGGTTAATAATTAATAAGGTTCGTTCCTTTTTCACTACAAGTATGTAGGTAACAAAGAACAACAAACATAGATAATGAAACGAGTTTTTTGACTTCGAAATATTAATAATTTTAGCGCTGAAGAAAGCCAAATTAAAAAGCAAACGAGCTTCATCAAGAATGAATGAAGTTTCATCAAAGTAATTAAAGTTTTCTTAGTACATTTAAACCGTAAACTGCAGTTTTATATCTCAACTAATGATCATTAATCATAGAATTTTATCACACGATTCTGAGAAATTTTTAATTTTGATGGAGAAATGGTGTCTCGGTAAGAGTCACGTAAATAATTATTAAAACCTAATAATCGTTTATGTTCACCACGGTTTGATATTTTTATGTCGATCGTCTGGGCCAGTAGTTTTCAATCTGCGAATCGGAGAACACCTGAATATTATATATTATTTATATTTTTTTTATTAAAAAATTTATATACCCATACGTTGTGCGATATTCTCATATCCACATCACACACAATAAGAAATAATAATAATTGACGAAGTTTTTATTTTGTAGAATTCCATTATAAACTAGTTGCATGTAACACATGAGATCCAACTGTCGATAGCGATAGTATGTATAGTTGAAGAATAAGTACCAAACTATAAACCCATAAATACAAATTATTTAATATTTTAAGATATTTGGTTTTCTATACAACACATGTAGGTACCTACCTAGTTATGTATGTATGTAAAGATAGGATAGTATGGAGGTCAGTCCTTTGATCCTACCTAGAATATGAAAACAGCATGATGGTATGTATGTTCGGAGATTAGTATCAAACTATTAAATCTTCTTAGATATTGTATGTAGGCTTCTGCCATACAAATTGTATGAAGCAATGTCGTCACTAAATTCAATTTTTATAAAAATTGTAAAAAAAAATTGAGATGTGCTAATACATTGCTAATATTTTTTATGGAAAATTAAATTATCTAGTTGGGGTATTTCGGCTTTTTTCGATATTTTTAAAAAATTTGCAAATATAGGCAGTTAAACTCATAAATTTATCATAAAAAAAAATATTTTTCTTAAAAAAAAAAACTTTGAGAAGCCCTGGAATTTAAAATTGCATTTGTCGCATTTGTAAATTGAGCGGATCAAAAGTTGTAAGGGGGGGTGGGGGGACACACAGACACACAGACACACAGACACACACACACACACACACACACACACACACACACACACACACACACACACACACACACACACACACACACACTCACATAAAATGTTCTACTCCGAATTCTGAGTAAATCCATGTAACGGAACATATATGCTGCGAGGCCTCTAGTTGGTGTTATTAGCATGCAAAAAGTCCACTATGCCATACAAAATGTTCCTTCGTACACGCATCTTGGCTTAATAATGTCGATTCATTCAGAGAATTGAATTCTCATGAACGAACCGACAGTTGGATTATGTCTAAAATAATTATGTCTTATTATTTCTAAGATGTCTATAATTAAAAGTATAATACCTTTTTGATTCTACATGAATTTAATTCATGCGAAAGGCCTGTTTCGCCATGTTAGGGCATTTAGAGCTTATGACTATTTTGACAATTTTTACTTATATTTATAGTATAAAACTGTGACTTATTATTTAGGAGGAGTTTACAGGTTCTTGTGATTTGTCATTTAAAACTATTGATATTATTGAAAACATATTTGGACAAGGATAAATATTATGCTATTTACAAACATGCTCTATAGATGATTTCGCTATTTGGAAGCACTTACACGTGTGAACAGCTTTTTAGTCGAATGAAGCGTATTAAATCTCAAATGAAAACGCGACTCACTATTGAGCATTTGGAAAATTGTTTGCGTGTAACAACAACATCACTAGTTATCAACATTGATGAACTTAATCCTGACAAACATAATCACAGCTCTCACTAAAATTTATTATATTTTGAATATTTTTTATTATTAT
Organism: Molanna angustata; assembly: GCA_963576475.1. Taxonomy (NCBI): domain Eukaryota; kingdom Metazoa; phylum Arthropoda; class Insecta; order Trichoptera; family Molannidae; genus Molanna; species Molanna angustata. The sequence continues at coordinate 30,680,786 of OY754978.1, forward strand.
TTTTTGTGTTGTATAACTCAGATTTTATAATTATATTTGATTCTCATTTTTGTTACATCTTAAAAAAAACAATATGTTGCTTTTTTGCTATGAACAAATTATTTATTTCTCACTAAATAAGTATTGTACCAATTAAACTTAGGGACTTCACATTGCTCGGGTTGGTTGGAAGAAATTGCCTTATGGCAATAATCCTGCCTTTGTACACATGTACATAAATTATAAAATAAATAAATAAATAAATAACAATGAACATAGAATTATAAGGAACAGAAGCTGCGCGCAATTAAAAATTCATCATTAAAAGTGTTACATGTTTTATTTACATACATATAATCTAAAGCTATGAATAGTAAAAAAAATATTGTACGGCCCGGTAGGAAAACTCATTTCAAAAATCTGGCCCGGCTGCTGAAAAGGTTGACCACCCATGATATACACCATAGAAATAATAAGTCTGCCATTATTTATGACATTTATTTTTAAATATTCAGATTATTCTTGTTGATATAATTTATTTAATTTTGGATTTAAAAATGTGTTTGGTATATTTATAGATGAATTCGTAAATTTAATTTTCTTCGATATACGAAATTTATATTGAACAGAGATTAAATTCATGAATGATAATATTGAAATGATTCATTAAAATGTACAATATTAAACGAAATTATAATAGCATTGTGTTAGTTAATTTTGAATCGTTATTAGATTTAAATGTATTCATTATAATTAAACATAATTTCTGAGATAAACTAATTAATATTTCATATTAATACGTTCAATACTAATATTTTATTCCACGTATGAAACGCAATGTTTTAATAATAATTTATACGATTATTTTTAAATCCCTATAGAGACGAAGTTGGAATACTATAGGAGAACTGGGAAATCAATACATTCGAATTGTTTTAATAATGTTAATTATTGTTATTTAAAAATACGCCTTATATGAGTGTTACCATAACAATATTTTACTGTGGTTAGTTCGAGAAAAAGATTTTTTTTATTATCTTGATGGAATATTATTATCAATCATATAAAATTACTTAAAAATAAGTAAAAACACATATTTTTAACTTCACCATTCAGTAGATGCTCTTTGAGCGAAACGCAATATTTTGAAATTAGTGGAAAATACATAGATATCACTAGCTATGTGTAGCCATGATCCAATTTGTCTGGTTCCCCTTTCTATGGGTTACGAAGGTCAGATGGCAGTCGCTTCAATGTAATAACCAGACTAGCCAATTCCAGGATCATGGTCAAAGCGTACCCCGATAGAAACGGGACAAAAGCGCTAAGGGGAAAGGAAGTGGAAAATACATAGAATTAATATAATCTAAGGGAAATTAGTTGAAAATTTGTGTTTTTACCTTTTTTAAAGTAATTTTTATATAATTTATTTATTTATTGGTTTTCCAAGCTTTTTGCGGATGTTGATTTTTTTTTATTTTATTATAACACTACTTCATACTTTGTGCAAGTGGCGAGTTCATTTCCATATAGCAATAATCTAGAGTTTTACTCAACTGGATGTGTATACTGTGCATTGCTAAGTGCATTAATCTTTAATTTTCTATACGTAACGGTAATTCTTCTCTTAAAAAAATCTGTCAACAAAATCAAAATGCTCTCACGTTTTGGTTGATCATTAATGTGGTATTTACCATATCAATTCACATTTTGTGATATCCTCGGAGACCGTCGGCAATTGTCGGCGGTATCCGGAAAAACAAAAGATTCGTTCGAATGGCGTGGGTCGAGCCATTCCGTGAAAAACGATTGACATATAAACACCGTCTTAATTATTAATAAGTGTATTTTAATAATGTGAGATATTATACATTATTTGTATCAGATAAATAATTATAATTAAAGTGGTATAAAAATTAACAACAAATTGTTCTTAATTAAAGAGATACCACAATAATGAATCCAAAGATTGCCAACCTTTCGAAGAGAAAAAATGTACAAATACACTCGTTTTAAGTAGTCGTCAAAAATATGAAGCAAGATAGTAAATATTTATTTTATAAAATGCAGCCCAAAAAATATCTGAAAAATCACTACAAAGTGTAAATTATTACCTTAATTTAATAAGAAAGCACGTTAATTTTACATCTAACTCAACACATATGACTAACAAACACATAGGTTACAAAATATTTATTTACAACAATCCACTATTTGAAGTTGGCGTCAATTACAAACACACCATAAGATAATATATAATAATAATAATAATAGCAAACTTTATTTAGATGTAGAAACATAAAAAATATAAAAATATATTTTTTTGGGACAAATAAATATTGATTATAAAAAACATCATGTAAAACTATGGAGAACATTAATAGTTTTTAACTATGTATTCAGCACCTAGCCTACGAAAGGTGACAAAACTTGTGGTTTCTTTTATGTTTGGTGCTAAACTGTTATACATTTTGAGACCTTTATAAGTCGATACGTCGAGTGAGTTTCATAAAACGTTTTGTGTTTGGCGCCGACATCAAAAAGTGAATTGATTCTAATAAATATTTTGCAAAATCGATTGGAAAAATCGAAATCTGGCGACGAGATTAAGAATTATCGCTGAACATACCTACTTAAACAAAACAAATATCACTTCATAAAGAAAATATACTTTTTAAATATTGTGTTAGTAATAACTGAACAATTTTCCTTACCTTCCATGTGTAATACAAGCTCCTTACTTGTGTGTGATGTCGTCAATGTGATGTTGCATTTAATATGTAAATAAATAAATAAATATCCATAAAACACACAAGTTTTCATCATATTGTTAATTAACAAACTGCTGGACCAGTTATTAAGGAGGCCATCATCAGGCGAAACGGTGGTTCCTTTTTAAAACGATAAATATTGTTGCAGTAAAACAGTGTGTTTGAGAAATTGAATTAAACAATTTAAACGCCATTAGTGTTAAATAAATAAAAAAAGTATTTTTTTTTAATTTGATTCTACTGATTTCTACAACAGTTCATTTCAATTTCATGCAAATTGCCCACATAAATATCTATAAAGTATGTTATTTTTGCGCAAAACTAAATATAAATATTACATAAAATTAATTATAATAGGAAATTATTTTATAACAGCAATAAATAAATAAATATAAACGTCAACTATTTTCACACAAAAGCGATTTCAAAAGTAACTGAAAAATAAATACATATAATATTATATTATATAAATATTTAGATATATGATTTAAGATAAAAAAACAGATTTGTCATAATATTTAAAATGACGAAATCATCATAATTATTCTAATGTCATTATAATTATAATGATGTCATTATAGTTGTTTTGATGCCATCATACTTATTTTGATGCCATCATAGTTATTATAATGTCTTCATAATTATTTTTATGTCATCATAGTTATTATGATATCATCATAGTTATTTTGATGCCATAATAGTTGTTTTGATGCCATAGTAGTTATTATGATGCCATCATGATTATTATAATGTCATTATAATTGTTTATGTACATTGTATGGTTAATCAAGAATATATTTCTTGGATATATTTTAATATATTCAAGATATATGTCCAAAATATTTGATTTTTGAAAAAAAAATAACATATATATCAAGCTTTAATATAAAACTTTAAATTTGGAAGGACAAAAATAAGTTCATTTTTTTTCAATTCGAATATATAGATATAATATATTTAAAAGCCGTTTGACACGATGAAAGCTGTCATGAATAAAATACGTAGATAAACATATGCACGGAAAAATGTTAAAGTAAAAAAAATCTTCAAACCGATCGTATTGTATTATTTTTAACACAAACAGTTTGAAGACAGCACATCTCCCATTGACAGGTGAATAATGTGCTTTCCCGAAACAAGTGTCAAATATAAATCGTCAAAAGATGGCATGATATTTGACTATATCAAAACGTTGAGAAAATTATATTAACACAACAACCAGAACGTTAAGATAAAGTCATTTTATTCTGATTTTAAATATTATTATTATTTGATTGAATTGGCACTTTTTATTAATTCCAAAATGTTGCCATGAAATTGTGCCATTTATTGGTCATCGTGTCACACAGGAGAAAATTATATGTTATTGCTATAAATTATAAAGTATATTCTATGCCAGTTATTGCAGTGATCGACTAATCTATGTTTTTTTGCACTAAATGCCAGCTAAAATAGCCAAATCTAATTTGTTATTTGTCACAGTCCTCTATGAGAAACTGTAACATGTTTTACACTTACTCTCATTCTTGAATTTTACTCGGTCTGAAAAATACAAAAGAAAACACACATTTTAATGAAACGAAATGAAAAACAGCACAACGAATAAATGAAATGAAACGAAGCACAGTTTTAAAACCACTGAAATTTTTCTAGGAGTCGTGGCGATTAAAAAAAGGATCGTAATATTTTTTTTCAATAATGTGAATGCAATGTTCTGCTGGAGTAGCAATCAGTTGTATTGGATTCGAATTAAGCTTTGAAATATTGCATTTGCTTATACGCAGCAAAATTTCTGATTTAACGAGTCAATGAAAATATCAGTGGTATCAAAAGTGTGGCTCGAGAATATATATTTTTTAAAAATAAGTACCAAATTAATTCGAATATTTTTATTATTGCATATGCGCAAACATTGGATTTTTTTCCCTGTCGGGAGTCAAAGATGTTTTTTAACAGATTTTTAATTATCTCAATAGAGACGAAGTTGGAATATTTATTGTAGGAGAACCGGGAAATCAAGGCACCTACAGGGCTTACGACCTGTCATCGGCTGGTTTACGTGATCACTTTATGCGCTTGCGCAACGTTCACCAATTATGCCTTTTAATGAGATCCTTTTAATGATGCCTTTTAATGAGGGATCTCATTAAAAGGCATAATTGGTGAACGTTGCGCAAGCGCATAAAGTGATCACGTAAACCAGCCGATGACAGGTCGTAAGCCCTGTAGGTGCCTTGATTTCCCGGTTCTCCTACAATAAATATTCCAACTTCGTCTCTATTGAGATATTTAAAAATCTGTTAAAAAAAAACAAATTAATTAGTAGCGTATAATATTTTATCAAAAAAGAAGATTTCATCGATAAAAATTGGACATACAGTGAAAGTACGTTACTTGTCGATTATAGCGGCTCCTTGTACTGTAAAATTGCGCATAAAGGTCCAGCATGATATTAGTTACCAATATGCTAGTATTTGAGATTAATTTGTCAATAGCAACACGATCTCGCAAGTCGAAATAGTTTTAAACTGACTTCACAAACCATACTAAGAAGTCAGTATAAAATAATTTTACATTTTTACATTCAAAATGTGATAATTGTTTGTATCACATTTTGAATGTAAAAATGTAAAATTACAGAGCCTCGATAATTAACAAGTATTGACCACCTCAGCGCATATTATTTTCATTATATAAAATAATACTATGGTCTTATTTTATACATTTTCTAAAAATATGTTGAGGTCATGAAATCTTAAAACATTTCAAAAATATAATTAATTTACACTTTTTGTAACATTAATAAATGAATATACAAATAAATAATAAATGTATATAAATATACGAACTTCAGTAATGATAATATTTCGAATTAATAACCATTTTTAGGATCCTCACATAGGGCCGGTATTACAGTCGGCCCTCAATTCATTGAGATTGAATCCATTTCCGTATTACAGTGCAATATGACGTGTCAGTAACTAAATCTTCAATTATAGACATATTTTACTTTTTCTGTGGTTGTTATTTGTCAAATTTTAAATAACCTCAAATAATACGAATTACAAAACGGGACGCTACGACTTGAAATACCATTGTTTTATTATCCAACATGGTATTTTTTTTTTCATCAAAATAATGCTTTTAAATGCCCATATTCGTTTCAATATGGCTGTCAGTTTGTTTTGTTGTGTGGCACCGCCGTCGATACAACTAACGCCTCTAGTGATAGAACACTGAAACTACACTCGTTGCTAGGCAAATGACAGTTGACTCACCGTTAAACTGAGATTGTAATACCGGCTCATGATCACATAAAATAGATATTTATGACATTATAAGTCTATTTGGATATAAAACCCGTTATAATTAAACATTACCCTTTTAGCTACTACTGACAAAATATCAAAGAAAAAAATATCCAAGTATACGAAAACGCCAAATGGGGGAAAAATAGGTCATTCGGATAACTTTGGGTTAATCCACAGTAGGAGGGGGGGGAGTGTTATATGTAGGTACTAATTATAATGAAAAATTGTGGTTGAGTCGGGATAGTAATAAAATGGTCCATAACGCCCACATATTAAATATTAAAATTTATATACCTATCCATTTTTATATTCATTTCGCAGAGAGATAATCTTCTCTAATATCCAACAAAAATAATTCATAATGATATTGACTACTAAGCAAAATTACCCTTTACATAGCAAATAATAACTTTTGTTTTATTTATTTATTTTTGAATTTAGTGACGTCATCGTTTCATACAATTTGTAAGGCAGGATACACTACACAATATCTACATGGAATCAATAGTTTGATACTAAATCTCCAAACATACATACCATCATCCTGATTTCATATTCAGGGTAGGAATAACAAACTTTCCTTACTCTTCTATCCTGACATACCTACAAACCTACATGTTTTATTTATAGAAAACAAAATATCTTAAAATATTTATTAATTTGTGTTCAAGTGTTAATAGTTTGGTACGTATTAAATTTTTCAATTATATATACAATAGCCATCGACAGTTGGATCTCATGTGCTACATGCAAATAGTATAATAAATTATATATATTTTTTTTAATAAAAATGAATATGTCCTTGTTAAACAAGTACATATACATCTTTCTACGTTCCCTAAACTAAGCATAAATGCTTGTCCTATAGGTGAACGAGATCGGTCGAGGCAGGATTCGAACTCGCGACCACTGGATTACTAACCCAGCGCGCTAACCGCTCTGCCATCCACCCATCCACTGTATATATATACCTACTGTTTTTTCGTAAAGAAGGGAACGTAATGAAATACGTAATTTGTGAATGTTGAGCAAACGCATTATGTGATCACTTAAATCGACCGGTGATTGGTGCTTGATTCCATCAATCGAAAATGTATTTCTGCTTCAAAACTTTTGAAATATCAAAATTGATCTCGGTTTAACACGTTCCTGAGATAAATTTGGAGAAATATTGTTACATAACGCTTAAATTGAGGCATTCTTCATAAAAGTTGAGCCAAAACCTGGAGTTTCTATAGAGATGCGTATTCCAAACTCGATTTAAGAAGGTACACTCTCCATCCGTAAATCCCGGGTTATGACATGATATTAAAATCCGATTGGCTTTGCTAATCGTCAGTAAATCCGATTGATTACCTTCGACTTCTCGCAGATTCAGGAAATCCAGAATGGCTAATTGGGTGTTAACAAAACGACTTCATCATTTGATTCGCAATTGAAGCTTCTCACAATCGGTGATCATTAAATAATGGAATGAAAACAGAATTTATGATCAACTGCTCACCACAGAACATTAAATAAAACATTTGATTATCCAATATTAAGAACATAGGTGGATATGGACTTTGTTTTGAATATATGGCAATTATCAAACGAAGTCATTTCCTTGAAAATCATCAAATATCAGTAATCATAAGAAATACTTATTATCATTGATGTATTTAAGCAATAACTAAGTGGAGTGTGGCCAAAGATATACTCCTCACTACAAAATCACCCCACAAAGTATTCAAAATTTCTTATAGAAAATATTTAAAATATTTTTTTAATTGCATATACGCAAACATTGGATTTTTTTCCCTTTCGGGAGTCAAATAAAAAAATGTTTGTCAATAAAAATATCATATGAGTTTTTTAACAGATTTTTAATTATCTCAATAGAGACAAAGTTGGAATATTTACTGTAGGAGAACCGGGAAATCAAGGCACCTACAGGGAGTGTGTTACATTATTTTTGATTTAAATATTATACTATGAAAACTTGGTGATCCCTAAATGCCATTTAATGAAAGTGATGCGGCTTTTTACCAATTTTAAGATAAAAATATCAAATATGAAATTTCCTGAGATTGGGGTCACTTTGATATATTTGACAGTTGAAAAAAATAAGAAGCACTGATCATATATTATATCCTTCAAAATCTAATTGTGTCAATGCGAGTATTACATATACAAATTTAAAAAAATAATCGAATAAGTACTTTAGTCTATACGATAAAGTAGAATTAACACCTTGTGTATAGTAGGTACATAGCACACATACATTTTGATGAAATTATTAGAATGCAGTCTCAGCATGATACTAGTTGATAATCTGTAACAAAAAAGTAACCCTAAAAAATTATTTCATTACTCCCCACTATATCCCCTTAGAGTAGTGAGGAGTAAAAAGTCAATAATATCATGGGATATCACTGTCTAATATCAAATATTGTTTTCTTCTGATTTACTTGACAGTTTTTGTGTTGCAACATAATTATATTTTTTCTACTAATAACTGAATCATCCAAATGCATAATATTAAAAATATATTATTTAATTTTTTACTATATTATTTAACTTTTTGCAGTCGTATGTTATTTCTTAATGTTATTTTTTATCGTTACGATAATATTATTTTGTACTCCCTTTTTAGCACCAACTTAGGATTACATATAACAAGTAATGAAATTTAAATAATATTAAGTTTTTGACAAAATTTTTAGTATAGGTACCTCCTTTTACTATATTTATCTTTATTAAACTTCTCAAAGGAAGATTCTTGGTGAAGCACTTTTTGATAAATTAAACACTATTTTGGAGTATTAAGTCGGTTGCAGACCAGAGGCTAAGCTAAGTTGGTTTAGCTTATCTCGCATAGCTGAGGTCATTTTTCATACTACTCACATAGTTTGAGGTCTGCGCACTTGTATAAAAAATGATCTCAGCCTGGCTTTTGGTATGCAACCGGCTTTAGTTTGATTTTTTGAAATTGACTCTATCGGTCACTTAATGAATAATATCTTTAGAGTTTCACACTCTGAAGAGAGAATCTGAAAATAAAGTCAGAAAGTGACCGATATAAGTCAGAATCTAAAAATAAAATAATGTAAAAAACTGACATTTACTTAACCAAAATTAACTTTCTTATATATGTTATTAATAGGCATAGTAGGCTTTTAGTGAAAAGACGCATCGTCTTGACAAAGGGAGCACTGGGAAAGCTCACGAGAGTGTGGAAGGACAGGACCATCACAAAAAAACGAAGGCTAGACTCATCAGGGCTCTGATATTATCGATGTTCCTGTATGGTGTGGAAACATGGACACTGAAGGAGCCAGAGCGAAAGAGGATCGGTGCATTCGAAATGTGGTTCTGGAGGCGAATGTTGCGCATCCCATGGACAGCCAGAAGAACGATGTGTCAATTCTGGACGAAATGAAGATTGAAGATCGTCTGTCGATGATATGTTACAGACGTATCCTTTAATTCTTTGGACACATTGCCAGAAGGGAACCGGACTGCCTCGAGAAGCTTGTGATGGGCAGCGTGGAAGGACGCTCACCGACCAGATGGAGTTATCTGGTTAAGTCCACAATGGGGTCTTCAGTGACTGGTGCTCTGCGTTCAGCTCAAAACAAGATTGTCATGGAGGCGGGCCATACGTGTGGCGACGGACTGCAGCCGCTGTCCTCAGTCATGAGGAAAATGACGAAAAGTAGGCTTTACAGTAAATTTTCAAAATCTTTTGCCCAGTACCCTCAAAAGATATACCTTTGTACTAAAATTAGTAAGTGAAAACCTTTTTTTAATTTTGTAATATAATAACTAAAAAACTCTGAGGCATATGAAGTAGATTTTAACTTCAATTGAAAGAGAATATAAAAATCTAAATTTTCATCTAAAAATTACCTCTAATTTTTACCTTTTCTTCATGAAAAAAAATTGTATATCATAGATTTGGTGATATACAATATTTTTCGTGTATCATACATTAGAAGGTAATTATCTAAGTGCGTATATTTGTGTCCATCCGTATGCTTAAGGTTTGCAAGGGCTTTAACGATGATATTAAAGAAAAGTTCGTCGGAAAGGCGAGAGTAATTGAGAGCTTATACGTTCGTAATAATTATGAATAAAGGCCGTGCCTTGATACTTGAAGATTTGGTTTTTAGATATAAATATATTCTGGTGTACACAACCACCAAAACTTTATTAAAAGAAATTGAAAAAAGGATATTTCGAACGAGATTTTTTTGAGAAATTGCCGCAAAAACGATAAGGAATTAGAAAATGATTGAAATTAAAGAGATAGCCATTATAAATATTTGTCAAAAGATGGCGCATCCTACAATTCGTTTGATAATTAATTACGATGTCGTTGGCAGAATTTGAAAAAAATATTCAGAGACGGGATCAGAATAGTGATTAGAAACTGGTGGTGACTGTTGAAAAAATACTTACTACGAAGCACTACGATTTTCATTTTAATTATATTTTTTTTATTTTCAAATATAAAACAATTACATAATGCATATTAATACAAAATACAATACAAATATGGGAATGTACCAGGATGCACGATGGACCAAAAAGATCGTAGAATGGCGACCGAGAACAAGCCGAAGAGGTGTCGGCAGACCCCAGGCAAGGTGGTCTGATGACATTAAGAAATGTGCCGGACAGAGATGGATGCAGTGTGTCCAAGACAGGGAATTGTGGAGGATCAAGGTGGAGGCCTATGTCCAAAAATGGAAAAAAAAAAACAGGATGCAGAAGAAGAAGACAATACAAATAAATGTATATCAATATTCGGTACTTGGATTGCAAAAGCCTTTTCCGAGATGTCATTGTGATGTTTAATTTGACACTTTTGGTATTTATGGCTACAAATAATCATTGATACTCCTAATTTCTTGGAAAAAAATAACCCTGGAGTCCCTGCGCGATTAACGAGGAGTGACAATTTATTCAATATAAAAAAAAACATGTCAGCTCGCGAGGCTTTGTGTTTTTTTTTGTTTCAAATGAAATATTATAAGAATGTAATAGCAAAAGTTTTTTGCTCTACTGTATAATTGCCGATTTTGACATAGGAGGGTTTCAAACGAATGCAAGGACAAGCAAACTGACATGAATATAGTCGGCACAGTCAAAGAGTTAGGATGGAGATGTTTATTATAAAAAAACCGTATGTAATTTTGAATAAATAAAATAAATATAAATAGGTAGGTATTTTTTTTTACCTAATTACATAAGCTGTTTTCATAATAATATATTACTAGTAAAACCCGGCAGACGTTGTCCTGCCTGTTTAATTATATAAATCCAAATATACAATAATGGTTGATCGGTATGTTTCCTTTTTATCATTAAACATTCATATCTAGATTCGCTAATTATAATTCTGTATTCCTTTCCCTTCCACCCCTACAGTCCTTTCGTCCCTATTCATTCATTCATTTATAATTTTATTTAATTATTCTAACAAATATAGTGAACCTTTGGCAATATACCAGTTTTATATAATATACCATTTTATATTTGGTTACGTATATTTATGAATTTATTTATTTACAAACTTATTTATTTCTTTATTCGTTTATTTACTTATTCAATAAATGATTTATTTATTTATTTATATGCTAATTTTAATTTTTAAACCTTCTCATGTACGCGATGAACAAACGCACTAAGAATCAATTCAATAGGATTTTTTTTGTTAGATATCCAAAAAATAAATAAATAAATTATAATGTATAAACCTTCTCCTGAATGAGCTGAACAAATTCCCAAAGTTTCATCGCAATCGGATGGTTGGTTTAGGAGTTCATCGCGAACAAACAAATATACGTAAATCCATTTTTATATATATACATAGTTTAAAAAATATATTCGTCTTTTACATGTAAGTTTTATAAATGTTGGGACTGAATATGGACCATACCTTGTTTAGTAGTGGAAGCACTTTGTGGACCTCCTCAGGATACATAGGTCATGCGAAATTATAGATCTCAAAGAAAAATTGTTCTTTGGGATAATTATTTTTAAAGATCTTGGTCGAGGACTTTAGTAATGTAGACTTTATTAATGTAGACCTTTTTTATTAATGTAGACTGTGAATTGATTATGTTTGTCATCTAATTATACTTACAAATACTCTTAATAGTGTATTTTTTTCAAATCATGTCGTCTAATTACATTTTAAAAGTTATATTGATAAATAATAATAACAAATTTCCTTCCTTCCTTCCTCTTCGTTTAGTAGACCTAGTTGGTCTTCAGAAACTATGCCTCCTGGGATGACGAAGTCCAGCTATCCTTCCATCTCTTGGATGGTCTACCGGGTATTATAGGCGGCGGCCAGAAGGAATTTCGTTCGCTGCTATATCTGCAAGTCTATCACTGTCCATCCTGGCTACGTGGTCCCTCCAATGTCTTCTTCTGGATCTACTCCATCGAACGATGTCCTGTATTCCACATGTTTTCCTTATTTGAACATTGCGAACACGATCTTGGAGAGTTTTACCAGTGATTGACCTTAGGACCTTCATCTCCGTTGTCCTTAGGAGACCCTTGGTTCGTACGGTTAGCAAATTTACTTTGTATAAACCACTTTATTGACTAATATCTACATGTTTCAAGAATGCAAGATTACATGAATGCATATTTCGAGTTCACGAATCATTTAATCGATAAACATCATTAATTTGATATAACAACCCAATCTTAAATATATTTCCGCTGTAAGGAATATATGTTGTAAATGTACACACATAAAGATTTTTTTCTTTAATAATAATGTCGCCTTTACAGATTGTCAACCTAACCTTAAATCCGCCCTTTTCTATTATTTATTTAAGTTTTATATTTATTTAATTAGTACACTTGTTGTCCTGAAGAAGAGAGCATGGTTTTCGAAACATGTAGACATTAGTCAACAAAGTGGTTTATGCAAAGTGAATTGGTTATTATTATTTACTAATGATGGCACCATAAAGTGAAAAAATCGCATTGAATAACGGTTATATTGACTTTGGACAAAAGGTTGATTATCGCTGATCTAAAATTTAAAAGGCCAGTCATATCAAAGCGCTGGAGTGGGGTCAATTTGTCACAGGGACGTACCTAATAGTGAAGAAAAGACCTCCGTAGAGAAAGATTTCCCTCATAAAAGAACCATTCTTGGGTATGAAGCCTTGACGCTATAAGTTAGTGAATAGCAAATACAAGACCAATAATAATTATAAAATGGTCTTTGTACTGAAGCTTGAAGATATATATTGAAAATCGAAAAAGTTAGAAACCAGGCACATGTTTGTTTAATATTTATTTATTTATTAATGAGGATGAGACAATTGATCATGTATTTTTTAACTGTAAAAATAATTCCGCCTTCAAAAATATATACAAACAATTAATTAAAATCACTCACCAATCTCCACTTAATATCCAACATCTTTTGTCTCTTAATAATTCACGTGTACTGTCCGTTATTTCAAAATTCCTTTCATTGAATGACATAAATTTATAAAAAAATTAACTTTTCTCCTATGACATGAAATAATTGGCACATAGCACTCTTTACAGGGTGAATTGCCTTAAACAAAAAAAAAAAAATCTCAACACAATACATTTTACAAGTATAAGATAAATCGAATATTTTACAAAGTTACATATACGCAAACATAGGTTATTTCCCTGTCGGGAGTCAATCATATTTTTTGACAAATTAATAACATCTCAATAGAGACGAAGTTGGAATATTATAGGAGAACCAGAAACCTACATGGCTTACGACCTGTCATCGGCTGGTTTACGTGATCACTTTATGCATTATACATTCACCAATTATGCCTTTTTAATGAGTTCCCTTATCAATGCAATTTTTTATCGAAATTTTTCACAAAGAAGGGGTTGCTTCGAAAACGGTCGTTTCAAAAAATCACACGTGGTTAAAAAACGTTATTTGCAGCAATTAAAATTAATTATTTTAATAATTTTAAAGTTAAAAGTGTTAACAGAGTGGAAATCGATTTAAAATAGTCTAGACATTATTAAGGTCTTAAATAAAACTCTTAAATGATAATGCCGAGCCATCTTGGCGAAAATGTTTGATCAATATAATCGAATTTTTGTGGAAAAATATTTTTTTATATTTTCTTCATTAATTTGGAATTATTTTATTTGGTTTGTTACTTGGGAATATTTTAAGGTATTAATGAACATTCATTAAGGTAAGGACGACATTTAATATGCTTAGGTAAGGTTCATGCCTTCCTTGACAGAGCGCTATACAGGCATAAGACGTTAACACGACCAAAAAATACATACCTGGTTTAGTTCATCCCTACTACAAACACCTACATACACTACACTATGTTCTGCGTTTATCGCTCTAATAACATTTCTACAAAATTGTATACATTTTTTAAAGCGTTTGTAATCTGACATCTTTTGAACACGTGGAGAAGCTGTCATCAAAATGTCTGGGATTTTTTTTTGTTCTGAGTGTTACTAGGATGTTAAATGTTCTTCAACTGCGCGGAAAAAATAAATAGATGTTATTTGGAGTGTTTCATGTAGCTAATTTAATTTGCATACAACTTTTGCTTTTGACAGTAAAATATCCATTTTAATATTATATTAGATTATTGTAATATAATGTAGGTATATATTCGTACAACGTATTATGTCACTATTCTGACGATGCTCGTTCAAGAGATTATTGTAATATAATGTATATACAACGTATTCTGTCACTATCCTGACGATGCTCGTTCAAGAGATTATTGTAATATAATGTATATACAACGTATTATGTCACTATTCTGACGATGCTCGTTCAAGAGATTATTGTAATATAATGTATATACAACGTATTATGTCACTATCCTGACGATGTTCGTTCAAGAGATTATTGTAATATAATGTATATACAACGCATTATGTCACTATTCTGACGATGCTCGTTCAAGAGATTATTGTAATATAATGTATATACAACGCATTATGTCACTATTCTGACGATGCTCGTTCAAGAGATTATTGTAATATAATGTATATACAACGTATTATGTCACTATTCTGACGATGCTCGTTCAAGAGATTATTGTAATATAATGTATATACAACGCATTATGTCACTATTCTGACGATGCTCGTTCAAGAGATTATTGTAATATAATGTATATACAACGTATTATGTCACAATTCTGACGATGCTCGTTCAAGAGATTATTGTAATATAATGTATAAACAACGTATTATGTCACTATTCTGACGATGCTCGTTCAAGAGATTATTGTAATATAATGTATATACAATGTATTATGTCACTATCCTGACGATGCTCGTTCAAGAGATTATTGTAATATAATGTATATACAACGTATTATGTCACTATTCTGACGATGCTCGTTCAAGAGATTATTGTAATATAATGTATATACAATGTATTATGTCACTATCCTGACGATGCTCGTTCAAGAGATTATTGTAATATAATGTATATACAACGTATTATGTCACTATCCTGACGATGCTCGTTCAAGCGATTATTGTAATATAATGTATATACAACGTATTATGCCAATATTCTGACGATGCTCGTTCAAGAGATAATTATAACATAATGTATATACAGGGCCGGATAAATCATAGAACAACCCGGAACAAGAAATCAGGGCGCTTGTCTAAAAAGGGCGCTTAAAATCCTAAAATGTTAATTATATAAATAAAAAATTCCCCAGGTATGGCACTCGGTTCTCTCTGCCTTCCCCGAAAGGGACACGGCGTGATGGTGTGTATGATAAAATTCTGCGGTGTTAATATCTTGTCCGTATATTACCGTGTTATTCGTAAACATATATAGTCGATTCACACACACACACACACACAAAATAATCATTCTAATAATTTACTTGCTAAAGTGTTAAATTATCTACATACTGAAGCCAGCGCCCCCCTATCTGAAATCGCCCGGGCGCTTCATAATGAATTTCATATGAGATGATAGCGGCGTGTTTGAAAACATTCCAGATGCTACACGCCACAGTAACTTTAATTATACATTATACTAAGAACTCTTATTGCTTGTTAATGAAACTACATAAGCCGTTTCAATAAGCGGAACCTGTCAGCAACTAATAGCAAGGTTTTCTAAAAAAGGGAATCGAAGTTCTTTAGAAATGTTATGATAATTTCAGTGAAGTTTTCCCTTTCGACTTTAGCGACATACTTACTTATTTTCTCGATCTCGGTCGCCGACTCGTCACCTGACTCTTTCAATTATTCATATATTATTGTTTCTATCTCTCTCTTCTGTCTGATGTCAAATGTTAACACGTGTCCGTATTTTTTACGAGTCTAGTATAGACCATAGATTTTAATATATACCTATAACTAGATGGAATACTAGTCGGCAAAGTGTATCGAAATCAATGGGAGATTTCGTGTGCTGTTTTGTGTAAAATTCATTGGCATACCTCGTTTTATTAATATTAATTTTTGTAGGTATTTATTATACCAAGAACTTATTTAGTGTTTTGTGTTAATTAGAATCGCGATTTGTTTTTTTTATTTTAAGTTTGGTGTGATTTTAATTTTTTACTGGAATTTGATAATTATATTGAGTTTTTTTTAATTAAAAATAGTTTTTATGATATTTTTAGTGTTAACATTAGTTATTAAGTTTAGTTTATTAACATAATACTTGAGATAGTTAAAAGGACTTTTAAATTATATTTTACTTTAAACGGTTTATGTGATGATCCAATACTTTAAAAATTGTAAGACCTAAGGTTTTAGTTTAAAATGCCTACTTCTCAGGATACGGTACATACATGAATAGGAATAGGTAGAATTATAATTTATTTTTGTTCTTTGGTTTATATTAATATATTGATTTTTACTGTATAATATTGCATAATATACTGCATAATATATAATATTGAAATTCCAAACATTTGAGTAGGAAGGGGGGGGGCGGTTTGAAATATATTGCTCTGGGCGCAAAAACATGTTTATCCGGCCCTGTGTATATACAACGTATTATGCTACTATTCTGACGATGCTCGTTCAAGAAATAATTATAACATAATGTATATACAACGTATTATGCCACTATTCTGACGATGCTCGTTTAAGAGAAAATTATAACATAATGTATATATACAACGTATTATGCCACTATTCTGACGATGCTCGTTCAAGAGATAATTATAACATAATGTACATATATACAACGTATTATGCCACTATTCTGACGATGCTCGTTTAAGAGAAAATTATAACATAATGTATATATACAACGTATTATGCCACTATTCTGACGATGCTCGTTCAAGAGATAATTATAACATAATGTACATATATACAACGTATTATGCCACTATTCTGACGATGCTCGTTTAAGAGAAAATTATAACATAATGTATATATACAACGTATTATGCCACTATTCTGACGATGCTCGTTCAAGAGATAATTATAACATAATGTACATATATAGGCACAACGTATTATGCCACTATTCTGACGATGTTCGTTCAAGAGATAATTATAACATAATGTATATACAACGTATTATGCCACTATTCTGACGATGCTCGTTCAAGAGATAATTATAACATAATGTATATACAACGTATTATGCCACTATTCTGACGATGCTCATTCAAGAGATAATTATAACATAATGTATATACAACGAATTATTAAAAAAAAAAAAATCCTTACATAGTTCAGCAATGAGGTTCACGACCCATTCTATATGTAGTGCCTTTTTAGGTGTGACGAGATTGGTGTGTGGGGATACATTGGGATACACGTGTCGTGCTTCCTTTTTTAATTCAATGCACAACCGCATACTTGTCATTGGTTACCCCATATCGTGAAATTTGCCGTGATCTTTTATTTACTTTATTTTGATGATTCTTAAGTGCTTAAGCGTATTCGCTGAGGTGGCTCGGCATTATCAATGTTTAAAATGAAACTAACCAATTTAAACAAAAATCATCCTACACCAACAGATATACAGCTTTGCCGATGATTTTTGTTTAAATTGGTAAGTTCCATTTTAGACCGAGCCAAATCGACGGAAACGTTCGGTCATCATAATCGAATTCTTATGGACTTTGTTATAAACCTACTTGTTCATTGATTTTATTTTATTTTCTTTCAGTATCGAAACTAACAGGTATTATGTTAAATATTATATTCAAACGTACCTACTCAGGAACAAGTTGGCACATTCTGGAGACTTTCGATATTAATCCTCTCACAGATTTAGACTGAAAACACAATTAAAAATTGTGTCTCCACAGGGAATCGAACACGGGACCTTTGGCTCAGCAGTCAGAGATCTCACCAACTGAGCCAAGAAGGCGGCCGTGATGTTACGAGTGAATGAAAAAAAAACTATATTATTTGAGTTTTTGTTACATCTATCAGAAATGCCGTGTTACTATGAACATATAAAAAAAGAAAATATGTCATTAAATGGCTATAGTTTGTCATTGAGAAAGTCTTGTGGGACGATATATGGTATGTATATACACTCGAAACAAAAATACTTGACCTTTTCTCGGGCGCCCATAGTATGTTATGTTATATTATGGAGTGAGGATTACTTAAGGAATATGCTTCACCAACATACATATACACATAGGCCAAGATTCACACAGAAAGTTGAGCGAATCATCAATTTGCTGCAACTTGAGTGTTTATTATATTATCTACTCAAGAATGTGATACATTTTAATTTCACAGTAACAATTCCATCCATCACGCCGTGTACCTGACGGGGTAGGCAGAGAGAACTGAATGCTTTAAAATTCATCTTGACACGCATACCTCGCCTCATCTAAATTCACGCATCGTCTGTTGTGCAAGATTCTTAAGTATCCTCTTATAGAATGTAGTGAATCGTGCCATTCTTTTTCTATGAGCCACTTTTGAGAAATCTGTTTTTTTTTTCGAAACTAGTTTCCTTAAAATAAGCAATAAATAATTAAAATTATTTATTATAAAAACAAATATATTACAAAAATCCTGCCTCGAGCGATTTCTTTCACCCATAGCACAAGAATTTATGCTTATTTTAGGGAACGTAGGAAGATGTATATGTACTTGTTTAACAAGGACATATTCGGTTTTTTAGAAAATAAATATATTAAAAAATATATTATCTCTAACCCCTCTAGGAACTTTGCCTGTTTTGAGATTGGCAAAATTTCATTGTTTGTGGTTTTCATTGCCCATGTTTGTAATTCATTTTATAGATATTTTATGCTTTTTTATACTAGTTCTTATTTTTATAAAACTAATGAATCATGTAGTTCATTATTATGAATTAAAATTATTTTATCAAATAAATTGAATTCATAATCTTGCAATATGTTAACATTGAAGTTTCATATTATTTTTCAATCAAATCTTAATCGGTTTTCGTTTGTGAAACCGACCCTCTTGTGACTCTTGTATAGTGAGGTTATGTTTAATTTGATGAGTTTTGCTCAGCAATCGATCGACACTTTTATGTATACACACCTATCTAGGTACATATATGGCTATGACAGAATGATGAAATTAAGAAAGTAGGTCAGAGGGAATCTAACTACATAACAGATGCTGTGTTTGGGTCCATCTCAAACCAGACAGCTTTATAAAATAGTTAAAGAAATAGACACTATTCAATATGTTTGTCATTGTGTTTTTTTTTTTTTTTAAAGAAACAAGTCTGGCATAAGATATCGACCAAATTAATTCCATAAATATCGTGATTATAAATAATTTGAAATAAAATTTTTATAAAAATAAATATAAAACACAGTTTTAATCAACAAATGAGTAAGACTTTAATGAGCCCAAGCGCTTTCGCCGAAAACAGCCGGCATCCTCAGAGGCAGAAATCAAACTATTTGATTTGAGTTTGATTTCTGCCTCTGAGGATGCTGGCTGTGTTCGGCGAAAGCGCTTAGGCTCATTAAAGTCTTACTCATTTGTGGATTAAAACTGTGTGTTTTTTATTTATTTTTATAAATATTTTATTTATAACTATGAACTTCCACTGTGTTAACGAAAAACCTTTGAAATTATGAAATGAAATGTCTAAATAAACAAACTATATATTGACCCTCGCTTCTGACGCGGCTCTAAAATTATTAGGTATACCTACTCTAAAAATTAAGAAAAAATATATATTTTAAAATAAAAAAACCTTAATATCATTTAATGATTCGGCGGATATTTTGTGGTAGTTAATACTTACCACATTTGAATTAAAAATTAGCTATAACCCACTTGTTTTTTGAATCTCGACACGCAGGTAGATGGAAGGACAGCGCTTCTAAAACATGCCGCGAAGTGACTCAAAAAACAAGTGGTTTATAGCTAATTTATAATTTAAATATGGTTAGAAAACAATCTACTCAATTAATCCACTATTTACTTTAAGACTTCAACCTACAACCGATTTCGTGCCTAGCACATTTTCAAGTAGTAACAATGAAAAAGTTAACAAAGTATTCATACAAAGACAAGTTTGAATTATTCATAGATAACAAACAAGTGAATATGGAGCCAAGGTGCCGGGTTTGACTCCCGGTAGAGACACAGTTTGTAGTTGTTTTTGCAGCATCTGAGAGAATAACATTTCAAGTGTGCAGAATGTGGCAAATTGTTATTGGGTGCGTGTTAAATTAATAATTATCATAGAACCTACCTCTTAAGCCACTTAAATAAAATAAAATAAATTATTTGTACCAATTTGCCGCTAAACAAGTCGGCTGTTTACGAAAACAATGTGTGAATAATGATGAGAAGCCACTTAAGAGGACATATAACGCTAAACTTAGTGACTGAAAACATGCTATATTAAAACCGCCCAATGCACTATGAATTTACGCGTTAGTAAGGGTAAATATCGCATGCGTTAAAAAAGGTTTATAAGTGATTTAAATTATCGGAAACCCCAAATTTGTTGATTTTTTGCATTTTAAGAACAAACCTTACTTGAAATGTAAAAACTTTATAGGTCATTCACTTTGATTTTATGCACTCTTTAAGCACATAAAAGATTTATTTCTCTACGACACATGGTTATGGAGTAATTTTAAAAAAATGCTGTAAAAAAGGATATTTTTAATAATTTATTTATGGGAATATAGGCTGAATTTTAAAATTGTGTGACGAACATTCACTAGAGAAATGTTGAAAAGACTTATACTATTTTTTCTAGAAACACAATGTTTAACATATTTTAGGGATTTGGTTTGAAATTGAGGTGTTTAGGTTTATATGGCCCCTTAAATAAAATTAAAAAATATCCTTGTACCAATTTGCCGTTTAATAAGACGGTGTTTACGAAAATTACGTGTAAATACTGATGAGCTGCCACACAAATAACATCGCCTTGGGCCAATTTGCCGCTAAACAAGTCGGTGTTTACGAAAACAATGTGTGAATAATGATGAGAAGCCACTTAAATTAAATAAAAAAAAATCTTTTGTACCAATTTGCCGCTTAACAAGACGATGTTTACGAAAACAATGTGTAAATAATTATGAGAAGCCACTTAAATAAAATTTGAAAAATCTCCTTGTGCCAATTTGCCACTAAACAAGACGATGTTTACGAAAACAATGTGTAAATAATGATGAGAAGCCACTTAAATAAAATTGAAAAAATCTCCTTGTACCAATTTGCCGCTTGATAGGACAGCATATACGAAAGCAATGTGTAAATGATGATGAGAAGCCACTAAAATAAAATTTAAAAAACTCCTTGTACCAATTTGTCGCTTGATAAGACGAAAGCAATGTGTAAATAATGATGAAACACCACACAAGTAAAATCACCTTGTGCCAATTCGACGCTAAACAAGTCGGTCTTTTCAAAAACAATGTGTTTATAATGATGAGAAGCCACTTAAATAAAATAAAATAAAACTCCATGTACCAATTTGCCGGTAAACAAGACGGTATTTATGAAAACAATGTGTAAATAATGATAAAACACCACACAAATAAAATCGCCTTGTGCCTATTTGCCGCTAAACAAGTCGGTCTTTTCGAAAACAGATGGGTCGATGGCAGAGCGGTTAGAGCACTGGGCTAGTAATCCAGTGATCGCGAGATCGAATCCTGCCTCGACCGATTTCGTTCACCTATAGCACAAGCATTTATTTGCTTATTTTAGGGAACGAAGGAAGATGTATATGTACTTGTTTAACAAGGACATATTTATTTTTTTCTATTAAAAATAAAACAATGTGTTTAAAATGTGCCACATAAATAAAAAAAAAAACTTCTTTTACCAATTTGCCGCTAAACAAGACGGTGTTTACGAAAACAATGTGTAAATAATGATGAGAAGCCGCATCAATATGAGTGAAGTGTTATTAACTGTGTAACCTCAATACACACATACTAAGTGTAGTGTATGTATGTAGGGTGGTGTATGAAGATATGTAAGTGTACATCTTTGTGGTGTGAGCCATCACAAGCAAGAGATGGTGTGGTCTGGTGTGTTGTGAGCGCTCCTAAGTTTAACCGATGAAGTAAATATAGGTCACACAGATGATGATGTGAGCTAGTTCCTCTGCAATATTCATTTCGCTGTGTTTTGAGTGCAACACGAGGGAGCGGCGCTAGGATCGAAAGCGCCAAGATGAAACTAAAAAAACCCCGATACTTGTAGGAATATACGAGATCTTCGTAACGTTCATCTACTGTCATTACTTTGTAAGATTATTTTTTCACCACAATATTTGGAAATAACGTCGTTTTCTTGTCAAATCACGGCCTACCCCTTCGATCTGCTGGACGTACCACACTAGTTATCCCCATTCATAATTTGAGCTCTTCTTTTAAAGTACAATCAGCTAGAATGGAATGGCCTAAGTGACGAAGTAACGTCATGACAATCCATAAAAATATTTGAAGATAAATTAAAAATACTTTATTTGTCAAATTATTCCTGAATATTCCTTCTATATCGTTCTTTTCCTCATTGCTATGTGAGGTGTAATTATTTTTTTCTCTTTTTTTGTATTTTTTTTCTCACTAAATACTAAATACCAAGACAGAGATTGATGGAAAATGTTACCCGAGATCTGAACGTGCTGAATGCTTGTAATGACTGGGAGTCCACTGTAGCTGACAGGAAGGCTTGGAAAGCTATTGTTAAGGAGGCTCAAACTCTACCGGAGTTGTATGGCCATCGGAAGTAAGTAAGTAAGTACTAAATACCTTCAACAATACCAATTTAACTTAAGAGACTTCACGTTGCTCGGTTTGATTGGAAGAATTTGCCTCATGCCGCAATTTGTTCACTTGTTGTACATGAGGATGTGAAGAAGGTACCAGGATAAAAAAGTCAGTTCTATTAACGATGAATTAGTTCGTCGAAAGTTTATGGATAGTTTCAGATTTGGAATCGACTTAGGGTAATTAGTAATTAGGTTGGAATTGACATCAATTTTAAATGTAAAAATATATAACGTTATATTATAATTCAAATTTAAGTTTATTAAATTAACAATTCATGCTGTGCTAGCTTACTCCGTATTTTGAAATATTTAATTTATATGTCTGAAGAGTACGCGGATTGGAAACTTTCTTGCTCCAAAATACCTTGAAGCTAATGAATTAAACTCTTAGTTGTTATATTCTGTTCCTCGCAGTATCCTGGTGTAGTAGAGAAATCAAATGAAATTCCTCTCAAGCAACAGGTGGAATGACCCGAAAACGAAGATATTCCGTAGGATTCTTCCGACTGAAACTTTAATCACGGTGAAAATTATTATTTCGATAATTAATTCGCGAGATAAGTTGCCAGAACATTTTTTGGTGATTATTATTTTTTTGTGTAGGCGTCGTATAAAGTTACAACTTTGAAAACAAAGTTTTACGATTAGCAATGAACACTGAAATAAAATATTCTGAATGATAAAAATATTTCTTTTTTTTTATTATTTTCATAATTGCCAGCCTTAGAGGCTCAGTTGGTTAAATAACGGCCTCCTGATATAATGGTACCAGTTTTGATTCCCGATTGAGACACAATTTTCAATAGACGATAAACATCATAAATTCAAGAATGGAGCAAAATTTTATTCGGTTCATTTGCCACAGAAATTTAATAATTACATTTGGCATAGTACTTAATGGCACAGTAGTATTTTGAAATGTCAGTAACCACTTTTATGGGAAGTACATTATCAGTAAACATCATGCTTCATTATGTATGCTTCACAAAAAATAAGGTTTTAGAGGAAACTATAAAAAATTGAATAATACAAATTTCTTTACTTATAAAAGGAAATTAAAAAATATTTTTTTTTATTTAATTTCTTGTCGGCCGTGACTCAGTTGGTTAGATATCTGAATGCTGATCCAAGGGTCCCGTGTTTGATTCCCGGTAAAGACTTAGTTTTTAATTGTGTTTTTAATCTGGATCTGTGAGACGATTAATATCATATGTCTCCAGAATGTGGCAACTTGTTATTTGGTGCGTGTCAAATGAATATTTGACATAGAAGTAATATTAAATAAAGCACTTATAAAATATACAAATACAAATATGTATTTAGTGGGTAAATTAAATAAAGAAAAAATTAAGTTGTTTTAAAAAGAAACGTAAAAAATATTAAACAGCTTTCAACAAATAATCGGAGACCTAGTCCATTCCTAAGTGCGTGTTTACCTCGTATCGGACCCTGTGTTTCTTCACGACGCGCGACGTCGCGTCTGTGTTTCAAGCAGAATACATCTGAATTTGATACGGGTACAAAATTGTTTGCTATTCTTGAAGTTGCATGAACTTCAGAATGACTGAAGGCTTTGAAGACTTGTGTTGTATTTTCTGTTTTATTATGATCTCAAACAACACGTACCTACTGCAGAGTATGTTAAATCATTTTAGACACGACACTTTTCCATTTTATAAATTGTCAATATAATTTGCCAAGATATCTGGATATATTATATTAAGATCATATCTTTGTTAAAACAAACTTAATTAAAATTAAATTCAATACGTTTTTAATCTCTACTACAAAGGAACAATTAATAGTCACGATTGCACATTTTTTTGCAATTTATGAAACTATTTACAAAATGTAAAATATTATTAAATAATTAATATTTTGATAGAGTGACATCTATGGGATATTAGTAAAAATATTTATCTGAAGTACATTTTATAGTTTGTGTTATGTTACTCTTTGGAATATATCTTACCAGGTGTATTTATAGATGTCTCTCATGTGGTTATGATTATTATTTGGGTATTATTAAATGTAAATGGAATAGTCAAGAAATTATATTTATTGGCAAAATTAAAACAATAATATCAATTAGTTTCACAACAATAAAGAATTGTTGTGAAGAATATAAAAATGTATAATTTCATTCTGGTTTTGACTGCCTTACTGTGTACAATATATATATATATATATATATATATATATATATATATATATATATATATATATATATATATATATATATATATATATATATATATATATATATATATATATATATATATATATATATATATATATATATATATATATATATATATATATATATATATATATATATATATATATATATATATATATATATATATATATATATATATATATATATATATATATATATATATATATATATATATATATATATATATATATATATATTATAATATTTTTATCTCGGTTTTCCCGTGTCAGTAGGTCTTGACTAAGACCATTTGTCTTCCGACGTTTCGCCTGAATATCACCAGGCATTTTTATTCAGGCGAAACGTCGGAAGACAAATGGTCTTAGTCAAGACCTACTGACACGGGAAAACCGAGATAAAAATATTATAACATATGAAAACATCAAATATAACATATATATATATATATATATATATATATATATATATATATATATATATATATATATATATATATATATATATATATATATATATATATATATATATATATATATATATGAAAACATCAAATATAACATATATATATATATATATATATATATATATATATATATATATATATATATATATATATATATATATATATATATATATATATATATATATATATATATATATATATATATATATATATATATATATATATATATATATATATATATATATATATATATATATATATATATATATATATATATATATATATATATATATATATATATATATATATATATATATATATATATATATATAAATCTTCTGTATAATTTTATTGATATGTATTTGTAATACATGTATTAAAACTACAAGAGTTTTATTTGAATGAAACACTATATCTTCTACAATTCAAATATTCTCTGATCATTAAAGTAGAGAATATTTCACAAAAGATCTCATTTCAAATTTTATACAGGGAATTAAGAAAAAAATACTATGTAGGTATTTAAAACATTTATCAAAATTATCAGAAATTCCCCTTTTGACATCTTATTACCCATTTTTTTAAAATTACTGTTGTATAGCAATAATTCTGTAGTTCTTTAAAATGTCTCCTTTGCATACTAGTGCTAGCACTCTAGTAAATGACAATATGTTTTTTATTGGGTGTCTTTTTCTGTATTTAGTATAAAGTGTCGCTGCCAAGAAGAAATTGCCTAGTAGCAAAAAAGTAAATTATATTGTTTACATATATTATGTAAAAAAAAAAAAATAAGATTATTGTTACTAAGAAAATTTAAATAGCTATGTACCATCATTTCAAGAAATTAAAATTTATTTATATTGCTGTCTACTAATTTCTCGAGTCGAAAATTTGTCGAATTTCTCATTTAGGGTTCGTTTAATCCATGAATAATTAAGTAATACTTATCTTTGACATGTCGCTGGTATTGGTTAAAATACGCGGTTTGTATATTATTTGATTTATAGCGGAATTATTATTTAGGATATATGAATTATTTTCATACGTGTCAAAATTAACGTGGGCTTATAAAATCACCATAATAATTGAAGTAGGTAAGTACTGTTAAATTTCATCTATTGTATATTGTAATCATGTTAAATATTTTAGGTGATGTTCTGGCTCAAATGTTTGGGCGGAGATGCAGTGATTTGGCAACATTGTAAATCTTTGAAGTAGTGTTGGATTACTCTTGACAGATTTTGTTTCATCGAAACCTTGATGATGCCGAGACAACTTGGCGAAAACGTTCGGTCGTAAAAAATCTAATCTGTGTTTAAATATTGTCATCATCGCCTGGCACTATCATCCGCTACGGACCCTGGCCTCCTCCGTAATCGTCTCCATCTCTCCCTATTGACCACCAGGTTTCTCCAATTTATCAGGTTTATTTCTCTGATATCGCACAGCTATCTCTACCTAATAATAATAATAATAATAATTAAAATTTATAAAGCGCCGTTTAGTGATATAAGATCACTTCAAGGGCGCTGTAACTGCAAGTGCTTATTTGTTGCTCTACGAAACAATGCAGTCTTAAAAAGTTTACCGAAGGTGTCAATGCTCTGAGCTCCACGTATGTCAAGAGGCAATTTATTCCATTTTAAAGGCCCATACACGTTGTTAGCCTTCTTATTGAGTCTGTCCAATTATTTTAGAGAGTTGGTACTCTGTGATTCAGACGACCTCAGCGTAAGCTGCCTCCTTAGGTCTGCCTCTTATTCCTTCTCCCTTCAGGGCAGGTGTAAGGTTATCATCCATTCGGCATACATGTCCACGCCAACGTAGGCGCAGAATGTGTATAATTTGATGGACTACAATATACGGCATCATGATAACGAGCAATGAGAAAGACGACACTGATGATGATGATTTTAATTTTTAATTTTAAAATGGATTTCCACTATTTAAACACAACATCTTTAGACTTATTCATGCTCCAACTCAAGTGATATCTTAATGAATCTACCTGTTAGCGCCACAAATCCAACTCAAGTGATATCTTAAAGTTATTGATCTTTTGAAAGATATAATAAATATGACATTAATTATCTTTATAAAACGACACTCGCAATATCAATACGAATGTTATTAAGGATTTTACAGATTTAAGGCGTTACGGATATTGCGTTTAGAACGAAAATACCGCCGTGGGGCAGAAATTCATGGCGTCTTTGTTAATTGGTAATCATATTCTGTTAATATTATAATATGTACTTGTATTGTGGAGTATGGCTTGGGGAATATGTTAATTATACCGCCTCAATAATATACATAAATAGTAATGATCTAAAGTTTGGCATGTCTCGCAAGATAAAGACCAAGATAGCGCGTGTTGATGATTTGCAACATTTGCGGTCTCGAAAAATTTATGGTCATTAATTTTAATTAAAAAGTAAGCAATTAACTTCTTTCTGTCGATATCATACAACAAATTTTATTCCAACTGTCGATTCGTTCAAGAGAATGAAATTCTCTTGAAGGAAGAGGCAGTTTAAATTAAAGATACGCGAGAATTGTATGCAGGGTCTACTTTTTTCACGGCATTTCCAACTTTGAAGTCAAAAAACACCAACTAAGAGGCTTCGCAGCATATATGTTCCATATACATATTTACTCAGAATTCAGAATAGAACATTTAGTGTGTCTCTCTCTGTGTGTGTGTGTGTGTGTGTGTGTGTGTGTGTGTGTGTGTGTGTGTGAGGGTGTGAGTGTGTGTGTGTGTCCCTATTAAATTGATCCGCTCAATTTACAGAGCCCAAAATTTCAGAATATTTAAAAAGTAGAAGGCCTACAAAACTTTTACACTCTGAATTTTGAATTTTTGTTTCAGTCAGGGGTTATCAACTTTTGAATTTTTACATTATTTTTCATATACCTCAGAAACCAAAAAAGCTAGAACGCTGAAAATTGGTATGAATAAAGACAAACACAAAATCTCAAATATAATTTTTCAAAAAAAGAGTTTATCAAACATTTTTTATTAAGAAAAATATTTTTTTTATGACAAATTTATGTGTTTATCTGTCTATATTTACAAAGTTTTTAAAAATATAGAAAAAAGCCGAAACACCCTAACTACATAATTTAATTTTCTATAAAAAATGTTAACATAATATTAGCACATCTCAATTTTTTTTAATAATTTTTATAAAAATTGAATTTAGTGACGACATTGCTTCATACAATTTGTATGGCAGTCTCCTATACACAATATCTAAGAAGACTTAATAGTTTGATAATAATCTCCAAACATACATATAAACCATTATGCTGTTTTCATATTCTGGGTAGGATCAAAGAACTGACCTCCATACTATCCTATCTTGACAAAGATACCTAGGTACAAGTGTTGTATAGAAAACCAAATATCTTAAAATATTAAATAATTTGTATTTATGGGTTTATAGTTTGGTACTTATTCTTCAACTATACATACTATCGCTATCGACAGTTGGAACTCATGTGTTACATGCAACTAGTTTATTGTAATCGCTGAAGTCACACTTCTTATCCTCATACCTATGAAGCCTTTATCCTTCATCCATTCCCAACCCATCATTTTCCTACTTTTGGACATTATCATTATTATTTTAATTTGTTTTTTATATAAAATTTTGCATTTTTGTATTATTTACTTTTGTTTTGCATAATAAAAGAGTTTTATTTTTATTATTATTATTGAGCAGAAAAAAAAAAGAAGTATTAGCTCCAAGACGAAAATGAAGACTCGATCGAATATACATTACCAAGACCATACTTGTAAATTCAAGACCTA
The DNA here is from genome assembly GCA_963576475.1 of Molanna angustata. Lineage (NCBI taxonomy): Eukaryota > Metazoa > Arthropoda > Insecta > Trichoptera > Molannidae > Molanna > Molanna angustata. Next base: position 30,710,578 of record OY754978.1, read on the forward strand.
CACCAGGGTTGGTCTTGCATTTGCTCATCACTAAATAAAATCAAGGAATTTCGCGTTTATCGAAGTATGCTGATAGAATGTGTCATGTTTGTGAATATATATAGAGATGGCGTTTGTATCAAATTACGAGTAAATTTCATCTTGAAAGTAGTGGGGGGGGGAGGTATCAAATATTATTCTCAATAGTACTTACTTACTTTCCGTGTCCGGAACACCATCATATTGGTTGGTGCTCCGGTGGTGGAAGGATTGGCCGGCATTCTGCCGTTTCCAGGGACGCCCGATTGCTTTTCCGAAGTTAACCGAAACTCAATCTACGTGGAGGCTCCTTCCGTGTCTCAATAGTAATCAGAAACGTCGCTGGCTTCGTGATTGAGTGCAAAATACAGAGATCAGAAGATTGTGCAAAGTCGAGGACAAAGCAAGACGGGATCAACAGAGAAGAAGGTTCCGTTAAAGTGGCCAGGGACAGTGTTCCCCAGGAAAGTAGACCTCCAGGACATCTTCCGAAGATATGGAAGGACAAATGGCAATCCAGGTCTAAAGAGGGTAATTAATGCAGGACTATCGTCAGGTCGACAGGCTTAGGGGAAACCAACGAAAGATACGCGGGCGTGCATATAAGTAAGAATAAATAACCAAAAATATCTCAATACACACGAATAAGGGAAAATTATGGTCTTTGACAGGATGTTTGACGGTTTAAATAAAGAGTCAAGTCTCATAATAAATTGCATGTTTTTTTTGTAGGTACATGACGGTTTTTTGGCAGACCGCAGTATAAGTTGGTAAGCCGTTCAGTTTTTGTGCGGGCGTCCTGTGTTCTATTCTCAGCAGAGGAGAAATTTATTAAAATTCATTTGTCACGCATATATTTCTTCTCTGGGCTGGATTCACTGGTTTTTTGGATGGAATTGCCATACGGCTATACATTCGCCACTTGTGCAGGGTGCAAGGAAGTTTAAATTATTATTATTAATAGTAAAATTGATTAATAATAAAATAACATGTAGTGCACAACTGGAACAAATTAATTTTCATGTTCCCAGTCGAAGTGGTAGACAACGCCAGCCTATTTTACAACATATGCACAAATACCAACTCCTTGCAGAATAAATAAATTTGGAATGGTAAAACAAAAACCAAAGTTTTCCGTTCTACTAATTTAATGACACTGACTAGTTTCGGTCATCCAGTGACCATTTTCAAAGTGTGTAAAAACAAGAGGTGGTTGGTGTTGTTTATATAATATCTGGTTAAGGGGTTGGCAACATTTTTTTTTGTTATTTTTTTTTTCTCTTTTTTTTTCTTTTTTTCCCTCAGTTCAATTAGTGTTGCTAGAAAGAACTGACAAAGAAAACTAGCAAACAAAGCGGAGCGTACAAATACAAAAAGAAAATAAATCATTTATATTGCAAAATTATTGAATGCTGCTGGGACATTGCATGATGGTGTCTGTATCTATTATTGAACTTCTGTGACCAATGGTTGAGAACAGCAATGTAAGGATTAACTGTGTACCTGTAACAAAATATATTGGGGCAGTAAAATTCAAAAGCATTGAGTTGTTTGTTTACATAATATATAATGATAAATGGTTGGAAATACCATTCCTTATTATTGATTACTTGGTATATGAATAATATATTTACAGATTAACTGTGTACCTGTAACAAAATATATTGGGGCAGTAAAATTCAAAAGCATTGAGTTGTTTGTTTACATAATATATAATGATAAATGGTTGGAAATACCATTCCTTATTATTGATTACTTGGTATATGAATATTATATTTATAGATTAACTGTGTACCTGTAACAAAATATATTGGGGCAGTAAAATTCAAAAGCATTGAGTTGTTTGTTTACATAATATATAATGATAAATGGTTGGAAATACCATTCCTTATTATTGATTACTTGGTATATGAATAATATATTTATAGATTAACTGTGTACCTGTAACAAAATATATTGGGGCAGTAAAATTCAAAAGCATTGAGTTGTTTGTTTACATAATATATAATGATAAATGGTTGGAAATACCATTCCTTATTATTGATTACTTGGTATATGAATAATATATTTATAGATTAACTGTGTACCTGTAACAAAATATATTGGGGCAGTAAAATTCAAAAGCATTGAGTTGTTTGTTTACATAATATATAATGATAAATGGTTGGAAATACCATTCCTTATTATTGATTACTTGGTATATGAATAATATATTTATAGATTAACCGTGTACCTGTAACAAAATATATTGGGGCAGTAAAATTCAAAAGCATTGAGTTGTTTGTTTACATAATATATAATGATAAATGGTTGGAAATACCATTCCTTATTATTGATTACTTGGTATATGAATAATATATTTATAGATTAACTGTGTACCTGTAACAAAATATATTGGGGCAGTAAAATTCAAAAGCATTGAGTTGTTTGTTTACATAATATATAATGATAAATGGTTGGAAATAGAATGACTTGCAGAATGACTTTATATACCGCAGAATGACCTTGCAGAATGACTTTATATACCGCACTGATAGAAATTTACAAAAAAAAAAAAAGGTTGTGTACCAATATTTCAATTATATTTATACTCTGTTCACTTTCATTTTCGTGCACTCTGACGATGATCTTCAACAGATCGATACTGTTCAGTGCCAGTTTTAAATTAAATAGTGAAACTTTTTGTTTTCATTTATACCTAGTATAATGGAATTTCACAACGAATTATCCGTCGACAAAATTAACAAGTTAAAACATCTCTTTTAATCTTAAATTTGTACCTCATGTTCTTATTTCTTACCCTGTCTTGTTATAAATTATCCCTGGGAATTTTATTCACAACCTACATACGCAAGTAAAATATATTGAGGGGTTTTACATGAAATTATTAAGTGTAGAACCCTTAACCCTAAAGATGACCCTTGTCAACAGACTTCGGGTTTATTTTAGATGGAGGAAAAGCATAAAAAATAAATATATATTTCTAGGAAATGGGCGAAGGATTTAAGAAACTTACATGTGTTTTTAATCTTTAAGAGATACCACTTCATCGAAAAATTTTATCGTGTTTGGTAATTAGCACATTTAATACTATTGAATTTTTGCTCCTTTTTAAGTGTAAAGATAATGAAAACAAACATTGGTCTTAGTTATACATTTCGGATATCTTTATTGTAAAACCTACTCATTTCCTTATTAAGGGTAGGCAGAGAGGAGCAAACGCCAGACTCCTCTCTCTTGACATACTTTTATCAATTGAGGGCGTTACAAAAAGGTTTCTTCGTCACTTCATAGATGACGATAGTGTTATTCAGATTTTTTTAACAGATAATCATGATTAAAATATATTGAACTTTCAAAAATTGGATTGATAGGGAACACAAAAGGCAGGTATGATTGGTGAACGTTGCGCAAGTGCATAAAGTGATCACGTAACTTGATAATTCAATGCAATTGTTTTTTGAAAGTGATGTGCCTTTTTAGCAATTTGTAAATAAAAATATCAAATTTTATGTTTACCGAGCATGGAGTCACATTGAAATATTTGACAATTAAAAAAAATGAGAAGCACTATTCAGATATCCTTCTAAATCTCATGGGGTCTAAATGAGTATTTCATATATAAATTTGATTTTTTTTTTAAAGAATAGAATGAGTAGATACTTCAGTCTCTAATCGATAAACACATCATACATACATAGCCCACAAAACATAGGACATAGTACACAACACGAACACAGATACATTGTGATAAAACATTCAGAATGCAATCTCAGCATGATACTTGTTGATAATCTGCAATAAATAAAATAACCTTGAAAATTGCGAATTCATAATTCCCCACTATATCCCCTAGGGATAGTGAGGAGTAAAAAAGTCTTTAGAGAGGTCAAAGAGTCTTTTATTTTCTAGGTATGTATGTACAATCTTTTATCGTCTGTGGGACATTGTTATTGGGAGTCGATTCAAGTACTTACCTACCACTCCATACTTGACTGCAGAATTTCTCTGGAGAAACTTGTACCAACCTACTTCTCGGAATAAAGGTTTTATTTTATATAGATTGTTTGACTCCAATAAAACCGCCCGATCTAGTTTTTCCGAGTACAAGCAGTTTGTGAAATGTTATTAAAAAAATCGAATGAAATAAAAAAATCAAGAATTTGAAGGCATTTCGAAAGATGGTACCGGATGTCCTTTGTTCATCGAATGTCTTTTCAAACATATTCAGGCTAGCAAGTTTTTGTTAATTGAAAATTAATCAAAAAAATATTTTTAATTCTACAAATTAGATTTATATCTTCCTACGACTACATTTTCAACGATACAATTCTTGATAAGTAGTATGTAATAACTCAGCAATTATTCTTCTTCGTTTCTTCAGCAATTGTCCCACATGATTGTATGGTCTGTAACAACGATGTAATTAATCTTCTTCTTTTTGTCAGAAATTATCCCACATGATGGTAGAATCTGTTATTACTCAGTTATTAGTCCTCTTTTTTTTGTCAGCAACTGTCCCACATGATGGTAGGGTCTGTTATTAATATTTTTCTTTTCCTCAGCAATTGTACCACATGATGGTAGGGTCTGTAATAACTCTGTAATTAATCTTCTTTTTTACCTCAGCAATTGTTACACATGATGGTAGGGTCTATTTATTTATATATTAATTTATTTATTTGGCACCATACATAATTACTTCTTCTTCATCTTCTTCTGCTTTAGTTTAGGACTGTATCCTGTTATTCTCGGAGCCTGCTCTTGTGAAGTGGACGTCCAGCTATCCTTCCATCTTTTGGGTGGTCTTCCAGGGGGTCTGCCATTTGTTATCTCCCCATCCGCTGCCATCCTCACCACTCGAACCGAACCCGCTCTCCCCACATGATCTCTCCAGAATCGTCTTCGTGTTCTTCCCCATCGCACAACATCTTCGACATCACAGATTCTTCTTATCTCCGAGTTCCTTGCTCTGTCAAGAAGTGTTACGCCTGCGATGGGTCGTAGAGTCTTCATCTCAGTGGTTCTTAGGAGGTTTTTTGTTCTGGCGGTGTCAGCTCTTGTTTCTATGCCGTATGTCATGATCTACATAATTACATAATACAGCATTAAATACCTATAACAACAAAATAATTTCAAGATTACGGTGATAATACATACATCGTAAATTTAATGATAGGTTACTATTAAAGGTTTAAAATAAGTTGGTACAATCATCATCACCATCATCCAGTGTTTGCCCACTGCAGAACATAGGCCTCTCCTCTCCTTCTCCACTCCTCCCGTTCCTGTGCGACTCCCATCCACTGTGGTCCAACAAATCTTTTTATGTCGTCCATCCATCTGTTAGGTGGTCGCCCTTGTGGTCTCTTGTCGCCTCTCGGTCTCCACTCCACCAGTCTTTTCGTCCATCTACTATCGGTCATTCTTGATATGTGTCCTGCCCATCTCCACTCCAGTAATTCCTCTTCCTGTCTTCTAGTTTTATTGCCAACATTATTCTTTCCATTTTTTGTTGGCTGACAATTTGGTTAAGGTCGTTGATTCCATGCCGTAAGTGAATACTGGCAGAATGCACAGCTCAAACACCCTTGACTTCAGAGAATTCGGTAGAGGGCTACGAAAGGTGTTATCGAGTTTCCCAAAGGCCGCCCATGCGAGACTTATTCTTCTCTCAATTTCTATGGTTTAATTGTCTCTGCCTACACAGTTATTATAATATTCTTTTCCTCAGAAAACGTCTAACACGATGATAGGGTCTGTAATAAGACAGTTATTAATCTTCTTTTTTCCCTCAGAAATTGTCCCTCATGATGGTAAGGTCTGTAATAAATTAATCTTCTTCTTTTTCTCACCAATCATCCCACATGATTGTATGGTCTGTAATAACGCACTAATTATCTTCTTTTTTACCTCAGTAAATGTTCCACATGATGGTAGGGTCTGTTATAACTCAGTTATTAATCTTCTTCTTTTCCTCATCAATTATCCCACATGATTGTAGGGTCTGTAATAACGCACTAATTATATTCTTTTTTACCTCAGTAAATGTTCCACATGATGGTAGGGTCTGTTATAACTCAGTTATTAATCTTCTTCTTTTCCTCAGCAATTATCCCACATGATTGTAGGGTCTGTAATAACGCACTAATTATATTCTTTTTTACCTCAGTAAATGTTCCACATGATGGTAGGGTCTGTTATAACTCAGTTATTAATCTTCTTCTTTTCCTCAGCAATTATCCCACATGATTGTAGGGTCTGTAATAACGCACTAATTATATTCTTTTTTACCTCAGTAAATGTTCCACATGATGGTAGGGTCTGTTATAACTCAGTTATTAATCTTCTTCTTTTCCTCAGCAATCGTCCCATACAATGATAGGGTCTGTAAAAGCAAATTTATTAATATTCTTCTATTCTTCAACAATTGTCCCTCGTGATGATAGGGTCTGTAATAACACAGTAATAATAACACAGTAATTAATATTCTTCTTTTCCTCAGTAATTATTGTCCCACATAATAATCGTAAGGTATGTATTTAATGTTAAGTATTATTATAACTATTCCAAGACCGATATTGAATAATGTATAAGAATTAGGTAAAAGCTCTTTCATAGAATCCCCCGAACCAAGGCTACGTATATATTTATAGAAAGAGCTAATGTCCCTTTTGCGAATTAGGAAAATTAGGAGATTACGCCCTGTTATTTGCTACTTTGAATGATGACTTTACGCGCTTACGCAACGTTCACCGTCTACGTAATATTGGTATTTGGTTAAGATTATTTTTTTACTCTACAGTATAAATGGAATGGTGATGAGCTATGGTTTCTTTAAATTTTTATCTTATTTCATATTACCATTATATCAACAAATATCATGATCTTATTATGTGTATGGCGTACCTAATTATATTTTGGGCTGTACAGACATAATATTACATAGTTCACAATACGCCATAGACATAAAAAACCACTATCAAATTTTCACTTAAAAAGCCACAGAATTTGTGGTGAACCTCATTGCTGAACTAAATGAGGTGATTGTTGCCCGTTACCTGAAAACAGTGACAATAGAAAAGAGACGAAGCACTATTATAAGTCGGTGCCTCACGCAAAATATATTAAACTATTGCTATATAATCAGTTTTCACAGAATCTTTGGTGTTTTACAAGACAATATAATAAAAGAGTTCAAAGATAAGATTAACCACACATGCGATGAGTGAGTTCAGATACCTCTAGCATCCTGGAAATGGCAGCAATCTGAAGAGCTGTAATCGCTGAAGACTCCAGCTGGTAAATGTATGTACTGTAGGATGTGACAACGGATGTACGTCCTGGGTAAGAACGGAAACAAGATGGCTACCGAGGCGGAAATGACAGCCGCTGTAGCAAAACGACAATACTCCTCCTCCTCCAACATCCCTTACCACCTTAACTTGACACAAGAGATGATGAACAAGATGCAGATGGCGTTTATTAACTTTAAAATGTCAACGTCACTATGATTTATATTAAATTTGTTTTATATATACTTAAGAGGGTATATAACGCTAAATCTAGAGACTGAAAACATAATATAATAAAACCGCCAAGTTAAAAGTTAATATTGCAATATATGAATAGATTGCCGAAAATTTCGGTAATAAAATAATAAATTTACGTCCCGCTTCTTCCTAAGTTCTTACAGAATAGATAGGTACGTTGTATATTTTACAACATAATCATAACTCCTACACACCCTTACATAGCACATTATAAGGTCGTAAAATGTAGCGCTGTTCATATTTGTGAGTTGTTATGTTAATATTTAATGGCGTAAATACTCCACATATGTATGTACATATATAAAACAAGAGTAATGATGCAACAAATATATAATTTCATGGAGTCGTCATAATATAATATACAAACACTAAACATATGGCAAATAGGTTTTAGGAAGAAAACTAAATTATCATTTACTATATTTTCACCGACTTACAATCAACGATAAATCTATACCACCTTTTCCGATTTCAATTATTTGTTTTTCATTTACAGGAATAACTTCAGAGAGAGAGAGAGAGAGAGAGAGAGAGAGAGAGAGCGAGAGAGAGGGGGGAGAGAGAGAGAGGGGGAGAGAGAGAGAGAGAGAGAGAGAGAGAGAGAGGGGGGGGGGGAGAGAGAGAGAGTTGCTGATCACTGTCAAGAGACGCAAAGCCGCATATTTGGGCTTCATATTCAAATATATTGGTGATATATATAAATACCCTTGTACAGCTTATAGTGGAGGGAAAGATGAAAGACAGTTTCTATATTTTTTAAAAATTTTGGATTTGTGTATTAAGCGGATCAAAAGTAGTAAGGAGGGGTGGACACAAGCACAAGGCCTCCTCCATTTGACTCCACGTCGTCCTGTCCTGTGCAGTTTGCATCCAGGATGTGCTAGTGCCAGCATATCTTGTTATATCGTCCCTCCACCGCAGCTGCGGCTGCCCCACACCTCTCTTTGTCATACGAGGTCTCCAAGTCAGCACTCTCTTTGTCCACTTCTCGTCCGAGCTTCTGGCTACGTGTCCCGCCCATTTCCATTTCAGAGTCGCCACACGGTGGGTGGATTATATATGTTACTTTTGTTTTTTCTCTCACCGATTCATTTCTTACCTTGTATCTTAGTGACAGACCCAGCATGGATCTTTCCATAGCTCTTTGGGTGACTCGCAGTTTCTCGGCACTCAGTTTAGAGAGAGTTACTGTTTCTAGAGAGAGCCATATGTAGCAACTGGCAGCTCACACGCTTCATATACTTTCCTTTTCAGGTTTATGGGTATTTTCCGATTTATCAATATATATCCCATTTTCCGAAGGCAGCTTAGTCCAATCCTTCTTTTGATTTCAGCCGTCTGGTTTTCTTTATCCAGTCTAATGCTGTGACCCAGGTATATATAATTTTGAACATCTTCTATGTTGCTGCCTTAAACCCTAATCTGAAAGTCGTTTGTGCCCATTACTTTTGTTTTTGCTAGGTTCATACGTACACCCACATTTTTGGAGACCTCATTTAACTCTAGCAGCATTTTTTGTCAGCTCTTGGGTGTTGTTGCTAACCAGAACAATATCGTCAGCAAATCTTAGATGGCTTAGTTTATTCCCATCAATGCGGACACCTATGTTTTCCCAGTTTAGCTTTTTAAAGACGTATTCCAATGCCAATGTGAACAGTTTTGGGGATATTGTATCACCCTGTCGGATTCCTCTTTTAACTTCAATTTTATCTGTTGACCAGTCCTCATTAAATTTAACCTGTATCGATGCATTTTTGTATAAGTTTTTTATTAGCGTTGTATACCTAGAGTCTATTCTTGCTTGATCCATCCCTGCCAGTATGGTCCATGTTTCAATGGAGTCAAAAGCTTTCTGGTAATCGACGAACCCTAAGCACAGTGGGACATTATACTCAGTACACTTTTCTATCAGCAAACGTATAGTATGAATATGGTCAATAGTGCTGTAGCCTTTCCGGAATCCTGCTTGTTCCGCTGGTTGGTATAGGTCGAATTTGCTCGTCAGTCGTTTTGTTATTATTTTTTGGCTATATTTCTTCAATACCATTTTTAGAAAGAGTTGTGCATTTTTACCAATTTAAAAATAAAAACTTCATATTTTAAGTTTCCGGAGCTAGGGGTCACTTTAAAATATTTGACGTTTAAAAATATTGAGAAGCACTATTCAGATATCCTTCAAAATGTAATGGGGTCTAAGTGAGTATCAGATATACAAATTTGCAAAATTTGAAAATAATCGAATGAGTACTTTAGTCTATAATCGATAAAATAAAATTAACACACCGTACATAGTACATAGCACACATCACATAGCACACATACACACACAGTTACATTGTGATTAAACTTTCATAATACGATCTCAGCTTGATATTGGTTGATAATCTGCAAGAAAAAATAGCCTATAAAATTGCGAAAACATAACTCCCCACTATATCCCCTTGGGTTAGTGATGAGTAAAAAGAGCTGGTGGCACATTCACGTACTACAATAACAAAATGCTGACAAGGTCGAAATCTTTCAGCTCAAATGTAATTTGATGCGTTGTATAACAATCAAATTATAATTTAATTTCAGCATATTTGCTTTTAGCCTTTTTCGTGTTTTGTTAAATCGTAATAAGTTATGCATATCACGCAAAACAAATTAAGCACAAAGCAAGGAATTTTACAAATTATTTTACAGAGGAAATTAAAATGATGGTACACAAGTTTATATATGTATGTATTTACGATTGTGAATAGGTATACTATTCCTATTCACGAGCCGTCTCCTCTACGAAGATTAGCCCGAAACAGTGACGAAGTGTTTTTTATTTATTTATCTAAAAAAATCTTCAAAAGGACATAGGAATACACAAACATATAGACAGTTAGAATCAGCATAGAAGTTCAAAAGCTCCAATACCAGGTGTTTACTATCAATCTTACTAATAAAGATCGACTGCACACCCGTTGACCAGTGTTTTAGTTACACACCGTGTATAGCCCGTGTAGCAATTGTTCAAAAATCTTACTAATAAACGCTGTATAACGACTGGGCAACAGACTTACAACAGAAATTAATCCGACAACGTTGTATTTTCGCACCCGCACATGTGCAGAGCCCCCAGCTGCCATCGGCCATTTTAATTTTGACGTTTATCGTGGTTAATATTTTCATATTATTTATTTATTCGCAAACTGAAACTTGCCATTAAGATGACCACGGTTGTCACTTAACGGCGCTTAGTATATTGTCATTATTATTATTGTATGTTTTTAAAATAAAATTATGAAAAATATAACAAATAATTTTTGTAGATATTATTAAGGAGCTAATTTTTTAAGAACTTTTCACTATTTAAATGCACAACTATCGATAGTAAAATAATTTGTAAAGATATTTGCGTCATATTATTCCCAGATATAACAATATAAACATGCAGGTTAAAATCAAATTTGATTTATGATAGATGACAGTTGTCTTAAAACCCCGCTAAACTACCATGGACAGGCATGCAAGCGTTGTGTAAAATTTGTATGATAGATACACAGTCGTAAAACTACTGATCTGCTACACAGCGTTTATTGGTAACGTTTATGCCTACACGGGTGTTAAAAAGTCTTGTAACTTTTACAACACATTTATAAGTAAGACTGAAAATTTGTATAATAAGTAAATCATTTTTCTTCTTTGTTTAGTAGACCTGTTGGTCTGTTATTCAAAACCTATGCCTCCTGAGATGAAGGAGTCCAACTATCCTACTATTTCTTTGGTGGTCTTCCGAGTAGACGGCGACCAGAGGGGATTTTATTTGCTGATATATAAGCAAATAAGAAACAAGTAAATCACAATTGATTAAATTAACCTTGAAGATTAAAAATTAAATTTGGTATCTACATATATCATTCACAGTGTAGTGTGCTGCTAAAACATACTTCAGAAAAACTATTATTAAAAAATAATCCACTCAGCAAAAGGAAAAACGTCTCACAATAATTGTTGACTTCCTTTTATCAAACGATTGAAGGTGCTGAATCTGTCAAGGTTCTCAATTTTTGTGTTTAAAGAATAAATTATAGAAGTGCGTCATTCTACTCAGTGGACTGAAACGGCTTACATGGTTGTAGTATCTACTTAAACGCAATTCTTCTGGGTTTCTCAGGCTATAATAAAGCGTTAATTTTCTCTATAATAGTGGTATCGATCGTAATATTTAATATCTTGTAAAGACATACATATGTGCTGTGATGTTGCTCTTCTACATATATGATATTCTTTCAATATTGACACTCAGAATAAGACAGATCACCGCCGATACCCTACTTTTCAGATTACTTATATATTTCTTTTTATTCTCGAGTAATTTCTACTATGGTTTGGTCTTTGGAGTTTTTAGGATGGCGTGTCTAGTGATTCTTAGTTTTTCATACATCACTGAGGCTTTTTTAATATTCATGCCAAAGTTATTTTTCGATCTGAATATGGTACTAATGTGATAGGATAGCCTAGTCTTCACACCATTTTTTTAAAACATAACCAACAAAAGTTTGGTTAAAATACCAATTTACTCATTTATTTTAATATTTTAGCTAATTTTTATTAAATATATAATGCACCTGGCTCACGCCAGTCGCAATTATAACAACACACAAACGTAACCAACCTATTTTTACTATACTTTTGTAGGTTAGGTTTACAAAAATGGTGTGAAGACTAGGTTATCCAATGTCACAAGGCCTAGCCAGAGACAAACAGGTTTCTAGTTTTAGTAAAATTCCTTTCTGGAATTCATACATGAATTCCACAAAGGAAAGGATATTGTTTTTTTTTAATTCATGCAATTTATTTTTAAAAAAATATTCTTGGGTTGGTGGAGTACAGGAATATATGCGATGCCAATATAACTCTTAATATGTTGTTTTTTTTTATTTGATTATTATATGTTACCTATATATTATTTTTATTGTGTTTTCTAATATATTTAATAACATATGTTATATTTATTTAATAATATATGTTTTCTAATATATTTAATAATATATGTTATATTGTACTGGATTTGCAATAAATAAATAAATAAAATAACTTTATATGTTATTTATTGTAAAAGGCTTCAAGCCGTTTAGTCAAATAAATAAACGAAATAACTATGAAAAAAATAATAAGTATAATAATGTAATGTTTCTCTGTGGGATATAATGCAAATTAATTTTCTGCCACCTCGGAACAGACTCAGCCTAGAGAGGTGGTAGGTACTATTATAAATAATATTATTTATATTGTAACAATCTCTTGCACTTATTTTTAATTTTTAATACTAGATTAATAATATTAGTGAAATACTTAAAACATATACTAGCCTTGTGGTTTGTTTTAAGATATTAAACAAAAATATATTCATACTTTAATAATTAGTTTTATATTAATTTTCGAAAAAATGGCAAAGTTTCACCAATGGTTTTTGAATTTCACCGACATAAACGGATATCCTACAGTCTTCAGGCGTTTCCTTTGCTTCAAATTGTTGAATTGCTTATGTTATGTTTATTTCAATAGCTTCGAGTGAAATAAACGGTACCGACGTACATTTTCTCATTTAGAAATTCCAGTCACATTTGTTTATTTTATAATTGCTTTTGTAATTATATTTAGTGATGTAATTCTGTAACAAAATAAAGGTAATTAGCTGTGGTGGGAAACTCTTGAAATAAACAATTAACTTTTGTAAATAAACTAGAGAAATGTCGGACAAATTTTGAACTTTCGTTCATTAAAGTTGTGTTTTTGTTGGGGGACAGAATCGATGATTTTTTGCTACTATTAGCACCAACCGCTAAATCAGTAGAAGTCAAATATAAATATATAGAGGAAGATTGAGGGCCGAAGAGGAGTCGGCAGGAAGCAGTTATCCTTACTCCCAAACATTCGGGAATGGACCGGAATGACGAGTGTGCAGTGTGCAGGACCTGTATCGCACCGCACAGGACAGGGAGAGATTCTGCCGAGTGAAGAATAACAAATCAGTGGGATGAACTTAGCGCATGTTTTTTTTTAATTTGCTTGGTTCGTATCATAGAATAATAATCCAACTGTCGATTTGTTCAGGAGAACTTTGTTCTCTTAACATATCGACAATGTATCAAGCCAGAATACGCGAGAATTGTATGGAGAGGTCTACTTTTTTCACGGCTTTTCCAACTTTGAAGTCAAAAAACACCAACTTAGAGGCTTCGCAGCATATATGTTCCATACACGGATTTACTCAGAATTCGGAGTAGAACATTTCGTGTGTCTGTGTGTGTGTCTGTGTGTGTGTGTGTGTGTGTGTGTGTGTGTGTGTGTGTGTGTGTGTCTGTGTGTGTCTGTGTGTGTGTCCGTCCCCCCCTTATAACTTTTGATCCGCTCAATTTACAGAGCCCAAAATTTCAGAATATATAAACAGTTATAGGCCTACAAAACTTTTATACTCAGAATTTTGAATTTTTGTTTCAGTCAGGGGTTATCGACTTTTGAATTTTTATTTTATTTTTCCATATATCTCAGAAACCATAAAAGCTAGAACGCTGAAAATTGGTACAAACATAGAAAAATAAAAAATCTCAAATTAATTTTTTCAAAAAAATTTCAGGGTTTCTCAAACATTTTTTATTAAGAAAAATATTTTTTTTATGATAAATTTATGAGTTTAACTGCCTATATTTCCAAAACTTATACAATTATCGAAAAAAGCCGAAACACCCAAACTAGATAATTTAATTTTCTATAAAAAATATTAACATTATAGTAGAAGATCTCAATTTTTTTTAACAATTTTTTTAAAAATTGAATTTAGTGACGACATCGCTTCATACATTTTGTATGGCAGTCGCCTATACACAATATGTAAGAAGACTTAATAGTTTGATACTTCATCTCCAAACATACATACCATCATGCTATTTTCATATTCTGGGTAGGAAAAAAGGAACTTCCTCCATACTATCCTATCTTGACATACATACCTACATAATATATGTTGTATAGAAAACAAAATATCTGAAAATATTCAATAATTTGTATTTATGGGTTTATAGTTTGGTACATATTCTTCAACTATACATACTATCGCTATCGACAGTTGGATCTCATGTGTTACATGCAACAAGTTTTACATAATCCAACTGTCGATTTGTTCAGGAGAACTTTGTTCTCTTAACATATCGACAATGTTTCAAGCCAGAATACGCGAGAATTGTATGGAGAGGTCTACTTTTTTCACGGCTTTTCCAACTTTGAAGTCAAAAAACACCAACTTAGAGGCTTCGCAGCATATATGTTCCATACACGGATTTACTCAGAATTCGGAGTAGAACATTTCGTGTGTCTGTGTGTGTGTCTGTGTGTGTGTGTGTGTGTGTGTGTGTGTGTGTGTGTGTGTGTGTGTGTGTGTGTGTGTCTGTGTGTGTGTCCGTCCCCCCCTTATAAATTTTGATCCGCTCAATTTACAGAGCCTAAAATTTCAGAATATATAAACAGTTACAGGCCTACAAAACTTTTATACTCGGAATTTTGAATTTTTGTTTCAGTCAGGGGTTATCAACTTTTAAATTTTTATTTTATTTTTCCCTATATCTCAGAAACCATAAAAGCTAGAACGCTGAAAATTGGTATAAACATAGACAAATACAAAATCTCAAATGGATTTTTTCAAAAAAATTCCAGGGTTTCTCAAACATTTTTTATTAAGAAAAGTATTTTTTTGATGATAAATTTATGAGTTTAACTGCCTATATTTCCATTTATTTTTAAAATATCGAAAAAAGCCGAAACACCCCAACTAGATAATTTAATTTTATATAAAAAATATTAACATTGTAGCAGTACATCTCAAATTTTTTTTAACAATTTTTATAAAAATTGAATTTAGTGACGACATCGCTTCATACAATTTGTATGGTAGTCACCTACCTATACACAATATCAAAGAAGACTTAATAGTTTGATACTTCATCTCTAAACATACAATATACATATACCATCATGCTGTTTTCATATTCCGGGTAGGAAAAAAAGACTGACCTCCATACTATCCTATCTTGACTACCTAGGTACATGTGTTGTATAGAAAACTAAATTTTTTTTTTTTTTTTTAACATGTCTACGTAGGGGACGCCAGCTATTAGGATTTGGGTCCATTTTACTCTTCCGAAGAAGCGCACTACGTAGCGTTGGGAGGGGTTTGCAATCTAGAGAAGAGTTTATTAATTCGGATTTTAAAAAGACCCGGGTTGTACGAAGATGGAAACACAGAATTCGGAAGATCGTTCCACAGTCGGGCTGCTGTATTAATAAAGGAGTTCGAGAAGCGACTTGTTCGTATATGTTGAAGGTCCACTGTGAATGGATGCTGCGATTGAGTGAAGCGAGTGACTCTGTTGCGAGTGGGTGGAGGAGGGACCAAAGATGCAAGTTCTTCTGAGCAATTCCCGTGGTAGTATCTATAGAATAAACTTAAAATACCGACTCTGCGTCTGTGTTCTAGTGATTGCAATCCATCAGTCAGTGATGGATCATCAATCAGACGTATAGCACGCCTTTGGACAGCGTCGAGGGTATTCAGTAGGTATTGGGGGGCGCCACTCCAGAGGTGACTGCCATATTCAATAATATTCAATCCAGAGGTGACTGCCATATTCAATCCAGAGGTGACTGCCAAATATCATAAAATAATAAATAATTTGTATTTATGGGTTTGGTACTTATTCTTCAACTATACATACTATCGCTGTCGACAGTTGGATCTCATGTGTTACATGCAACTAGTAGTATATAATACTCTTTAGCCTGCAGTAAAGGCGACTGCTTTATGTTGACTAATTTGGTCAACATGTTGCTACGAGCATTCAGTAATCATTTGGCCGTCTGCGTGATACGTTCTCCAAATAGGGAATTTTTTAACTGCTTGCAAAATTATTTACGCAGTCATAACGAATAGTACTATACGAACAATGTCTACCAGCAGAGTCATACATATATTGAAACGAGCCGTCCAATAAAACGGCTTCACTTTTTCAGCGAGGTATTGTATGGGAATGAGTATTCTATAGTTTTATTATTATTCTATGGTTCGTATATGAAAATTCTCAAATTAGCAAATTAAATAGAACACAGTATTTTTTCACAGATTCGATTTATTATGAATGAAAGTTTTCGGCGAGGTATCTCGGTATTTTCAAAGTCTAAATAAAACTCTATTTGACAAGACTAATAACTCTAAAGACTCTAAAGACTTGGATATTTACAATATAAAAGTAATTGTTATCTTATTTCCCGGGTACTATACTTTAGTATGATGGAGAGATCGTTGTGGATCGAATGAAGATATAATGACGATAATCGAGAAATGAATGTTATGAACGAAGAAGATCGACAGAGTAGATAGATTTAACAAGTACATATGTAAATAATAATATACAAGTTGAGTGTAGATTAATAATTTGAAAACGGTTGACCATCGAGGGAGATCGCGATCCACTTCCACGCCGGCGGTGACGCTATAGAGCCCATTGGCCCTGTTCGCCACCGGACGCAGCCGCAACATCGGACAAACACAAAATATCCACCATCCATCGGGTTCAACCACTGCCCCCGAGAATCCAACCTCACACGGCGGGGCAACCGCTCAAGATCGGCAGCCGGGGCAAGCCCCTAGCACAACCGATCGAACGGAAGGGCTTGCCCCCGCACCCCTCGGTACTCGTGTTGGCGTCCGAAAGCTTGGCGGGCTAACACCGGGGGCATCCGACGCAATCATCACCTGTCAGATTTGATGTCACAGATGTCAACACAGGATGTCTGACCCGACGTCTGCGCCGGCGGTGTGCCCGGACCAAACAACATTCGCCACAGTTGACGAGTCACTGCCGAGCGAGACTAGAGGCGTCCAAGAAAATAACTTATCATATTCCCATAATTAAGTTTAAAACAATTGATTTTTTTTTTTACTTATTGATATTTGAATACTAGTTTAGATCACAGACTCGGAGGGGAGCTATGTAGCTGCGCTCCTGAATATCTGCAACTGCAATTTGTATATCCTCGACAGTTCACGAAGATTTGCGAAGATCAACAGAGCGAAGAATCGTTTAGAGTAGTTAATTTATTTCGAACATTGACATCACGAACAGATGAATTATTATTTTATTAAATTAGGAATACACCAATGTTTATCAAGTAAGTAAATCATTAATTTGAAACCCTTCATCACTGTAAAGTGTATATCAAATATTGAACTGACTGATTATTGGAATAGCATATTTGGAAGTAGATGTTTAAATCATAAATCTTTTATACACTCAAAAATGGTATTAAAATCGGATTTAAAAAGAATAATCACACAAATTCCTAGTTTTCTAACAATATCTATCATCAACAGCTGAATCTAATTATCAAACAATATTATTTCAAACAATATAGGTATATTGACAAATAAATTATGAACAGTAGTTTTTGAAATTGTACTCGACTGCGTAAATGTAACTAAAAGTTATATATTATATACCTATGAGAAAGCAAATATTATTTTTAATAAAATTAACTGCAAATAACTGCCTTTTGCGTAGTTTTTAAGCAAGTAGATTGTTTTTTGAACTTTACTAATAATATGTGCCAATTAAGTAAATAAGAATAATGTATAATAATAATTTTGGATGGGTGGATGGCAGAGCGGTTAGCGCGCTGGGTTAGTAATCCAGTGGTCGCGAGTTTGAATCCTGCCTCGACCGATCTCGTTCACCTATAGGACAAGCATTTATGCTTTAGTTTAGGGAACGTAGGAAGATGTATATGTACTTGTTTAACAAGGACATATTCATTTTTAAAAAAAAAAAAAATATATATATCGGTATATTTGTCATGAAAAAAAAAATTACCTTTTAACTGATACATTATATTTATTTTCAATATATTTATATTCTTATAATGTCTGGAAAGGGTCACTGGCTTAAAATGGAGCTGGGCTGGGCATATTGCCAGATGCCAGGATTCACGATGGACCAAAAAGATCTTGGAATGGCGACCGAGAACAAGCCGTTGTCGGCAGACCCCAGGCAAGGTGGTCTGATGACATCAAGAAATGTGCCGAAGGGAGATGGATGCAGTGTGCCCAAGACAGGTAGTTGTGGAGGATCAAGGGGGAGGCCTATGTCCAAGAATGGATGAAAACAGGCTGAAGAAAAAGAAGAAGAAGAATGTCTGTGTATCTTAATACTTTAATATCAAATACATACCTATGAAGATCATTACACAATCAGTACAAAACACTTCATTCCTAAGCAGAAAAAAATATTTTTAATAGAATATTTGCCACAAAGTGGATTCGTGACCAAATAGACGGTCTTCCTTGTGTCCTTCGCACCCAAGTGACCATCCCACGCAAGTGTCGATTGTACCCAAATGTCCGTCGCAAACAATTGTCTATCGTACCCAAGAGTGACGCACCCAAGTGTCCATCGTACCCAAGTGTCATTCGCACCCAAGTGTCCATCGAACCCAAGTGTCCGTCGCACCCAAGTGTCCATCGTACCCAAGTGTCCGTCGCACCCGTGTGTCCATCGTACCCATGAGTGCCGCACCCATATGTCCATCGCACCCAAGTGTCCCTTCCCGTATATTATATATATATATATATATATATATATATATATATATATATATATATATATATATATATATATATATATATATATATATATATATATATATATATATATATATATATATATATATATATATATATATATATATATATATATATATATATATATATATATATATATATATATATATATATATATATATATATATATATATATATATATATATATATATATATATATATATATATATATATATATATATATATATATATATATATATATATATATATATATATATATATATATATATATATATATATATATATATATATATATATATATATATATATATATATATATATATATATATATATATATATATATATATATATATTATACCACTTACAAATAATACCTATATTACAATAATGTTAATAGAATATTCACATTCATGGGCTGTCATCGACTTCAAAACATTTTATATAAGAGCATCTACAAATATATAAATAAATACCTAAATTTAAATTATAATATGAGTTGAAGAAAACTATCGAGGGATAGTGTTAATGGCTAAAAATGATTGATAAATATTATTCATCAAATCAAATTTCAAATGGAAAATCCTTTCAGTTGGATGAGAATAGCCAACTATTTATTCCAAGGAAAATAATTTGCATGAATTTGATTTTCGTTTAATGAAAATACGACCAGGGTGTTTGTATTGAAATAGCCTGTATACTTATTATATTAGTCTGTATTTATAAAACGTTATAGTAGGTATGTATTAGTTCTTCAAGATATTGAATTAATAAATTATGCATATGTACTGAGGTAATATAAATATGAAAACGTCAAGAAAAATCTCATTCAAGAAAGTATATGGTCGCTCCTTCATAGTTCTTATGTAATTTTTTTATGTTTTCATCACACAAAATGGCATTTTGACTACGACCATACGTCCGAACACTACAACATCTTGCGTGTAACTAAAATGCGTTAAGAATTAAGTGAGGTATGCGCCCTACTTTTTTTTATCGAATTTAAAGACTAGTAACGTATCTATTATTTTTATATATCATTGGTTGCCACCAAACGCAAGCGGAAGATATAAGCAGTTGTCCCCACCTACGCCAACCATTCGAGATTATCTCCAGTGCCATGGCTTGGCGTATCGCGAATTCTCCTCGACATTCTTAATCTGTATTAATAAAATATCATTATTATTAAACGACAAAAATGTAAAACTATAATTGAAATAAATACTTCAGAGTGAGTACTATCTTTCATTATATAAATTATCAGTTGCCACAATATTTATTGTATGTAATGTATCTTATATAGTGAGATGTGTTTTGACAACACTTTTGAACACGCAAATAATCTTCTGATAAAATTCCATCAAACTAATTAATCACAACAATGTTCAAATTAAAACCCCATAATGTATTAATCAAACCATTTAATTTGACAAACAAAGAACAAGATTTTTAATTATTTCCTTAGATTTTTTTGCAACACCAGGTATTGTCTTACTCTAAGTAACTAAATTTTATTAGTTTAAGCATACGGAAACAGCTATGAATGCTTGTAATACGCGTGTTTTGCGTCACTAATACCAACTCTTGTTGTGCATGACTAATACGCGTACAAAAACAAACCGCCTCATTTTGAAGACTTGCGGTGTCGACCGCCTCACAAATTCAGCAACTCAAGGGGCTCACGGAATATATGGTAGTATAGTGCATATTTTATTCATGAGATATCTGAAAAGGCTAATTAATTACCCAGAATTTAATTATACAATCTTGTCATATGGCAATAGTTAAGTACATACTGATTATTCAATTTACTATGGAACTAATGTGCTTTTATTATTTTTGGATGGTACCTACACTCCTACACACAAACCCACATACTCGTGTCGGCAGATTAATATATTTTGCAAAAACATTTCATTATTGTACAAAAACCTCCCTCTTTAATATGCACAACATATCTCAACGCTTAATACCCCTGTAGGAACTTTGAGCTCCGAGGGATTTGGGCCAAAGAAATAAATTAAAATAAATCATAATTTACTTATAATTTTTAAATCCATTTATGGAATTCATTTTGGAGTAAACATTAATATTAAGAAAACCAAAACGATAATTTGTAGCTGACATAGCCATCCAAATACAAATCTCCAACTTAAAGGTGAAACGGTTAAACAATTCAAGTACTTTGGCAGTATAATCTAGTGCTACATGGACCAGGTGATCGACGACATGTGCTGTAGCTACGTGGAGATGAAGAGGTTGGCAGAGGACAGGGCGGAGCGGAGAAGAAGAGAGGCAGCCATAGCTGTTGCAAACCAATCCCAGGATTGAAACTGATAAGAATCAAAAAAACCCTGATACTGAAATTAAACGCAGAATAGAAGCGGCCCGATCGGGATTTTGCAAAATGGTGAGACAAAGAATGGTCTCAATAAGAAGGCATAATTGGTGAACATTGCGCAAGCGCATAAAGTGATCACGTAAACTAGCCGATGACAGGTCGTAAGCTCTGTAGGTTCATCGAGTTCCTGGTTTTTCTATAATATTCCGACTTCGTCTCTATTGAGATGTTAAAAAGTTTGTCAAAAAAATAATAAAAAAGTAATCTCGAATGGAAAAAGCTGTCTTTATTGGTTTCTATACTGGCTCCGAGGCTTGGTGGAAAACGTTCCAAGTATACGTAGCATATAGGTATACATAGCTCAATGACATTTCTTGGATATGGACGTGCCATAACTTTATTCTATCTTAACCTATAATCAGAGTCATAAAAATGTGGAATACCTGAACATGTAATCAGAATACATTTAGAATAATTTATTTCCCAGGTATTTGAGGAAAACCAAATGTTCAACGTGAATGGAATACAAAATCTTTCTCTGCTTTCGTATGTCCGCCTTTTTCTTGTAAGCCAATTTCCATTTACTTCACTGCCTCAACCACGAGCATTTATTACTATGGATCTGCCTTTGGCTGGTTTTTTTGTTTTATTTTTACGTTCAATTGCTGTTAGATATTCGGGCTTGAACAGCTCAGTCCTTGTGTGAAAGCGGAGTGAACAAGAGAGAAATATGGATAATTTGCGATTTGTGTAATCAACTAATTTATAGGTATTTCCATCAATTGATATGCAAATCGTGATAACGAATACGAAAGTATAAAGGAATAGGAAAAAACGCTTTCTTAATTGAAGACCCAATAAGATGATGTATAAAGAGTATTGTCTTAGAGCTGATTAGTTTTCCTCAGACAAGAGTCAATTTTCTTCTCTATGATGTCATAGGTCAAAACTTTCAAAGTACCTAACTACTTCCAAATCTAATCAGATTGTCTTATGAATGGAAATAAATTGTCTAATCCTCTACTTCTTCTTCTATTGGTATATCTATGATATGTTTCTACAGGTTCTGGGACGAGGATATCCAGTTTTCCCTCCATCTCTTTGATGGTATTCCCATTGGTCGTTGTCCCTCTGGTATCTCGGTCATTGCAATCTTCGGCAACCTTTCTGGATTCAACCTCTCAAAGTGATCTCTCCAGGATCGTCTTATTTGCCTGCTCCACTTTACAATATTCTCATAATTGCAGGTTCTGCGGATCTCCTCATTTGGAATTCTGTCTCTAAGGGTTCTGCCTAAGATAGGTCTTAGTGTTTTCATATCTATATTTCTGAGTAGCTGTTTTGTTCTCATCGTGTCTGCCTGAAAATCTAATCAGTGATTTAATTTCTAAAAAACCCTGAAGTGTAATTCAACATTGACAACAAAACAATCTTCTGGAAAAATAGTGCATTGTTTCAATAAAATATGGGAAAGGCCTCCAACCCATTCCTTTGATAGGTGCTAAATATTGTTTCTAGTAAAATATCCGATATTTCATATCTATATCTACAAAACGCACTAAATAAACAAGACTTGTATATATGGACTTGTATATTGGTGAAATCGAACTCCGGATGTCACACTCAGAATAACTTGAGCAATATGAGAATCCAGAATTTCATAAGAGCCTGCATTATAACGCATGGATCTTAAAGGTATGGATCTAACGCTGAGCAGGTATGAAGGACTCTGGCTAAATTCAGATCGAGATCCAACCCTGAGTGTCGCTGTGTTCAATGTTTAATTTCGTTGTATACAATCGCGTAAAGAGTTTTTTATTTTCCAAGTCAACTATAGGATACGACGCATTTTGCTATGCCCGTGATGGCAATTACTTACCTCACAATTTCTCAAGAAATGATAATATTCCTCAAGTAAATAAGTTTATCCCTGCTCAACTGCTACAGAAAACACCCGACATAATTAAAATTGAATAAACTATAAATTAATAAAAGGCATTTTCGGAAATTGTTTAAAATGTGAAGATACTTTCATGTACCTTCAGACAAGGAGCGGGTTGCTAATAGAAGCCGGGAACCTTGGCTTGCCTCGAATATAATATTATGTAAAAAAAATGCATAAAAATGTATAATCACAGGTTAGAAAAATTGTTTTTCAAAGAAATAAAGATACCACATACCACCCTATCCTAAAGTTCTTTTATTTTACCTTTAAGTTGACCCAGGTCTTTTAAGTAGGAATATAAAGATTTTGCGGGCAGGCCTCTCCCCCCCACCTCTACAGCATATATATCCATTGTGAACTGTTTTATCTACCAGTTCCTTGTACTTGTTTAGAATTTATAATAATTATTAATTATTTAATTTAATTTATTAATAATTTTATATGAATTAATTAATCATTTTAGACCTAATATTTTTTTAATGTTGTGTTGAAACCATGCTACAATATTGGGAGTTGAAATGTAGATACGATCCTTTTTAAGTCCAAAAAATGTAAATATTATTTTGGCATGAAATCAAAATATACTTTTCATGGCCACTTCCCAATTTTCTTTCGGGGTTTGCGTAGCTTGAAGGTTCTAGGCACGCCCCTGCTTCAGAGTAAGAAATCACCCCTTGTTTCTTCAACCGTACAATTCAAAACATATTGAAGTGTTCAAAATATTATTCAGTGAAGCAGATGTCTTCAATTAGATTGACATACATTTCATACAGCTTTTCAAACCTTGTCAAATAAATAGAAAAAAATAAAATGAATCAGAATGTTATTTATTTATGAAAGCTAACAATAATCTGATTTGATTCAGACTATAGAAAAAAAATAAGTACAAAACAATGATCATACTGGTGCTCATATATATAGGGTAGCGAGACCTACTAGCGAGAAGTTCAGTCAGTGCAAACAGCCGAGATGAAGGTGCTTAGGTGGATGTGAGGCGTCTCAATGAGAGAAAAAAATCGTAATGAATATGTGAGAGGCAGTCTGGGCGCACGCGATGTGTCTCCGATAAGTTGATGGAAAGTAGGCTGAGGTGGTTCGGACATATTCGAAGAAAACCGCCAGTAAACGTACCTATGTAACACCGCAATAGACTATCGAGTTCCTGGCAAAAAAACCAAAAGGACGTTCTAAAAGACGATGGAAGAGTTTGGTGGAGGAGGATATGCGAGCATGTACACACGAGTGCTTACACTCTGGTAAAGGGAAATATGTTTGTTCTTACTGTGCGTCTTTTTCTATATAGTTTTATATTAGCGCATATAGATGAAATAGCCAAAAAAGCTTCTAAACTACAAGGGTTTATATGCAGGCAGACAAAGGACTTTTCGGACCAAACAGTAGCATTGAGTCTATACAAAAGTCTCGTAGTTTCTGTTTTAGAATATGATTCGGTTATTTGGTCACCGAATTATGAAGTGCATAGTCAGAGAATTGAGGAAATTCAAAAAAAGTTCCTCAAGATTCTGGCTTATCGCTCAAAGAAATCAAATCTAGATACATACGAAAAAAAAATGAACTTTTATAAAATAAACTCCCTGAAGGAAAGAAGAAGAATGGTTGGTTTAATTTGCCTATATAATGTCGTCAATGGCAGACTAGATGCCCCCAATATACTGCGTCTATTAAATTTTAACGTAAAAAAAATGTATACAAGATTTCGGGACTTTTTTATTTTAAATTCATATAAAACTAATATAGGATATTTCTCCCCCCTGCCTAGAATTACTCGCGATTTTAATATTATATCGTTGTCCAGACCTCTTGTAGATATTTTCTCAGAGTTAAATGAATTTAAAAAATGTATTTTCTTGCCTTGATTTGTGGAGCTTGTGCAATCTGTGCCCACATAGTATGCAATGCGGGATAGTTAATGTTATGTAGGTGCGAATTTTTTTGGTTGTTTCTTTCCTACCTACTTCGATTATATTTTTGTAAACAAGCGAATGACCCTTGTATGCTTTAATTTATTTTGATTTTATACCTACTACCTTGTATGCTTTTGGTTTGTTTTAATTTTTATACTTTGAAATTTGAAATGTTATACAAATTTGATGTAATTATTTTTTATGATTAATCGTGTAAAAATAATTGTAGGTTTAATCCTGTATATTTTACCTAAATAAATAAAATAAAATAAAAATAAATAAAATTATGTATATGTTTTGTGAATGTAATAAAAAAAAATAAAAAAAATGTAATGTCTCTGAGGACGATGATCAGGATAGAACGAAGTGGAGAAGTGCAGTAAGGAGAGCTGACTCCACCACCATGTGGGATAAAAGCTAAGGGTAGAGAGAATTATGTAAATTTATACAAAAAATGTCTTAAGTCGAGCCAGGACAACTAGGCAACTCCTGTCTATAATAAAGATCCGCATGATCGCATATCTGAGTTATATAATGAGGTGAAAAAAATACCACTTGCTCCAATTAATACTGGAGGGTAAGATTCACGGACGTCGAGGGACTGGAAGGAGACATATGTCCTGGCTGCTTAATCAAGGAATGGACGGGCTTCAGAACTGTGTAGCAGATATTCCGGGCAGCACAGGACAGAGAGTGATCGCCCATGTCGGGGGTTCCTGTCGGGCACCAGAAGAAGAAGAAGCATACAAAAAATAATGACAATTTCATACTTTGATCTCAACGAATTTTTATGATTAAATCTAAATTAAGATTATGGGTAGATTATAATCGAGTATGTTTTATACATAAGAGTATCATTTTATTATTTTTGCAAAAAAAAGTCATCAACACGGTTTGCAAAAATAACATTTACTCGATAATTTACCAGGATAACACTCATATAAAAGAGTAAATAATATAAAATGACAATAATATTAAGTACTAGCTTTTATGTCCCGCCGTTGGCCAAGAATGTAAAATTGTGAAAGAAAAAGCAATCGTTTTTATAATATTGTCACCCAATTATTTTGCAATATCAGACTATAAAAAGTGGTTTGAAATTTGATTGAGTTTAAGTATTGTAAAATGTTCAAGTGATGGCCACAACCCATTCTTTTTTATATATTGCTATAAAGTGTGAATGAAGTATAATATTTATACAATTTCTGCTCGCATGGACTATGCGTAATGGTTTTAAATATGACTGTTTATCAACGTTGTAAAGAGATTGGTTTGGCCACAACCCCCATTTTTAAATATTATCATCGAAAACAAATTGTAATGTGTACCTATTGAAAATTTATTTTAAGAAAAAAGTTTATATGCAGAACCCGTCCTGGAAGACCTGTGAAGAGATGGAGGGACAGTCGGACCTTCTTTTCCCAGGATACTCCCCCTTCATAGGTAAAACGACCAAATACACGAAGAAGAAGAAGAATAAGAAAAAAGTTTAAATCCAAAAACCATCCTGGGCATACGCTCGACAATTCACCAAAGTTTCATTATAATCGGACAAACGGTTGATAAATAAATAAATAAAATAATTTTCCTATAGGAAATCAGTATAGGTATATTATTGTTGATTTGTAAGTAAATAGTATTAGGTAGGTACCTACCTACAACAACCTTCTAAATAAATTCGATTCCTAACAAATTTTATTTGAATATCACATTCTTTCTGTAGCCATGGAAACGATTCGAACACGTAAGTAATATCGAATGGTTCGGATACATTTTTTGAATATGTAGGTACCTACATTGGTTTGTTCGATGCCATAAAAATGAAAATTGTCAGAAAAATCAAATATTATTTACAAATTATGCAATTTTATTATGCCTATATCTTTACTAATAAATAACACATTTTTACAATATATGTCTTAAAACTTGCCGTAATGTCTTGTGTTTCATTTTATTATTTCATAATTACATTTATTTCAAAGGTTGATTATTTTCAAGAACATATTCATTCGGTGGGAAAATGAAATATTGTATGAAAAGATATTAAAATGGCGGCGTTTATGTACAAAAGGCTTACTTTAAAAATAAGTTAAACATTATAATTATACCAAATATTCACCATTTTTTTCACTTAAACGCTAAGTTATACTTCAAAATATATTTTTTTTGTGTAAATACCTACTTCTAACTTTTAAACTAACAGATATTTGCGTGCAAAAAAAATATCTGTCAAAAAAACTTTTTTGACAGATATGACTTGGAAAATTTTGTATGAAAAAAATAATTATTTAAATATTTTTAAAATTCAGCATTTTTATCGCATTCTTTTTAGCGTGACACTGCATCAGGTATACTGGTACATGTTCGCACTTAAATTAGATTTTTAGATGCTCTTGGTTTTTCAGAAGGCGTGAGACAAACACACACACACACACACACACACACACACACACACACACACACACACACACACATACACACACACACACACACACACACATACACTAACATTTTGATTGCTTTATTACTTTAGATTATGTAATTTTTCTCGAGAAAAGTTTTGTCGTTAACGATATTATTTTTCCTTCCGGTATGCGACATATATTCGTTTTGACATAAATATTTGGCGGTACCAGGGTAGCATAATGTTTTGAAGATCTCCAGAGTACAATATTATTAGTAGTTGTGTGAGGTAATGTTCGTAGGTACGTTATTATGAATCGTCTCACTTCACACATATTATTATATTTCTGTCTCTCTCGCTCGGCCCTGACAAAAACATTTAACGGTAGCAGGAACGCATACTTGTGCGGGGATCGCAGGCAGGCCTCGCTGGGTTCCCATAGCAACAGGTGTTCGAAGGTTGACTAACTACACCGTGGTTACAATAAAAATGCTAATTGCGATGAAACCGCGGCAAAAAATGAAAATATATGATAATTCACCCAAAGCCCCCGATTTCAAAGCGAACATGGACAGTTTTTTTTTACATCAAAATGAGTTCATTAGTGAATCTGACGAATATAAAGGTTAAACTTTACCTACATTTTTTCTTCCGATTTTCAGAAAATTAAAATCTTTTTTTATATGTATTTTTTAATTGTACTGCTATAATATTTAGTATGACTTCGACTGGATTCGTACAGTATAATGACATAAACTCAAAGTACCTATACTTAAAATTAGGGCGCTGAACTCTCAACCGAGCAAAATATGCAGTTCGACGAGCCCCTTTATTTAACAAGCAGTAAGCTCATTTTATATTCATTCAGCTTAGGATAGGAGGACTAGGATGAAACATAAGAAAAAGGTCTTAATCCAGGAGTTAAGGTAGCACAAGCACACAAATGTAATTATTTGCAAAGGCGTATTTTCATTTACTTAGCCAATTCTGACATTACTGACAGTTCCAGAATCAAAATATTTGAAAACTCTCTCGATAAAAAAATCCGAAAGTATCTCAAAAATAAGTGGGATTCCCTCGTTATCCATTATTTTTTTAGAAGTTTAACTATAATTTAGCAAAAATATTGATAAATACTATGATTTTTTTTACAATTTGAGATTTAAATTTGTCTTGATTTAAAAAAAAGGTAGGTCAAATTCATAATGTTTACATCGTTCCTGTTTTGCGCTAGTTTAGTCGTACAAAATGTATGGGAGGACGAACTCCACCGCTTCTATATCAATACGAGAAGTGGGGTACAACTCGCTAAAAATTCTCAGTGCCTGTGCGGCCAGGGAAGGAGCCATAATATTTAAAAAAAAATATCGAGTGTGTGAGAGATTTTGTGATTAGTCTGTTAAGTAGAGGTAGGTTCCGTTTCAAGGGGGTGAAAATCCCTGTTTACTCCTCACCCTTTCTGCTCTCCCTTTGCCCACATTTCACCTAAAGTCACAGGAGAATTGATAAACAAAAATTTAATAAATGCTTCCGGCGCACGGCGAGTTCTGGGTAGGGTAGGTTAGTTCTGGCGAGCGGCCATTTTTGCTACCTACAGCATTCTTTAAAGGTACCCTCTTGTGGTGGCGAGGGAAACTAAACAGACCATAAGCCCACGAGTGTAAACAAAACGAGAATAACGCCACATTTTCATTTTCGTGCATTGTTTAATGCTTCTTTTGAAATAAACGTGTATGCTGATGGAGGCATTATTAATGAAAACAAAACCAAATTCATGCCTGTTGTAACCATACCAAGCTCTTTCTCTCCATTGGTTGTTGATGGTTACAAATTTGAGGTTATGGAAGATTTTACACTTGGGCTAACAAGTCTATAATAAATTATATTTTTTTTTGTTTAATAGTATTTAAGTGTTATACGTATTTTATTTGATTTCTTTTACTCTTTTTTATTTGCTGTTGTACATACGTCATACTTTGTAATCTGGTTGGTTGGAAGAAATTGCCTAATGGCAATAAGCTCGCCAGTGTACAATTATATTTGTTTATATTATGTACAAGAAGATGTATAAATAAATAAATAAATAAAAACAACACTTCGGAGGAGATAAGTAAGCGGATATAGTGGCAGCCAACAGATGTTACTTTGGACTTACAAGCCAACTAAGATTCCGTCTATTTTCCAGGAAGACTAAAGTTACTCTACAAGACCGCGATAAGACCCGTCCAGCGGCCTTACTCTCCACTGCAAATCCGATCCGATTCGCTAAGAACCTACCTTTGTTATAGAGAATGAATGCGGTAAGTAGGTATGTTTTAATAGTCTGTTATAGTCGATAATTTGAATGTACGCAGGCGACAGATAGTTAAGTTCTAGATGAAAATTTGAAATTGGTATCGGATTCGAGTTTCAAGAGTACTGTTGTATGCACCAGAAACGTAGGGGTTAACGAAGCAGGATGAACAATTCTAGACATACATATTTGAACGGCACATCCTGCGACGCATATACAAGATAAAAATGATTTGATTTTAAAGGTCGCTGAAGATCGAGCGGATTGGAGGAAGAGATGCATCGCTTTGCTAACAACCAATCCTTAAGATTGAGATCAAAGAAGAAGACAATACTTGATCGGCGAATAGGTACGTCCGTCGCAAGTACATTTTGTCGTAGTGCAGTTCGCACTAAGACGAAGTCAAGAACCTACCAAAAGATCGACAACAATACAAATTGCACTTGGTACTTATCAAGGTTTGAACGTTCGAGAACCACAATGGATAAAGACACGGCGTGTACTCATTTAACTATCACCCTGATGGTATAAAAGGCCAGATAGCGCACGATATTTTATCGACCTACTTAGTTATCCAACTGTCGATTCGTTCATGAGAATTCAATTCTCTTAATGAATCGACATTATTAAGCCAAGATGCGTTTTGAAGGAAAATTTTGTATGGTGTAGTGGACTTTTTGCATGCTAATAACACCAACTAGAGGCCTCGCAGCATATATGTTCCCATACATGGATTTACTCAGAATTCGGAGTAGAACATTTTATGTGAGTTTTGTGTGTGTGTCTGTGTGTGTGTGTCCCCTTATAACTTTTGATCCGCTCAATTTACAGAGCCCAAATTTTCAGAATATATAAACAGTTATAGGCCTAAAAAACTTTGTACTCAGAATTGTGAATTTTTGTTTCAGTCAGGGGTTATCAACTTTTGAATTTTTACTTTATTTTTCTATATATCTCAGAAACCATAAAAGCTAGAACGCTGAAAATTGGTACAAACATAGACAAATACAAAATCTCAAATTATTTTTTTTTTTAAATTCCAGGGTTTCTCAAACATTTTTTATTAAGAAAAATATTTTATTTATGATAAATTTATGAGTTTAACTGCCTATATTTCCATTTTTTTTTAAATATCGAAAAAAGCCGAAACACCCCAACTAGATAATTTAATTCTATATAAAAAATATCAACATTGTAGTAGTACATCTCAAATTTTTTTTAACAATTTTTATAAAAATTGAATTTAGTGAGGACATCACTTCATACAATTTGTATGGTAGTCGCCTATACACAATATTATGTAAGAAGACTTAATAGTTTGATACTTAAATCTCCAAACGTACATACATACTGTTTTCATATTCTGTGTAGGAAAAACAGACTGACCTCCATACTATCCTATCCTGACAAATATACATGTTTTATATAGAAAATAAAATATCTTCAAATATTTATTAATTTGTGTTGTTTATAATTTGGTACGTATTCTTTGATTATGCATACTATCGCCATCGACAGTTGGAACTCATGTGTTACATGCAACTAGTCATCTACCGTGAAAGTTTACATTGAGAATTTGCTTGATTTTTCAATTGCTTCTTTAATTAACGTGAAATTTGATATTATGAATAATCATACTCATTGTGGATTGAAAGAGTATGTTTTTATTTTTAGTGAAACTTTGAAATTATTTATATATTTTAACAAACTAAATAACTCAATATAGGCAAATTTGGAATATAGATTACATATATTATTATAGTTGACCCGGGAAGTCAGGCATCACTTTATACCGGCTGGAAAACGTGATCACTGATTGGTTGATTGACGTTGCGCTGCCGCAACGTCAACCAATTATGTCATTTTATTAAATTCTCCTTTAAATCAACATTTTTTTTACTGATTTACATTTTTGAGATAAGTAGCTAGAGAGACTATGATCTACAACAGACTGCAGAGACCCAGGATAAAGTATGAAATATTGTAGGCGACGAAATTTTGACGAAACATAAAACCGGTAAAAATGTCCCAAAAGTAAAACATTCAAAAGTTTTGGGATTTATGTAAGAAAGGTGTCATAAGACGGCTCGGCCTTTACTTCACTTTTTCTTAATGGGATCATTTCTCCTTTCGTGAGAGCCTAAGGCAGAAGTTTACTTAAAGTTTTCTGCGACAATAATTTTCCTGTACAAAACATCTTTACTATCATATTTTCTTTGACGTAAATTGTACTACAAAAGGTTTATTTTATAGCACCTTAATGTTTTAAAGTCTGAAAGATATCGAAAGAAACCTATTATTATAATCGAAAATGAAAATGACATTAAATGAAGAATTTGCCAGTTTCAAAAGTTGTGTTTCAATTTTTTTATTTATTTATTGATTTTAATTTCCTTAAAATATTCAACAAACATATATTATACGATTAAAGACACATTAATAGAATTATCTCCTTTACTTTTGTGCTTATTAATAATGTAGGTTTACGTTCGGATTTAGGTGAGACGAGACGGTGTGTGGGTATACATACAAGTGTCGTGTAATACACAGACGCACACCTGTCGCTAGCTACCCTACATTTTTGGATATGCCGAAATGGTATGAAGACGTTTGGATAATTTAGGGTCACTCGAAATAAAAAATCAATCAATTCAAAAATAATCATACCTAAGAACGATTTAAACTTTCAATCCGCTATTAAATATGTTTTCTTTCTCCTCTAGTCGTTTTACCAATAAAAGCCACGTCACACAAGATCAGCTCCGACTCCCCCTACCTTCAATCCCATAGTCTTCTTTTAAGCACACCATTACGTTTTGTTTAAGTCGAAAATTTGCCTGAAGAGGGAACAGATCCGAAACCGATCGCATTTATTAAAATTGTAGTTAAAAATAAATATATCTTGCGTTCTCCCGCAGTAACGCAAAGAGCCATGGGAAGGAGAATGATGGGTATTTCGTTAAGAGATAGAAAAAGTAAATTGTGGATATGAGAGAAAATCAAAATAAATGACCGTGTCCAAAAGGTTGCCAAGCAGAAGTGGAGCTGGGCAGGGCATGTCGCCCAAACCACAGACTCCAGATGGACTAAGAAAGTGCTGGAATGGCGAACTAGAACGGGCAAAAGATGTGTTGGAAGGATTCAAGCCAGGTGGTCTGATGATATAAGACGAATAGCTGGAGGCGGATAGCTGCGATCTGCCGATCTCAGGGTAGGGCCTTAGTCTATAACTGGACAAAAGAGTGCTGAATAAGAAGAATATCTTTATATTTTTCTCGCTGCTTATAAAAACAGACTGTTAGCAAATTATAATATCGATTACATTTAGTAGGCAAGTATATATTATGTTGATATTGGCACTGAATGTAATATTTAGACCAAAATAAAATAACTATTGGACCAGCGCCAAAGATAACAATATTGTTTAATCAAGCGATTAAAAATACGCCCTCTATACAGAACAATAATAATGAAAAATTCGAATTTAGAAAATAGCAATAGGTTGGAACCAACACAATACACTCGATTTGTTTTTCTTTTTGTAATATATTTATATTTATTTTATAAAATAAATTAAATATTGAGAGACGTCTATATAATTGTGAAAGATTTTTGAGAGTACATATATAGTATTAAATGCAACAAGATTGATAGATGAAACTTGCAGAGTTTTCTCGTAGATGTCTCAGAGTTTGAATACTTCATTTAAGTATTTCTTGTTTACCTGTAGCAAAATTATTATTAATGATTGTTTCTTAAGTGAAAAGAAAATATTCATTCTGATTTTATACCCTGATTAATAAACATCAAATTCGACTGAAAACTGATCTTGATTTTTACTCATTTATCTCTGTAATAAAAAGTAACTGGAAATCAATATCATGTATATTCATTGGACATCAAATTATTACCACCATAAGAAAAAAAATCTTTTTGTAGAAAACACTTTTGTAGAAATCTCTTGTAAAATAGAATAAAATTTACGTCGATAACTTTGATTGATTGAAAAATTGAATAATCTCTAAAAATGAGAATGACCAGGAGACCTGAATTGTTTCATGTTCCAGTATATAGAGCGAACTATCGAAAATTCTCCATTTTACCGCGCATAAGCCGAACATTTTGATGTTTTTTGATGTGTTTTGATTTTGAAATATTTTCCAATTTCGTTACAACAAATATCGAAAAATGATACGACGTAAACTAGAGCCGGTTGATTGAGTGGTAGCCTTATGCGGTAGACACCTCCATGACCTTCATTTCTCTCTTTGTTCTTCCTACCCCTTCATCACCATTCGAAATCCTCTAAACACTACAACATTGTTTTATTTTGATAAGTTCTGTATCTATTTTTATATTATTTATTTGTTTTTTTTTTCTATTTTAATAAAAAAACGTTTTTTTCTGTTTCATTTTTTTCTTGATTCATTTTTTTCTTAAACATTTATCGATAGATGTTTTGAGGCACGTTTTTTTTTATTGTTTTGTATATTATTTTACTGTCACTGTTTTCTTTTCCAAATACATAAATCAAATAAATCGAATACTTGATCATTTATATACATAAGTACCTACATCAAAATTTCTTGTTTCTGATGGGAGTAGACAAATAAAACCGTAGGCCTTAGATTTCTTTTCTGGCAAACATCCTTCGTCCTATAACAAGATTTTATTCTTTTTTTTTCAAGTAGGTATGTAAAGGGAATTAATTGATTTTAATTATGTATACCTATATAATATTTGTTGCAAAATATTATATAACGAAACCACGAAACCCTGTTTACAATGTTCTCGAGGAATAAAGTGTAAAATATAGTTAAAATGTGTACATTAGGTACAAGACTCTCCACTATCAATTTCATAGCCGAGAAAAAGGCTTGTATAAATCACCATAAGACACTTGGATAAAAGCTGGAAAAGCCTGTGTTAAGTTTTGATCTTTTTTTATATACTTATGTGGTGTTGTGCCGCTTAGTTTTTATGGTGACTTTACCAAGATATGTACAGACATTATTTACCCCCGAGACTGGAGGCTACGCCCCAGACCGTTCTGCGGCCGAACCCCGCCATGGCAAGACCCGCCAATATTTTATAAAATCGTAGCATATCTTTTTTAATATGTTTATTTTTATCTTGATTTTTAAAATAATTAATGTTTTCTTGAAATGAGTACCTTGATACATAGTAGGCTATATAGTATATTTTGAAAATAATATCCCCAGTATCCTTAAAATATATGTCTTTGAAATAAAGAACAGTTTGTATTTTCATCTTTATTCTATGGCATGAGTTTTTTTTAATTTTGAATTTGTTTAATACTTTTCTAGTAAAATTAGTTTTAGTAAAACCCTTTTTTATTTTTTTATTGTATGAAACGAAAAAACTACAAGGCCTATGATGTAGATATTTACTTCAATCGAAAGAGAATATGAAAATCTTCCGGCTGAGTTTTTTATTATTATAATATTTTAATAACTATTCTTGCTATTTAAAAAAAACCTCTAAATTAATTATAATAAATTAACGAATTCAGTCGAGGTAGGATACGAACCTGGCTTTTCTAGATCGCTAGACCAACACAATATTGATTTACCACCGATCAATGTTAATGACCATTTTTGATTTATGTAAAGTTTGAATAATCTATTCATAATATTGAAAAAACCGGCCACATGTTGAACACCATATCAAAATAGCGTGCAAACTGGATTGGCCATGTGTTGCTACACGTGGATCTCTTAAACATCATCTTGGAGGGAATGGTTGAGGAAACATCTGGCCGAGGGCGTCCCATCCGGGAGTATTTAATAGGGCAGGTGTACGAGGACATGGAGTGTATCTCCTATACAGAGTTGAAGAGAGTCGCTGAAGATCGAGCGTAGTGGATGAAGAGATGCATCGCTTTGCTGCCATAACCAATCCCCAAGATTGAAAAGTAAGAATATCCTTTATTTATAGTGAACACTCAAAATCTCAATGATACATACAAGATACAATGATACAAGAAAAGGATGGCACGACCATGTAAACGATATTTTGAAAGATGGAAATGTAAGAAGCATGAACAACAGACGAACATGTATAAGACGATGTATGAATGTTGATGAGGCGATGAATGTGTGTCAAGATAGAAAAATGTGGCGTTCGGTTCTCTCTGCCTACCCCGTGAGGGACATGGCGTGATGGTATGTATGTATGTATGTATGTATGTACATATAGTTAGGGCATTTGCGACGAGGCTGTAAAGATGATTGGTGCATAGGTATCTCATGAATCGAAAGTCTCCAATGAAAGAGTTTTGAATATGAATTAGAGCAAAGCTGCATACTTTGGTCATATTCCATGGTGATACATATGTTCTTCTACGACTTGCTCATAGTGGAGGGGAAGAGAGAGAAGGCGGAGCATGGGGCATGAAAGAACATCGTAGCTTAAAATTTTCAGGCAGTGATTCGAGATTTCGGATGCGGCGTCACTAATTAGTTTGGTGCATGATTGTGATGAATGGTCGCCAAAACCGTTAGCATCGTTACTAGAAGAAGATATAAATTTTGTTAATAATTTGATACTTAATCCAAGCCCTCTTCTCTCCACTGCTGGATACTGGCTTCTTCAAAACTCTTCCATGATTATCGATCTCAAGCAACATGATTTCATTGTTTTCCCATCATTTGGACATTGTCGTCAGCTCATATCTTCTGGGGTCTTTCCAAACTTCTTTTTTCCAACCACGGCAACCATTCAAGAATCCTATAAGTCTATCTGCCATCATGTCTCCTTGCCGTATTACCAGCCCAATGCTATTCCAACTTGGAGACTTTATCAACAATGTCGAAGATGTTTGTCTTTTGTAGGGTGAATACATTTCTTATAGTGTCTCTCAAGCTAATGCCTAGCATTTGTCTCTCTATGGCGCGATGCAGTGTTAGCATCATAGCTTCTAGTCCATAATTAATCACTGGCAGGACGCTCAAATTATAAATCCTGACGTGAAGAATCTAATTAAATCATTCTAGGTTGTCCTGGACTTTTGGACTTCTCAATTTTTCACAGAACATGGAAATTTTAAGAGTTATCTCAACCAATTTAAACTTACCTCCTCTGCCTCATGTCAGTTCTGTCAATACCCAGACCAAACTTCGGAACATATCCTGTGGGATTGTCTAGACACAATGGTGTCCTCGTACAGATCGGAGCTCCTCGTTGCTGTCCATGGACCTCTTCAAGGTCGCATTGGTCACGCGGATTTTGTGATCTCGAAGAACAATTTCAAAGCCTTTATAAGTTATGGTACCTTACTATTGTTAGATTCCCAATCGGTTTAATTTTTACAGAGATCATGATCATACCCCCTGATGTTTCTCATTTAAAAAGAGATTTTTCTGCACTATGGTGCCGAGATTGCTAATGTAGAGGGCTCCACGAGCTACTTTTCGTGCTATGCATTTTTTTCTTGTCGCTCACTTAGCGTTCTGTGAAGGGGCCGTTTACAGCCCCCATATGCAGAGCGAGTGATGGTGGGAGTGGCAAAAATCATAAAGCTTTCTCTTGAGACTTATGAAGCCTTTATTTTTTAATTTATTATTAAAAATATTTTGATATTTGAGAAAAAAAGAGTGTCATATATTACATCTATGTAATTTTATAACATGTAGTTGTATAATGAACTATGTTTGATTAAAATACTCCATCAGTTCATATTTTGTTCACTAGGGATGCTATTGAAGTGTGATCCAATATATAAGTTGATTTTCACACATGAATAATGTTTCCCAATTGGATATATGCGGTGACTACAATATACTATATTCATAGTCCAATATAACCGCTCAGTTTTCCAATCAAAACAATGTATGTCATATTCAAAACAAGGTAGGTACCAGTGTTTGTATAGTACGGAGTATCAGCACAGTATTAAATTCACAAAATTAATGAATAGCGAAAGCGAAGTGATAATTTTGTCTATATTGCTTTCAATCTGGAAAACGAAAAATAAAGTTGTTCTCGGACAAAAAAAATATGAAAATGGGTTACACAATGGCATGGCGTGAATATCCACGTCATGCCGCTGTTACTGGGGTAGGCATTGAGAACCAGCGCCATACACATTTATCTTTGCATAACTTCGTCGCCTCACTTACAATCATACATATTTTCATACAAGGCCATCTGCTGTCAACAGTTCTACCGTTTTATTCTCATTGTAGCAAATACTTAAATTAATAAAGGCAAAACATTAAGACAAGTAAATGAAGCAGCTGCAATATCGGGATGCCTAAAGGAAAGCATATGGAGGAATAAACCCATGAATATCGAAAGCATAATCCGAATATGTATATAAAACATGTGTAAGACCCTTTGCCACCTACGGAGTAGAGACCAGCAGGCTAAGTCTGTAAGTAGATCTCGACTGATAAATGTCGAGATTAACTGTCAAAATATCGAATAGTCGATATTTTGACAGTTTTGGTAGTCACTAAGCAGATAACGCGTCGAATCGTTCTCGCCCACTTATTTGACGGCGAGATTGGGTCGACATCGAGTCGAGAGACAAGATCTAACGCCGCCATGTTGAATTAAATGTCATTTTTTACGCGAACAATGCCGAATTTCATATTTATTTTGAGAATAATTATATAAACGGGTTAAACGACGCCGTTTAAGAGATTCTTCAAACCTTTTAAATATTCCGCGGAATTCATTTATTGCTAATTACCGCGTAACAAAAGTTTTATATGGTTATATATTTATTGGAAATATGCGTCCGTACTTAGATTATAACATTATAATTCTATGCGTCCGTAAATGTTTTCCGTAAGTATAGATTTGAAATAATTTTTCATTTTGAGAAAGTATTCTTGTAAGCTATTTTATCACATATGTATTTTAACACTTAACAAAAGAAAATTCGGCGTAGTTTTTAGTAAAAAAATAACACGCTGCTGTCATCACACTTGATAAATTGATCGAAATGTAATTAAAAATAATTTTTAAAATTACTCTCAAAACATTCAATAAACACAAAAGAAATTAATTTAATCGTATTATAACTTGCTTTCGTGCTTTAAAATATGACCATATAATATTTATTTAACAAATTTATGTAAACAAATTTGACATTTATTCAAATCATGGGGAAAATATTGTGTATTGCCATAAATGATAATTCAAAAATGTACCGCAAGTCAGCCTAACGGCGACAAATACTAATAAGTGCATTTACGAACTCGACAGCGCTTAGTGACTACGAATTGTCGTCACGGGCGTAAACATGGCGAGAAGAGCGGCGATACGTTGTCGGATCTCGACTTTTTTACTGACTTGGCCTGCAGAGTAGACATAACGAGAACAACATCTCTTCTGAGAACATCAGATATGAGGACATTGAGATGTATAACCGAAAACACTCTAAGAGACCGAATCCGAAATACTGAAATAAGAAAAAAGTGTAGAACGAATATGTATACTTGGAAAGCATATTTCAACGGAACGGACGACTCGATAAAGAGATCGAAAGAAGAGTTATGGCAGGAAACAGAGTGAATGGAGCACTAAGACCAATTATGAATGATCGCAACATATCAAAGGATGCCAAAGTTGCCATTCATAACGCCATCGTAGTGCCAACCCTGACGTATGCAAGTGAAACCTGGACATGGCAGAAGACGCATGAAAGTAGAATAAAAGCAGTTGAAATGAGATCGTTAAGAAAGATTTGTAATAGAACGATGTATGACCGGGTTAGAAACGAGGATATAAGGAAAGAATGTAAGATGAAGAAAGATGTCATTACTAGAATGAAAGTGAACACATTGAGATGGTTTGGTCACATGGGGAGAATGAATGAGGAGCGCCTGACTAAGAAAATATCCAGAGCGGAAAGGAATGGAATGAGAGGTCGGGGACGCCCAAGAAAGGGATGGCACGACCACTTGAACGAAATTTTGAAAGACGGAAATGTTAGTAGTGTGAAACAGAACAGATCTTCGGATCTACATATGAAAAGGAATAAGAATAGAGGCAATTTTTTTATTTCACACAAGTTGGCTAAAAAAGATATCGCCAATGTACATAATATTTGTCTATACTAGTTGCATGTAACACATGAGATCCACCTGTCGATAGCTATAGTATGTATAGTTGAAGAATAAGTACCAAACTATAAACCCATAAATACAAATTATTTAATATTTTAAGATATTTGGTTTTCTATACAACTCATGTACCAAGGTATGTATGTCAAGATAGGATATTATGGAGGTCATTCCTTTGATTCTACCCGGAAAATGAAAACAGCATGATGGTATGTATGTATAATGTTTAGAGATTAGTATCAAACAATTAAGTCTTCTTAGATATTGTGTGTAGGCGACTACCATACAAATTGTATGAAGCAATGTCGTCACTAAATTCAATTTTTTATTAAATTGTTAAAAAAAAATTTGAGATGTACTAATATAATGATAATATTTTTTATAGAAAATTAAATTATCTAGTTGAGGTGTTTCAGCTTTTTTTGATATTTTTAAAAAATGTTTGAGAATCCCTGGAATTTAAAAAAAAAACTATTTGAGATTTTGTATTTGTCTATGTTTATACCAATTTTCAGCGTTCTAGCTTTTATGGTTTCTGAGATATATGGAAAAATAAACCAACATTTCAAAAGTTGATAACCCCTGATTGAAACAAAAATTCACAATTCTGAGTATAAAAGTTTTGTAGGCCTATAACTGTTTACATATTCTAAAAACTTGAGCTCTGTAAATTGAGCGGGTCAAAAGTTATAAGGGGACACACACACACACACACAGACAAACACACACACACACAAACACACAAGCACACACACACACACACACACACACACACACACACACACACACACACACACACACACACACACACACACACACACACACACACATAACTCACAAAAAATGTTCTACTCTGAATACTGAGTAAATCGATTTAGGGGAACATATATGCTGCGAGGCTTCTAGTTGGTGTTATTAGCATGCAAAAAGTCCACTACGCCATACAAAATTTTCCTTCGTACACGCATCTTGAATTTATACTGCCTCTTCCTTCAATAGAATTTCCTTCTCTTGAACGAATCGACAGTTGGATTATGCATAGGCAAAAATAAATGAAATAATAAACACGAGGCTAAATGAACCGAATAAATAAACACCTCGTTACAGGACTTCCTAATGAGGTAATCAATGTACCATCGCAATTACACATATATGTACCAGTAACACGCACACATTTTATTTTACGAAATATATCATTAAAGTAAATTAATATATAAATAATACACAGCAATACATAGTTGAAAGTGTAATATCTCCAAAACACAGAGTAAAGAACGATGACATTGTATATCAGAAGTTTTAACAAAAGCTTACCCAAGTAAGCCGATTGTGCAGAACACAAAGAGATAATAATATCTGCGTAAAAGAAGAAAAAAAGAAAGGTAGCGTTGAGTTAAATAGGATTGTCATACATCTCTTTCTATCAGCACTCTTACCTACAACATTATAATGTACATTCATACATATTATATTATTGAATATAATATGTATGAATACGCTGCAAAAAAGTCTAAGTATGGTATTACATAATATGATAATGATTTTAATACAAAGTTTGACAAAGTACCAACTTAAAAACTTTCTACTTCTTTTTTGGGTTAAAAATACCTTTTTTTTTCAGAATGTGCCCCTCCTGCTGGCGCTCTTTTGATGTGGTCTACCTCGTGGTGTTACCAAAATGTATTTGTTGGGAGACAATTATGAACAACTTGTTTTCTTCCATTCTTACCACGTGATCGTGCCAGAATCATCTTCAGCTCCTGCACCATCTAACAATGTCCTTAACGTCACAGGTTTTCCTTATTTCTATGTCCCGTTTAATTGGTGTATCTGTGTGTGTATGTGCTGTGTGCGGTGTGCTACGTACGGCATGTTCATTTTACTTTATACATTATAGACTAAAGTACTCATTCGATTCTATTCAAATATTGCAACTTTGTATATCCAATACTTACTTAAACCCCATTAATATTTTGAAGTATATCTGAAAAGTACTTCTACTTTTTTAACTGTCAAATAT
This sequence comes from Molanna angustata, assembly GCA_963576475.1. Classification (NCBI taxonomy): domain Eukaryota; kingdom Metazoa; phylum Arthropoda; class Insecta; order Trichoptera; family Molannidae; genus Molanna; species Molanna angustata. The sequence goes on from OY754978.1 coordinate 30,752,830, forward strand.
TTCAAAGTGACCCCAAGCTCATAAAATTTATAATTTGAAAATTTTATTTTCAAATTGGTAAAAAGACACACCACTTTCATAAAAGGGCATTGAAGAATTATTAAGTTTTCGTAATAAAATATTTAAATAAAAAATAATATATCAAATACCCTCGACGCTGACCAAAGGCGTGCTATACCTCTGATTGATGATCCATCACTGACTGATGGATTGCAATCACTAGAACACAGACGTAAAGTCGGTATTTTAAGTTTATTTTATAGATACTACCACTGGAATTGCTCAGAAGAACTTGCATCTTTGGTCCCTCCTCCACCCACTCGCAACAGAGTCACTCGCTTTACTCAATCGCAGCACCCATTCACAGTAGACCTTCAACATATACGAACAAGTCGCTTCTCGAACTCCTTTATTAATACAGCAGCCCGACTGTGGAACGATCTTCCGAATTCTGTGTTTCCACCTTCGTACAACCCGGGTCTTTCAGATCAATAAACTCTTTTCTAGACTGCAAGCCCCTCCCAACGCTACGTAGTGCGCTTCTTCGGAAGAGCAAAATGGACCCAAATCCTAATAGCTGGTGTCCCCAACGTAGACATGTTAAAAAAAACCGTAGTCATGAAAATGCTTACTTACTTACTTATCGAGTCCGGAACTCAGATTTTGCCACTCCAATGTGTGGCGGCGGAAATCGCCCTGTCGGTAAGTTTAATCAGGTCGTCCATGTGGCAACCCTCGTTCAATTCTGGGCAGGACAGCAGATGGTCGTCATCCTGCACTGCCCCACAATCACAGAAGGTATCATCCTCCGTCGAGAAGCCCCACCTGTGCAGGTTGCTCTTGCAGCCACTCACACCCACCCTCAGCCTGTTCAGTGTCTTCCATATTGGGAATGGCAGGCAGTGCGCCATATTCGCCTTCTCGCTTGTGTCCATCCATGCAGAGATTGGGTCGTCCATCCACAACTCCTCTCGGCGTTGCTTCTGGGAGGTCTGCAGGTCGGCTGTGGACTTTAGGAAGCTATTCCTTGACTTGAGGCGTTGGTTTGGTGCTTTATGTTCATAGAGTGGGTGTCTTGGGTCGTGTATCTGCTTATGCCTCTCCGCATCTGCTGCCACTCTTCTTCTGATGTTAGGGGGTGCTATGCCTATTATGGGATACAATTTGTTTTTGGCTGTGGGTCTAAGACATCCTGATATAATTCGTGCCATTTCATTAACTGCAACATCCACTTGGTTGGCATGAGCTGATCCAAACCATACAGGGCAAGCATATTCGGCGGCAGAGAGGCACAGTCCCAGAGCAGAAGTGCGCAAGAGCTCAGGGCATGCTCCCCAAGTTGATCCGACAAGCTTTCTCAAGATATTATTTCTGGCGGAGACCTTCTGTTTCGTGTTTAGGCAGTGCTGCTTGTAAGTCAGAGATCGATCCAGTGTCACTCCCAGATACTTTGGTGCGTGGCAGTTTTCGAGTTCCTCATTTCTCCAGTTGACTCGCAACCCTCGACCCGCCTCTCTATTTTTCAAGTGGAAGGCGCATAGTTGTGTTTTTTTGGGGTTGGGTTTTAGGTGGTTTGCATCGTAGTATTCACCCAATTCAGTGAGTGTTGACGTAAGTCTATCCTCTACCTCATGAAATGATTTCCCCTGTGCTGCCACGGCGGTGTCATCGGCATATATGAATTGGCGTGTTCTGTTTGGTCTTGGTTGATCATTTGTATATATGTTAAACAGTAGAGGCGCCAAGACACTACCCTGAGGAAGTCCATTCTTCTGCGTCCTCCAGCGGCTGTCCTTCCCCTGCAGCGTGACATAGAACCGTCTATTGCTCAACAAAGTTCCAATTACTGAGGTGAGTTTGAAGTCTCTCGAGATCCCGTATACTTTGTGTAGCAATTTCCTGTGATTGACTGTATCATAGGCAGCAGTTAGGTCAATGAACGCTACTCCTGTAATTTTGCCTTCCTCGAAACCGTCCTCGATGTGCTGTGTCAAGTTAAGGATTTGTCCCGTACATGATTTCCCAGGCCTAAACCCTGCTTGTTCGTTTATCAGGTGTGGGTCCAGAGTGTGACCAACTCTGTTTAGGATCAGTCTTTCAAAAACTTTACTGAGGTGGCACAGCAGAGATACAGGTCTAAAGTTTTTTGGTTCGTTGGGCTCCTTGCCCGGTTTGAGAAGTGCTGTGATTCGGGCTTTCCTCCACATTTTTGGTATTTTTAGACTGGTCACACAATTATTCATTAAGTTCAGGATCCATACAAGAGTTTTATTGCCAAAATGCTTGACTTGCTCTACCCTTATATCATCGAGCCCAGCTGCTTTGTTGGTTTTTAGGCAGGCGACTGCATCTTTAAGTTCGGAGTCGGAGAATGGTGATTCAAGTGAATTGATTTCTGACTCTATATTACGAATGATTTTTTCGGTACTCGTTTTTTGTTTTGTTTTCCCGTTCAGCAACAGTTGATGGGCTATCTGATTTGGGGTAACTATGTATGGGTTAGGAGTTTGCACTGCTGGATCATTGCTAATGTTCTTTATTACCTTCCATGCTCTCCTACTGTTTTGTTTCATATCCAGGTTTTCAATGAGGTTATTCCATTTCTCTCTTCTTGATTGGGAGATAGATTGTAACAGTTCTTCACCAGTTTGTAGAGTCATTTCTGAGAATGGGTTATCATTGAATAGTGCTTTGTACTTTTCAAGCAAGGATTTTGTGTCATCAGAAAGCCCAGGTAGATATTCTGTTCTACATCCTCTTGGTATATGTTTCCTTTGCACCAGTTCGACAAAGCTTTCATACATTTCAGGTTTAGGCTCTAAATTTTGAACTAGATTATCCAATTCTGCACTAAAGTTGTTCCAATTGGCCTTTTTGAAGTTAAATTGCCTTCTGAGCGGCGTTATGGTTGGTCTTATCATTGGGACAATTGTGCAAGTTATTGGTCGGTGTTGTGTCCGAGGGATTGGGTCTTCCACTTGTTTTGAGCATTGTGATATTATCTTTTCGCTCACGAAGATATTATCCGGGTTGTAACCCTTCCTCCAACGAGCACTATTGAAGGATGCAGGAAGTTTTGGATGGTGGACCAATTGTAGCCGTTCGCTCTCAGCCCACTTTTCAAGTTCTATGCCATTCTCATCAGTTTGTTTGTATCCCCAAGCGGTACTGTGGCAGTTAAAGTCCCCTATGATTATTTTTGCATGATGATTTTTGAAATTTGTGGGTTCTGTGAATATGAATTTGGAGTTCGGTGGTTTGTATATGGAAGTTAGTGTACAGTTTGCGAAAGTTACAGTTAAAATTTCGATATTTTCCACATCTGTGTATGCAACTGATTGAATTGTGAGTCCCGGTTTAATAAAGATTGCGCTGCCATATTTTTCGTGTGGTCTTTCGAGAATTAAGTTCATGCCCTTTATTTTTGGTCTAGCGGCGGTGTTGCTTCTGTGAGTTTCTTGAATCATTAATATGTCGCATCGATTTCTTTTGCAGAGGTCCGATAGTATGGTCTCTTTGTCGTCGCTAAGTCCCTCGATGTTTATCGATATGGTCATGATTGGCCCTGAAAAGGGCCTTTTGGGTGGACTGGTAGAGTGGCTGTCCGGTAGTGAAAGGGTTTGCCGACAATTGTCGTTTCCAGGGAGTGCCCGATTGCTTTTTCCTTTTTTTTTCATTGTCGTTATCTTTGGTTTTTCCTTATCGGTCTTATAATTGGTTGTTTCGTTTCACGATCTTTAGCAATCTTCGTGGAGGCCCCTTTCTTACTCCCTAAGTAAGTAAGTATGAAAATGCTGATTATATTCCATACGAAATTTTAATAATTCATAGAATGACTTGTTAGTGAGGAATTTAGCGTTGGCCACAACACGTTTAATATAAGTATTCTGTTTGCAGAATTTCAAAAGAAAAATAATCGACTACATCGTGTTCATGTTTTTTAATTATTACGTACCGTTAGTGTCATATTACGTACCGTTAGTGTCATATTACGTACCGTTAGTGTCATATTTGGAATAATTACTGCGATACAATGTTCGCGTTACAATCGGAAAAATGTTTGTTACATAATTGGGGTCTAATTGACCCATTACGCTAAAATTGACTGAGATGGCGACCCTTTCCAACAGCCCTTTCATTGAAATTGACTGCAGGGGGAACTTAACACAATACATACACGTTCAATCCAAACACAGGCAAAGGACGAAATATTGGAAATCTGCTCAATAAAGTCATTAGTCATTAACAAAAGAAAAATGATTTAGCGATGAAATAAAACATTTGAATTCATATAACGAATTTTATTTATTTATTGTGCCTACTTTGGCATATGGTGCTTATGGTGCTTACTTTGACGCATGCTAGTGAAACATGGACCTGGCAAAAGACACATGAAAGTAGAATAAATGCTGTACAAATGAGATCACTTAGAAGAGTATGTAATAGAACGATATATGATAGAGTAAAAAATGAGGACATAAGGAGAGAATGCAAGATAAAGAAGGATATTATATTATGCAAAATGAAAGTGAATGCTTTAAGGTGGTTTGGACATATAGAAAGAATGAACGATGAACGACTGACCAAAAAAAATATATACGTGTTGCAAGAGACGGAGTGAATAGCATTGGTCACCCCAGAAAGGGATGGCATGACCATGTGAATGATATTTTGAAAGAAGGAAACATAAAAAGTTTGAACAATCGACGAGCATGTATGAGACGATGCATGGATGTAAAGGAAGCCAGAAATGTGTGCAAAAATAGAGAAGTATGGCACTCGATTCTCTCTGCTTACCCCGTAAGGGACATGGCGTGATGGTATGTATGTATGTATTTATTTATTATTTTTCACACCTTTATAAAAAACGACTATTACGAAGATTATAGCGGACACCAAACATCATAACACAACAAATTACAATATGTACATAGTAACATATATCTTAACATAAAAGTATAAACCGATAAAGTAAATTTTGACACGTCATTATTCTGTATGCACAGCACACCCGTTGTTGCAAATTTTTTATGTAGCAGTTTAACATTTAAAATTTCTTCTATGGTCTGGACCATCGTACATGCCAGGGGCGAGACTAGAACCTTCGGACTAGGCAAACCCTGGAAGAAAATTAGGAAATGGCGATAATTTGATGTTTTTTTAGCATCGCTGTTCATTACAGTGTCCATGAAAAATATTTTTAAAATCTCCTTCCAAAATAATATTAAACTAATAATAATAATACTTTATTTGTATAGCGCCGTTTAATGATTCGAGATCATACCAAGGGCGCTGATAGTTTAATGTTGCGTTGCTCTCTGAAACAAAGCTGTTTTTAATCCTTTAGTGAATGTGCTCTTGCTTTGAGCACTGCAGACATCTAGAGGCAGTGAATTCCACTTAATGGCCCTGTAAAGCACCGTATCTACAAACGGTTTAATTTTTTTTGTATGGTTGCAATAAAACAAATAAATAAATAATAGTTCTTGAACTTCTTAACATAATATTCATAGGTAAGCCAAGATTTTCGGCTTCTATAAGCAATTTCGCTACTGTTACATACTCGGTATATAACAATATTGTTTGACTTGAATCACAAATTAAATGAAATATAAAAACAAGTTTTCTCCTCTGAAATTAAATAAAAGAAAGATTTTTTTTTAAGTTTATTTGTCTTAAATTAAGATGCATTGTATAGACAATATGTTATATAATTCAGTCATTCACACCATTACGGCATATACCACAATTCTCAATCTGCGACAGAGGTGCGGGTGTGCAATACCTTATAAAAGGAAAGACGATTCATGCTTGTATACCAACACACCAGTCTCGTGTCACATAAAAAGGCACATATATTCAATTCTGAACTACGTGAGATGTTATTTTGCTTCACGTATTTTCGATCACCCGAAAACGATGATAATAGGAAAGAATGGATGGACTATTCTAAGCCGGTGCCTCGCAGCATATTATTATATCTAACTCAATCATTCACAATGAATAGAATGAAAAAGTGAGTTGAAGAGATAATCATTGACAATGAAAACTTTCCCCCAAAAACGAAATTCTATTAAATTGTGGAGTTAAAATAAGATAGGTGTAAAGCAATTAAAAATTATCCAATCAATTTATGTTAGAATGGCTCTGATTGGAAAACCCAATTTCTTTCAATTCATTTAATCAAAGCTACCTTGATATGGATATAATTACTGCCAAAATGGTTTGGTAGGTAAAACGAGTGGGTTGTGGCCAACGCAACTCACAACCAAGTCACTCGACAAAGTATTCAAAATTATGTATGGAAAATTTTCAGCATTTTCATGAAATGAGTTTGTTAATTAATTTTTATTAAATAATATGAAAACCTGGTAATTCTTATTTATTTTTTATTTATTAAACTTTTTGTACATAATATAAACAAATATAATGCACACTGGCGGGCTTATTGCCATTAGGTAGTTTCTTACAACCAACCAGAACCAAATTCTTCACTAATTTGATAGTGTGATAGTAAAAATATTTGACAGTTAAAAAAATTGAGAAGCACCGATCAGATATTCTCCAAAATCTTATTGGGTCTATGCGAGTATTTGATATATAAATTAACGAAATTTTAAAAGCATCGAATGAGTATTTAATCGAAAAATTAGATTGAGCACGCGGTAAATAGTGCATAGCACATACAAGCACAGATACATTGTGATGAAAATTTCAGAATACAATCTTAGCATGATATAAGTTGATAATCGGCAATTAAAAAAATAACCTTAAAAATTGCGAATTCATAAACCCCCCCACCCCCACTATGTCCCATAAGGACGAAAGTTTCGCCTTGTAATGGCAATTTCAACTAATGAAAATATGTTTTTTGATTTATTCTGCGTGCTTCATTTTCTCATTGTTGTGTTTATAGCAGTCGTTTTATTTCTCTTTTTATCGTAAAATAAAATGACGTATTTAAAAATGATAAAAATTATTTTCTTTTCGTGTGTTTACAAAGGAATTATATGAACAAATGCCATGAAAGATGGAGTTTCATTTTGTAAGAGTCCAATTAGTTTGACACAAAAGGACATTAATGGAAGAGCTCCTACATCAGTGAGCGCAGAAATGAAATGTTGTGCAATTTCAATATTGGCACAAAGGATTTGCAACCGTATTCTGAATATATGAACCTGTGTATATATTTCATTTTTGTTAACCAACATATTATTATTTTGAATTGGCGCCAACACCACCTTCAATTCAAATTTCTCTCACATTCAAATGTCAATATTGTCTTTTTTTGCAATACGATTTGAATCAACGTCGGAATCAAATTGAATTTGCATTTATAAAAAGTGACAAATACAATTAACTATTTATGTGCAGTGAAACATATATGTGTCAATAATCCTTTTATGAATGCCAAAAAATATTAACTTTTTGAATTATTCATGTTTGTGTTACATTTTCAAATATAATTTATATACACTCCATCATAATATGTCCCTCACGTGATAGGCAGACAGAACCGAAGCCAAATTATTTGCATCATCTATGGACGGATTGATAAGGAGATCGAAAGAAGAGTTATAACTCTCTTCAACTTTGTATGTATGTATGATTTATTTAGATGTAAAAAATAAATGCATTTTCTTACATCTCGTATAACCAAAAAGCATATTAACAAGTTTAAAAGATTACAAGTATCTTCTTCTTCAGCCCTCTGTCTTCCACTGCTGGATATAGGCCTCTTCCATATTCTTCCACTTCCTTCTATCGGTTGCTGCTTGCAGCCAATTTCTACCCCCCACAGCGGCTATGTCGTCAGACTTTTTTGAGGTCTTCCGACGCCTCTCTTACTTTCCCAAGGTCTCCATCTCAATATTTTAGGGGTCCATCTTGCGGGTTCCTGTCTAGCAATATGTCCCGCCCATTGCCATTTCAATGTAGCTACGCGATCCATGACGTCCGCTACTCTGGTCCTTTTCCTAATTTCCTCATTTCCTCATTTCTTATTACAAGTATACACAGTATGAATTGTATAAAAACAACAAAAAACAAGAAAATATTACAATTTACACAAAAATACAAAAAAAGCACACAATATCTTAAAAAAACTCATCCTTTATGTATTCAACACCTAGGCGACGAAAAGCGGCAAGACCAGATGCTTCCTTCACACATTCTGGTAAATCATTGAACAGTTGAAAACCTTTGTTATACACGTTATTTTGTGTACCTGCCAGGTTAGTTTGAGGCAGTCTAATTTCCGCCGACTCCTCGTCGGGTAGTTGTGAACTTCGAAATTACACAGAACATTTTTTTGCAAATATTGCGGTAATAGTCAATTTTTAATGAGTAGGAGGTAAAATTCATGTCCTCATACATTCACTAAATTAAGATCAATGCTTGCGCTATACATATATAAATACGCTCAAGTCTTTAATTTAATTTTATGCACCAAGTCTGCCTAATTTTGTTCAGAATAAAATCGATTCAAATTACGGTGGCGTATCTCAATTAACTTTATCATATACTATGCGGATAACTTTTAAGCCTAATAATGAATATTTATAAATAAGTAATTGAGGTTAGGTTAGTACAATTCAATTAAACTAGAATTGATAATCCCACAGGAGATATTTGCATAATAACAAAGATCCAAGTTAATTCCAAATATATTATAAGTAGACCAAGTTTAAATGTTGGTGAATGTACCTACTGATGCCTTTGTACTTGTACGCTGTGAGAAAATATCAGTTTTCTCAGGTTTATTTCTATTCACTAAATGCAAACTTCAAGGCAAGTCTAGTCAAACGGTGGAATTAAGACCCTCATGATAACTCATGAGGGTTTTGATTCCACCCTCATGGTAACTTGTGGATATAATCATGTGATGGAGTTCTATTATATCTTAAGATAGTGTAGAACTGTAGAAAATGATATCCATGATGTGGGTTTTAATGAGGGTATTTATTCCATATTTGGACCGTACTTGCTCCCCTGTCGCTTTATCAATTAATGAAATTAAAATAATTCTACACAGCGAGAAGGCCTCAGTTTCAGACCTTTGAAATTTTCAATCATCTTTTCTTTTTTCCAATTGTCTGGTCAATTGCAATGCGTGCGGTCGACATGGTCAAGTGTTTTTTAGATTTTTTTATTTCTGATTTTTGACACATATTGCTCGCGGGCCACAGTTTGCCCAGGGTTGTTCTAGAATATATTATGAGGTCAGGTTTAATTGGTAATATGGTAACACTTGAGACGTCCAACACTAACACCTATCTATCTATCAGATAATATAAACACCATCTTGGTATTTCAGGATAATGTATACAGAAGGCTTATAAAAATTATGAAATGTTTAAAATGAAATATTAAATTATTTGTTATAATTAATTTGAATAACTTGTTACTTATCTTCTTCTTCTTATTTTAGCCCCTTTAACTCCACTGCTTTATAGGCTTCTTCCTGGGTTTTCAATTTCTCTCTATCCTGGGCACTCGGCTTCCACCCATGTCCTAATCCCATGTTACTAATCTACAACGTCTTTTCCTCGAAGTGAAGTTTCCGTGAACCGAGGTTTCAAACTAAATAAATATATAAATAATTGTTGTTTTATCATGTAAAATAATTAGACTATTCATCGACATATCTAGGAATGTTGACAAAGAGAGTATTTACAGTCATTTTGATTGCGTTACAGCGAGACAGGTATACTTCAATTATTCTATACCTAAATATGCGTTATTTAAAAAAAATATCGTTTCGATTAATTCCGAGTAATTATTATTGAGTAAGTAGTTACCTAATGATCAATAAAATATTTCATCTTATACAAAATCATCAGTTCTTTTTCTCTTCTTCTTCCTCTCAGTCATCTCTCCATTTCTGGATGTTAGCTTCTTTCAACTTTTTCAACCTTTGTGTGTCCTGGGCGTCCCTATACCACTTCTTTCCTGCGACTGTAACTGTATCGTCAAACCATCTTTTCTTGCCGCGCCATGAGTAATTTCTTGTTATGTGTGAATCTATAAACGAAAACGAAAATTGCCGCGCAGCGAGAAAATTTCATTTTTGTTATGTTCGTGTCTACAAAGTATACTTTTTTAACCTGTCCACGTTCTCACTGTGTCATCTCAACTCCCTCTTATTTTCTCTGTGTTTTCCACTGCCCCCCTGAATGTCTCAAACCCCCAAGAAGGGGCGTTTTCGTCCACGCTGAGAACCTGTAGTCATTGATGTCAGTTACTTAGTTACGAGAAAATGGATTATCTTTGTATGACGAAAAAATGTCTTCACAAATACAAATATTTTCTTTATCTTTTCTTCTGTGAATTCTCTTCTGCGATACAGATTCCATCACTATCCTGTAGTAGTTGGTGAACCATGTATAAGGATATTGTATCTTTGGGTCTATGTTTGGTTGAGTGAGATAAGGGTCTATCAAACAATTAGGAACCTTAAGATTAACATTATGGATGCTGTGAATATTAACAACATCCGATATATCTCCTCATACAGCCCATATTTCCAATTTATATCCAATAATCTTTGATACTGTGCTAATAATCAACATACGTGTCGATGGGAGGTGTGTCTTTAGAAGACTTGGTGTGTTTATAAAAATAACATCACTAGTATCTTATTGGCCTGCTACACCTTACAACGTCTTCTAAATCGCATTGTTACTGAAGATATTCTCATTGGGAATAATTTGCCTTAATTTGAATTTTAATATATTGTTCGGTATGGTATTTACTTTTTGGCGTGAATACAAATGCTCCGTCTTGTTCCTTCCCCTATCCATTCCGTGTAACTGCTCTGTTCCATTCCTGCTACACACTACATAACTAGTACTTGTTCGTACTCGGCCTTGAGCGGATGTCAATTCAGACTTCGTTGCCGTTGTCGCCGATACAAGAGCCCGTTGTAGGAATCATCTTTGTGTAGTGCTGTGCCCCTCCATATATGTAGACTACGCATATTTCGTTCGAACTGGGTGAGCGATCGAGGCAGAAAAGGAATATTTTTAGATAGAGATTCAATCCCTAGATTGAGATGAGAGAATGACATTGGGAGAGATGCAGCACAGCTCCTGCAAGCTCCTAACTGGAAAACGGCAGCTGAGGAAAGAAGTTCAAGGATGCAAGCCTCTATTTGGGCTGTAGCGCCATTGAAGAAGAAAAATTTTCAAAACGAAATAACCAAAAAATGGATACTAAAATCTTAATTAAATTACCAACATTTTAAATTAAATATAATAGACTATTGCCTGTCAAAATTACGAAGAAAGGATAATAAATATGATAGAGTGAATGAGAAATGTTATGATTCTCTCCACAGAATATATCATTTGAAAAAATATATTGCATTGTATTCAAATAATTTATTATTGAGTACCTACCTAATATTTTTACCATACACTACTATGGAATAGTAATATTTTTTACATCAGTTTCTCCATGGGTATCATGTAGAATTTTTAATTTGAGTTTCGTCGTGATGTTTTAATGTGTATGCTGTAATCCGTATGCCGTACATAAATATGAAAATCAACATCCTCTGTACAGACCAAACCAAAAGGCAGAAGAACTTCATCGTACAGTCGGAGCCTCCCAAGGAAGGGATGGCACGTCCATGTAAATGGTATTTTGAAAGACGGAAATGTTAGAAGCGTGAACAACAGACGAACATGTATAAAACGATGTATGAATGTTGTCGAGGCGATGAATGTATGTCAAGATAGAAGTAAGTGGCGTTCGGTTCTTTCTGCCTACCCCGTAAGGGAAACGGCGTGATGGTATGTATGTATAATATGTGAAGCACATTGACTTAGAGGTAATTAGTTTTTCATAGACAACGGTTCATTTTTTCTTTATGATTTCATCTGTCAAAACTTTCAAAATGCTCTCACCGCACCGTCTGGAAAATCGATTTTTTCTTATTTTGTGTGACTTTTTGATACAATAGAAATACACTCTTCAAAAGTTTATTATTTTACAATATTTTCACTATTAGAACACGATTTTTTTCACCATAACTCAAAAACATGAAATGCTTGTGCTAAGAAATGAAATATCCTAGAGTGCGTTTCCTTAAAAGCATTTCGTGTAGAAGTTGGTATGATTACATTTAGTGTTGTCATACGTTCAAAATAGAATATTCCTTTTACTTGACAATAAGGGATTTTTTTATTTTTAATATTTAAATAATTGATCTCTATAAACATATAATGAATCTGCACAAATCGTTTAAAAATAAGTTTGTTTTGTTTAAAATAGCAATTTCTATCATATTAAACACAGATTGTTTTCTTTTAAATTAATTATTAGTTTTAAATGTGAAATAAGGGGAACATAGTTTGTAAATATGGCAACATTATTGAGTTTATTTGACTGACTGACAGTCGTACCAACATTATCATGTTGTGAAACGCAGTGTATACAAAATCTTTTATCAGTTGTCAAGTAACGGAAGATTATCTTCATGTGTCGATAAATGTCATTAAAATAATAGATATTTTGTTTGACTTTTGTGAATATTTCACAGGTATAAAATAGTTTCCTTGTGATTTATCACAATTTGTCCGTAAATAAACTGACATCAATTTAGGCGGGTAATCTAAAACTCGAGAGAGTTGAGGGCGCGAAATAGGGAGGTGACGCTTTCTAGGAGATTCCTTCATTATATATTATCTGCCTATAAAAAAACGAGATATGCAATACCAAAATTCATATTTTGAAAAAAGTTTTCTGTATAGTAAAGTAGATTTAAGGGAATTCAATTTAATTATAACATGACCCCAATATGTTTACTCTTGATTTTCAAATACGATCCCACTTTTGATTTTTTGCTAAGAATCTACCTTTGTAATTGAGAATAGATTAGGTTGTATGTAGGAATTTTTATTCGTTGTAGTAATTTCAATGTACGCAGATGACCGGCAGGTAGGTTCTAAGTAAGATTTGAGAGTCAAGTAAGGTTGTTCTTTATTTATTAATAATATAAAGAAAAAGTTGTAATTCAGTTATACTTTAAGATAAGTATATGTGTACATATATGTAAGTGTGTGTATGTGTGTAATTGATAAGTGTGTAATTGCAAGGGTACAATGAACACCTCACTAGGAAGTCCTGTGCCGAGGGGTTCATTTGATCCGTTGTGTGACACAAGTAGTAGGTACATTATGTATAAAGTTCTTAAATTAAATTATACATTAAATTGATATTTAGAAAACAAATATGAATGTTAATTATATTAGATTTTGTGTAATTAGGTGTAATGATATGATTTGAACGAGTGTTATTTTTTATCCATGGTGTTATGTGTTTTTTGTAGTTTTGTGTTAGCAGTTTTAGTGAGATTGTTAGGAAATTAGTTTGATGGCATAGTATTTAATATGTCTTTGTTCATGAGTAGTTTGCAACATCGGGATATTTATTGTGTTGGTGATAGAGGATCTTGTTGTACTTGGAGGTTGTGTATTGTGTACACTGGGTAAGTTGCTATCATCAACCATTACTCTATACATTTAAATCCTATCATATGCATCTATTAATTATCAAACATACGAGTCCCGTAGATATTGTGTATTCTGCCATACAAATAGTATGAAACGATATCGTTACCAAATTCAATTTTTACAAATAATGTTAAAAAAAGGTTTAAGATGTGCCTACTGCTATTTTTTACATATTTTTGTATGTAGTTAAACACATAAATTTGTCAAAAAAAATGTTTTCTTAGTAAGAAAAGTTTGAGAAATCCTGGAAAATTTCAGAAAAAAGATTGGTCTACATTTATACAAAATTCATAAATAGATTTACGGTATAGGTTTTATGGTTTCTGAGATATATGGAAAATGAAAGTAAAAATTCAAAAGCCAAGAGTTCAAATATTCTGTTAAAGGAATTCTTATAAGTGTAATTCTTGTAATTGCCTGTCTGATAATTTATACAGAAATTTTAAAATTCGTGGAGAAAAACATTGTAGTTTTTTAGGCGTTGTTTACGTATTCAAATAGATTTTCGTTTTGTTTTTGAGTAATCTTTTCATGTCGTCAAATGGCACAAATCATCCTTGAATGGTCGTATTGCTTTTATTGAAATAATAAATACTAGGGGCTCCGCCCCTGGCCGCTTCGCGGCCCAACCCCGGTTTGGCGCTACGCGCCATTTTTTTTGGCGCTACGCGCCTTTATTTGTGCGCTGCGCGCATTTCTTTAGGCGCTACGCGCCATTTGTTTTACGCCACGCAAACCGAGGACGGGCCGCGAAGCGGCCAGGGGCGGAGCCCCTAGTTTTATATTACAATGAGTAGAAATTATACGCAAAAAAAGGGAAAACGTAAAATGAGGGTATGTTAAAACCGGGGTTGGAGTTGAATAATGAAACTTGTGAACTCAAATTGTAGGATACTTGTATTACATATACATACCATGTCTCTAACAAAGAGAACATAACGCCACAAATATGTTCACCTTATATCTCTTTCAAAAAATTAGGTTGATAAATGAAATATAGAAATTTTATCAAATATTTTCTATTTTTAAACAACTTTACTGTCTTCCATATTGGTATGTTTTTGAGTATAATATGGTATATTTTTTCTAGCAATTGTTGAACACATTACCTACTTATTTAGTTTTACCTAGTTAAAAGAACTCTTATTTTATTTTATTGATTTTATAGAACCAACAGTTAAAAGACTAAAAAGATATTTTTACAACTCTTAAAAGATATTTTTATATCTGAATACATTTTTAATGTATGTACCTATGTAAATATATTATGTACTGATGGTTCTGTACACCAATAAAATAAAACAATGTTTATTAGGTGATATTTCAAAAATCCGTCTGTTCTATTAGTATTATCAGAAAGAACAGACAAAGAAAACTGATAAACTTCAAAAATATAATTTTAGTGAGAAAAAAACATATCATAATATTTCCTTGTAAACAATGCTTCTTGTGTAAATATCATTCGATTCATTAATTTTCTTCTGTTCTGCACTTTCAAAAATCTGAACATGTAATGCACTCTGAGAAGAAACTCTAGAACAACCTACATATAATTGACCATGTGTGATGACAGGTTCGGGAAGGAAAAAACCAACGCGTTGAAATGTCTGTCCCTGTGATTTATTTATTGTAATAGCAAAAGCTAATTTAACTGTAAACTGTTTACGACACATATTAAATGGAATTGACACATCAGAAGAGGTATTTAGACAAATTCTAGGAATAAAGTGTGGAGTCCCTTGCTTTTCTCCAGTTATGACTTCTATATGAATATTATTTTATTTCAAAAATCCGTCTGTTCTATTAGTATTATCAGAAAGAACAGACAAAGAAAACTGATAAACTTCAAAAATATAATTTTAGTGAGAAAAAAACAGATCATAATATTTCCTTGTAAACAATGTTTCCTGTCCATGCAACAGTTAATTTTTTTTCCTATTCCTCGCAGATAATGAAAAAGTGTTTTATACAAAAAAGTTTTTCTAAATAAATAAATTTGAATATGGCATCAGTAAAAATGTACATACTTATTTGTCAAAATGTTGTTCAAAGCATACATATGAGAGTACAAAATGTGTATAAATCAATTTAAAATCTCTTTAAATACAATATTTTCTGTATAACATCCATTTGAAATAATTCCTTGTTTTGAACCTTCTATAATTTGTACTTTTAATGCAGATTGTGAGCGTACCCTGGAACACCCGACATATAATTGTCCATGAGTAAATACTGGTTCTGGCAGTAGAAGTCCAACGCGATCAAAAGTTTGTCCTTGTGACTTATTCAAGGTCATACAATATGCTAATTTAATAGGAAACTGTTTTCTACACATATTAAAAGGTATTGTTTTATCAGATGTTGTATTTAAACAAATGCGAGGAATGAAATGTATCGTTCCCTGTTTTTCACCTGTTACAATTTCTGCTTGTATAATATTAGTACTCATATGTTTTACAACCATTCTTGTTCCATTACAAAGGCCATCTCCGATAGATAAATTTCTGAGAAGGATTATGATTGCTCCAATTTTAAGATTTAAAGAGTGTAACGGAAAACCATTTGGATTTATACTGTTTAAAAATTCTACTGGATAATTAACTTGCTCATTTACATCTAATTGACCATTGTCATTAATAATATAGTCTAAAGAATGGTATGTATGCATTGTACCTTGTAGCCTTCCCAGTACATCTTCATTAACCATTCGAGCATGATCATTTTTAGGGCATAATATTGCTCGTTTACACATTATTGGTACATCTGAAACTGAATGACTTTCATTGTATATGCTTTGAATAACATTTTGACAAACACTATCATTTGGGATAAGCACCGATGACTCTTGCTTTCCTGCAACAGAAGGAAGCTGTCCATTACCTAAATCTAAAAGCCACTGTGAAAATATGCTTTCCCCTTCTAAAGCTCTTATATTGGTTTTTAAATGGAAGGTAATAAATTTTCTCCAATGTTTACTATTTTTAATGGACATTGCAACTAATTGACCTCGAGAGGCTCTACGACAAACTGGAAGAATCTGTCTAAAATCTCCACCTAAAACAATAACTTTATTACCAAAAATATAATCATTACCCATTATATCGCGAATAGTACGTTCAATAATATCTAAGGCTACTACGGGAGCCATCGGTGCTTCATCCCAAATGATAACGTCAGCATCTTTTATAATTTTACGGTTCTTTGAGGTAATTCTGCAAGTAGTATTATCCTGTAAATCAAGAGGTAAATTAAAAGCTGTGTGACACGTCACTCCACCTGGAAGTAAAATAGCTGCAATTCCTGTCCAAGCAACGGATAAAACTTTCTTTCCTCTTCCTCTTAAAGTATGTATAAGAGTCTTGTATAGGAAAGTTTTACCTGTTCCACCAGGACCATCGATGAAAAAACATCTATTTCCATCACGTTCATCTGAAAATACTTTGGAAGAAATAACTTCGAATGCATTGCGTTGTTCATCATTAAGCTTATTCGCCATTTCAGCACCTAAAGAAAACTCTAACATAAAATTTAAATCTTCAATTTCATGAAAATCACTGCTGCTATCTGGTTCCGGCAACCCTTGTAAACTGCAAGAAGAATTTTCTTTCATTAGTGCGTTTTGTATGTACAGAAGTGAACAATTAACAGCAACTTCTTCTATAGCTCCTCGCTGGACAAAATCTTCAGACATTAAACTCTTGAAATCATTCCACAGCTCCAATGGATCTGTTGGGAGACAATGAATCATTAATAATACAAATAAATCTCGAAGAGCTCTAGGCATCATATATGATGACGCTTCTGCCATGCAATTATGCCATTCCCTGTTGTCGTGGATTAGTCCTAGTTTTCGAGCTGCATCACGAAATGTGGGCAGTAAATTACCACCTACAGTCCGCAATGATTCATATGATGTAGCGCCAGTCACCTGTAAAAGAATAAGCCTTAGATGATATAATTCTACGTTTCTGGGAGAAACTGATGCAAGGCGCCCAATAATCTTATCGCCACCACGTTGTCTCTTAGTCCATTTCTTATTAACTGAAAACACATAAAAATTTGGTATATCTTGATACTTGATTGTGCGTGCATCGGTGTCTTCTAGGTTAAGTTGGAACCACGCAGTTAAAGTTGTGTTTCTTGAGGTTGCTGCTCTAAGAGCTTCTTCTTCTCGTCCTTCTGAAAAATATATAGGCTGACCATTAGGCAAATGTACTGACAAAAGCAAAATAGCATGAGAATGACCATATATTGGATTTTCCATGATTCTCCATGCAGCTTCTGGTGCGCTTACATATCGACAGTTAATATACTCACATATTTCATCATATACCAGAGTCTCATTGCGTTCAACATTTTGATGTATTTGTATCCAGGCACAATCAAACCCTTTTGATATATATTTATGAATATACTTAATACTAAGAACCGAAGAACAAATTTCTACATTAATGTGAGCATTATATTTTTGACTAAGATAAGGATTATATGGAACGACAAAACGATTATCAATACGTATTCCTCGAACAATATGATTACCAGAAAAATTATCGCGTCTCCGATATTCTGGATACCCTCCTACATTATTATTGGTGTCATCTCTGAAATTCTTTGGAAATTTTTTAGAACACTTACCATCAACCATACACACTGAATTTGGATTTAGTATACCGCAAGGTCCATGAATATTATGTTTCAAAATTATGTCATACAAACCATGAAAACTTCGATCGGGTAATTCAGCACTCACAACTGTGTCAATATCTGAAGTTGTGCGAAATTTGTCCTGCTCACACAACGTAAATACTCCATGAAGATGGGGAAGACCTCGTTTCTGCTCTTCTATAACATAAACCCAACACAACACTTTACCAAATATATGTTTTTCAGTCATATCTCTTATAAACTCTTCCACTTTTAACTGAAAAACCCGGGCCACTAAATCAGGCCTATCCGATGTAGTTTGATTTGGTAATAATTCATTCTGGATTTCTGGCCACTTTGGGTTACAGGTAAAAGTGATGAACAAATCTGGACGACCAAATTTTCTAACCATAGCCATAGAGTCTTGGTAAAGTTTATTCATATGACGTGGCCCACCAATAAATGTAGAAGGAAGAATTATTATATTACCTGCTCGTCCACTTTCAATAGCCAAATTCTGTACATAATCCTGTAGACCCTGGTAGCATTCAACTCTCAAATGTTGTTGATTTTCTCTTATGTACTTTAAACGAAGTGATTCACAAACTATGTATGCATGAATTATATATTGTTGGAAAAGCTTGCCAGCAAAATGTATTGGATTGAAGACCTCCCTACGTACTGCTATTTTACTCGAATAAAATTGCATAGTTGTTACAGATTGACGACGATTTGTTTGAAAATTTGGATGATGCTGAATACCAGTCGTCCATCCATACTCGCCTGAGGGAAATAACAATGGAAAAACCATGGGGTCCAGATGTTTTGATAACATATTTATGCGCTGGAGGCCTTCAATATTTCTTGGGTGAACAGCTACATCTACATCAAATGGTATCTGACCTTCATGATCTGCGACATATACAATGGCAACGTCACTATTGTGAGATGGAGCATTATACCTTCTTTGATCATCTGCTTCTGACCGTGTGAATAGGAGTCTAACATCTCTCATTGGGCCGCCATTAATTGCAACTCGAGCTTCTTCTTCTTCTACAGCTTCTTTTAACCTTTTATACTGGAGAGCATACGGACTTACACGACGAATGACATTATCAATCGTAAACATAATATTTTGTTGACACCTTGCATTTGATGGGTGTCTCATACGTACCCTTACAGCTTCATCGGCATCATAAACATACAGCTGTGCATAAGATGGAGTTTCTCCGTCAATCTGCATACTTCTTGAAGTTCTATGATATACTTCACCTGAAATTTTCAAACAGTATGGTCCGGTACCAGGTACGTCTGCAATCTGAGCGCCAAAGGATGCAAAAGCATTAGCACTATTGTATTGACGAATAAATTCTCTAAAATTTTTGGATTCATTGCAGCTTCCTAACAATAATGCTTTCAATTCTTCCGGATATGTTGACAGTACTTGAGGTGACACTTTGCCACTGTGGCAACAACTATGTAATAGATTGCCCTTTTCAGCATTAAAATGAACCGCTCTGCAATTCTCCACTGTACACAGCTTGTCCATGCGACCCATATCATGCTGATCTGGAAGAAAATTATGAGGTGTATTAATAATTGCACACTTAAAATAAGTGACAGAATTTCTTCTGCCTGCATTCATACTTCTATCTCGCTGCTCTTGCATAACATTTTCCACTCTTCGCCTAGAATTCCTACGATCTCGCTGTTCTTGTGTTATATTTTCCACACGCTCCCTCGTATTCCTACGTTCTCGTTGTTCTTGCGTCATATTTTCCACTCTTCGTCTAGCATTCCTACGATTTCGCTGTTCTTGTGTCATATTTTCCACACGTTCTCTTGCATTCCTACGATCTCGTTGTTCTTGCGTTATATTTTCCACTCTTCGTCTAGCATTTCGACGATCTCGTAGCTCTTGTGTCAGTTCTGTCATATCTCGCTCATCCAGATCTAGCTGTTCCGTCATATCTCGCTCATCCATCTCTTGATTGTTTTGATTGTAAGTATCCATGGAGTTTCGGTAAAAACCTGCAACAAACAAAATAACACCAAATAATTAGATAATGATGTTAAAAATAAATATTTTGAACGATCAAAGTTAAAATATGACTTTTAAACTCACGTCAAAGCCATAGATTAGATTGTTTTAACGCGTTCCATAGAGAGTTCGTACAGAATGGTGCCATAATTTAAATACGTTTTCCGCAGATTTATTAATAACGTTTGATAAAATTGATGTTTAAAATTCCTTTTTGAACAATAATATTGTCAATTGATATTTAAAATACATTTTAAACGATAATTTTGTACTTTTTCGATTCAATTTATTTTTTATATTGGAGAAATATTTAGAATGCGTAAAATAAAATTGGGTAAAATTATTTTACTGGCAATACGCGCACATGCTAAGCGGCCACGACCACGTACAGATTGTGGAGGGAGACGTATTCAATATAATAGATAATAACCAAGAATATCATTAAACAAGGTTCTTCGTCCTTCTCTCTTTACTCCTTACCCCGCTCACCAAAGAAGAGCGGTCATATAACTAGTAGAAACTGTTCCGAGTCTCGTTTTTTTCTACCGACATCAATTAAACCCAAATGATTCATTGTCATTTTATTTAATTAACCTCATTTTTCGTCACCAAATAAACCACTCCTCTTTCGCACGTACTCTAATGTTCATCGTACATCACAGAGCCAACGATAAAAACAATTCTGATGACGTCACAATTAATTCAATTATCTTGTCGACTTGAAAATATCTTTTTTGGAAAAAAAAATCTGCGAATAAGATTGAAAACATTAAAATTATTAAAAAATCTGTGAAGCCAACGCGGCCATATGAAAAAATAAATGAGGGTGTTCGTAAACAATTCGGTGAAAGTCATATCTTAGATCCAATGGTAACGGGTTCACCGGGAATCGGACCCGGGACCCTTGGATTAGCAGTCATATACCTAACCAACTTACCAACGAAGGCTGACGATATATGAATAATATGTGTTTTATTGTACGATGCAGCTCTCTCGAACATAAGTTTTCAATTCTGTCGAGAGAGAATCGACATTAATATTTGATTATTGTAAAAAATAGTAAATAAATAAAATTAATTAAATTTTTATAACAAACATTTCAACAATTCAATACAGACGAAGTTGGAATATTATCTATAGAAGAACCAGGAACTCCAGACACCTACAGGGCTTACGACCTGTCATCGGCTGGTTTACGTGATCACTTTATGCCATAGCACAACTTTCACCAATCTTGTTTTCTTATTGAGTTCCCTTATCAATACAAATTTTGAAAATTCTATCTATTATAATGAATAACTAATCACCTGAAAATAAGACATTATTACTATTATCGCCATATATGAAGTAACGAAGAAACTCTTTTGTAACGCCATCTATTGATAGATTGGTTTATTTGTAAACAGTAAAAGCAACGGTCCTTATAAAAACAAATAAAAAAAAATATCATTTGACTCTCGACAGGGTAAAAAAAAATGTTTGCGTATATGCAATTAAAAAAAATTCGATTTAAAATTAATTATAAGTACTCGCGAAATACTATTTTTCCCAAAAAAGCCAAATGAGCGTTGCTTTTGATTATTTTTGCTGTGATAAAAAGTCTTACTTGTTTCTCCTTACAAAACACGGATATTTTTATTTTTATTTTGTCAAAAGATTCCCGGAAATTCACTTATTAAATCCTGATTAAAAATAATCTATTTGCTTCGTGAAATTTTGTTTATGTTTGTATTAAATCCGTCGCGACATGGTGGAGTGGTTCCTTTAAATTTCACAAATATTCACATTAATATATTTTTAGATTTCAACAACAGGTAATCTTTCCTTTGGAAAACGAGTAGGTTGTGGCCAATGCTATAGTCCCAGCATTTCGTAAATATTACCAGCATTTCGTAAATATTTCATTACGAAAATTTTATAATTCTTCAATGTCATTTGCGTGAGAAATAAATTTCTCTTCTTCTGGGAATCGAACCCAGGACGCCCGCACAGAAACCAAACGGCTTACTAACTGTGCCACGGCGGTCAGCGATCAATATTAATTATCGTATTGAATAATGCATGGAGTTTTCACTGGTCCACTAAAAAAGCAATGATCATTGTCTGTTTTATAAATTGTGTAGACTGTATAACTCTCTATCAACCTATAAAATGAAATAAAAATAATATAAATTATTATGCATTTGTAAATTCAATTATATCATATGGTATAGTTGCCTATGGAGGAACATATAAGAACAATATAAAACCCCTGGAGGTCGCTCAGCGTGCAATTTTAAGGGCAATCTTATATAAAAATTATGGCCATCCTACAAATGATTTATATAGTAACTCTAAAATTCTAGATATAAGACAATTATTTATTAAAAAAAAATACTGTTCATGAAAAATAATATGAATAATTTTGAATATTTGGAACATAGAATAATGACACGAAATGTAAATCAGGGATACTTATTGGGGAATAGAGTAAATACTCGGTATGGTCAAACACATTTTACCTTTGTGGGTCCTAAGATTTATAATAAACTACCAAATGACATCAGACAAAACACCAATATAAATGCTACTTTAAAAAAAAAATTCACCAGTGGCTTCTGAATCTGGGACGGGAGCAATCTGAACAG
Source organism: Molanna angustata (assembly GCA_963576475.1). Lineage (NCBI taxonomy): Eukaryota > Metazoa > Arthropoda > Insecta > Trichoptera > Molannidae > Molanna > Molanna angustata. The sequence goes on from OY754978.1 coordinate 30,775,659, forward strand.
TTACTGACAATTCAAATTTAATTTTGTTTTAGTTATAGGTACATGCAAGAGAAAAATATATGCATTTGTACATACATACAGGAACATCACTGAATGGTACGATAAGCACACAATACTTAGGTACATCGATTTATTTTATGTATGTAGTTTTTTGCTTCTATATTGTTGAATTTATTTATTTTTATTCAGATTTGTCTCTTTGATTTTGATTTTGTGATTTTGATTTTGCATTGATGATGTTTATAGGAGTCCTACAGTAATATTTGATGTTGAAAAGAGAAAAAAAATAAATGTATATGTGTATGTGAAGTAATGTAATATAATATGATGTAATATAATATATAAAATATTGAAAATTATAATGTAATATAGACCCCCAACACGGGTAGGTACTCGCCTACCTAACGGGGGATACTATAATGTTAATGTGTTATGTGACTTAATTGTTGATCAATGAATAAATTAATAAATAAATAAATAAAAATGTAGTACAAATTTGTCCAAATTAAAAAATGAATTTACGTCTGAAAAAAATAGTTGGTATCGAAAGAAAGAATTGTGGTAAATAATATAGTTATATTTCCATTAAATTCTCGAAAGAAAAAATACATTTCAAGGCTGTTAACGTTCTTTGAAAAAACTGTGATCCTTTATTCGCTTTGAAAGTTATCTACAGGTGCTGTAGATTCACATAATAAAACAGAGCATTCGATTTTATAATTTTAACCAAAATTAGAACCAGTGTTTTATATTTCATTGTTTTGATGAAACGTCTCTCGATGTCTTTCGCACGTTTCTGCAAAATATTCCCATTGTTATACATAGTTCTGTTTAGACGAACGAGAGATTATTTTTCCTTCCGCACGAAGAGCTTTCGGGAGAATAATTCCTTTATTTAAATAAACAAGAAAAACAATCGCTCGAGTGGTTTCCTTGCAGTAAATACTTTTAATAAATTCAGTTTTGAAATTGATAAAAGGATTTGCAAAAATCGCAAAATAATAAATGATTTATATACAAAGATTCATTTGGAATAAGAAAATCCATTTACTCACAAAAAGAGACGCTCTATTCAGGCAAACTAAAAATTGAATTTTGAAAAAAATACCCCAAGTTGGGCGTTATTTTGTTGAAAATGAAGTTATTATCTTGTCTTAATCTTAAACATGCATTAATCTTTAGAGGTGGTTTTTTACTTCCTTTCAAATATACTTATTGACAAGGTTTATTTAAGTGTGTTCATAATGAATTTATAAAACTTAGCAAATAAATTCCTCTAAATATTTGTTCAAGATAAAATGCAAAAGGAATGCTTCTGGTCATAGAAATTACAATTTCTTCGCAAAATAAACATTGATTTAGATAATATAATAATAATTATAATAATTATAAATCTTTATTAGCTAAAATAAAATTCAAAGAAAACATCATGTACAAAAGAAAACATTATAATAGCCAAAAGGCGGACTTGTTAATAAATTAACGTCTTCTAGTAAACCTAATTAAAATATATGTATTTAAAAAATCTTTTAAATGTAAAAAACAACACAAAATATGAAAAAAAATATATGCATAGAGGGGGTGGGAAGGGAAAAGAAAGGGGCAGAGATAGTGTTAGGAAGGAAAATGGGGCAAGGGTTAGAAGGAGAAAAGAATAAAAATAAGAGGGAAGAGAGATCAGGGGGGCAAGTCTGGTTCTACTGGCGAAATCAAAACCCTAGTGATTACCCATATTATGGATATAATTATTATCGTATGGAGTTCTATGACATCAAAAGATATTGTAAAACTCCATATAATAATTATATCCATGATATGGGTAATCGTGAGGGTTTTGATTTCGCCAATTGAACCAGACTTGCCCCCAGAGCTTGAACCGCCGTTTAAAAGAGAAAAATGAGGGTAAGGTGCGAATATTAACGGGAAGTTGATTCCAGAGCCTGGCGCTGTGGACAGTGAAAGAATTAGAGTAGAAGTCCGAAGTCGAGATGTATATAATACATTAACAATGAAGTGAGTTTCTGAATTCACGACTGATAAATCACTTCATAGATGGCGATGGTGTTTTTGCTTATTCTCAAGTGAAATGATGTTGATAACACACATAAAACTTTCAAAAATTGGATTGATAGGGAACTCAATAAAAAAGGCATAATTGGATAACGTTGCGCAAGCGTATAAAGTGATCACGTAAACCAGTCGATGACAGGTCGTATTCCCTGTAGGTGCCTTGAGTTCCCGGTTCTCTTATAATATTCCAACTTCGTCTCTATTGAGATGTTGAAAAATTTATCATAAAAACACCATTGACTCCCGACAGGGAAAAAAATCCAATGTTTGCGTATATGCAACTACGATCAAATATGAAACCTGTGCAAGTATCGAGTTTATTGCAATATGGCAGATTCTACCAACTCTCCTCTGCTGGTTATCGAACCGAGGACGTCCGCATAGAAGCCAAACAGCTTATCAACTGAAAATACACTTGAAACTGGTCGAAACATCCTTGTTTTAGTATTAATCGCCCAAGAAATAAGTGAGATATGTCTTTTAGCTTCCTGTGTACCCACTTATGTACATACATTCAAAGTTGGAAAACCATTTCTCTCCTTGTTTGTGGACATTTCTTGCGGTCTATCCCCGACGTCCAAAACCTTTTGAACATCTTAATCTTGTTGTTGAGTCGAGGCAGGTTTAGTTATGACTTTTCAGTTAGTCATTAGGGGGTAGAGTAATTTATCAAGTTTGCGAAACGGTCGTGAACATCCCCAAACTCTATTGACAGAAGAAATAAAGGGATTCTACCAAAGCTCATCCCCACGGATCGCTTCAAACTTTTAACTTTTTTGGGGTTGGAGAAAGAAATACTTGCGGCAGAAAGTTTTATCGGTTTTAATAGAAAACAAAGCCCGAATTCGTAAACTTGATAGAAAATTATTAAAAAAGTATGCTGAAAGACATCCTGATCCAGCGTCTATACGAAACTTGGTTTAAAATAAGGTTGGGTAAAGATAAACCAATACAAAACTGCACAGACTTATCAAATCTGCGTTTTAGCTATTGAAATACAAACATTTCGAAAATTGTTTTTTCATGGATGTATTACATTTATTTCAAACTGTCGTATAAGTGTTCCATTTTAAAATTTAATATCGTGTATTCCATTACACCCTCTAGAACGAGTGACATAACTGCCAAATGTTGGGTTTTTCCAGCATATCAATGATTTCATCTCGGGAAATCAAGAACTGCGTTCAAGAAACGAGTGAGCAAACACTCAACTCTCCACACCATAGTAATTGTTCATTTTTTCTTCTTGAAAGCTTGACAATCACTAAATGCATTTTTATGAAATACATTTATATAAGATTCTTAAACAAATTTAAGATTATTATTAATAATTTCTGAATTAACCTTTTGGTACATTTTAAAAAACTTTTAAAAAACACAAATCACTTTGTTTACACCACTTTTTGAGATATTTTTAAAAATTTACCGTTTTCGAAGCGACCGCTTCCTCCTCAGGACTGATGATAACTTATATATTCAGTTATAATCAGTCCTGAGGAGGAAGCACTCGCTTCGAAACCGGTAGACTTTTAAAATCTAAAGCAATCAATATGTTAGTGTGTGTGTGTATGTGTGTGTGTGTGTGTTTGTCTCACGCCTTTTGAAAAACCAAGAGCATCTAAAAATCTAATTTATGTGCGAACGTGTACCAGTATACCTGATGCAGTGTCACGCTAAAAATAATGCGATTAAAATGCTGAATTTTAAAGATATTTCAATAATTATTTTTTTCATACAAAATTTTCCAAGTCATATCTGTCAAAAAAGTGTACATTTTGCACGCAAATATCTGTTAGTTTAAAAGTTAGAAGTACGTATTTACACGAAAAAAATATATTTTCAAGTATAACTTAGCTTTAAGTGAAAAACATGGTGAATATTTTGTCTAATTATAATGTTCAACTTATTTTTAAAGTAAGCGTTTTGTACAAATGTACATATAACCCCGCCATTTTAATATCTTTTCATACGATATTTAATTTTCCTACCGAATGAATATGTTCTTTAAAATAATATACCTTTGAAATAAATGTGATTATGAAATAATAAAATGAAACACAAGACATTACAGCAAGTTTTAAGACATATATTGCAAAAGTCTGTTAATTATTAGTAAAGATATAGGCGTAATAAAATTGCATAATTTGTTTAAAACATTTGATTTTTCTGACAATTTTCATTTTTATGGCATCGAACAAACCAATGTAGGTACCTACATACTATTCAAAAAATGTCTACAAACCATTTGATATTTTTTACATGTTCTATGGTTACTATGGTTACGGACACATTCTGATATTCAAATAAAATTTGTTATAGATCGAATTCGATTTAATTTAGAACATCATTGTAGGTAGGTACCTACATACCTAATACTTACTACTTAAAAACCAAGAATATACTGATTTTGTATAGGAAAATTATTAAACTATTTTAGGTTAACTACAATACACATTCAATATACCTACAAACTATTTCCTATAGTGAAATTCTTCTTTTTTCTATGTAGACCTTTGGGTGATTTTTTCTACAAACTATTTCTTGGGGTTAAAATCTTCTTCCTCTTCTTTTGTGAAGTCATTTGGGACAGTTCATAAATAAACTATTTCCTATAGTCTAATTTTTCTTTTTCTTAATTTATGTAGACCTTGGGTGAGTTTTTATACAAACTATTTCCTATAGTCTAATTCGTCTTCTTCTTCCTTTATGTAGACCTTTTGGTTAGTTTTTAAACAAACTATTTTTAAACAAACTATCCTTTAGTCTAATTCTTCGTTTTCTTATTTTATGTAGATGTTGGGTGAATTTTATATAAAATATTTCCTATAGTTCAATTCATCTTCTTCTTCTTTTATGAAGACATTTTGGTCAGTTTTTTATATAATACATTTCCTAATGTGTAATTCTTCTATTTCATCTTCTATGTAGACCATTGGGTCAGTTTTTATTACAAACTATTTGTTATAGTTTTATACTTCTACTTCTTTTTTTATTTAGTCTTTTGGATTAGTTTTATGTCTAATAGTCTATTGTAACGAAATATTATAAACAACATGCATACTTGATGAAAATACATAAAAACGAATGGGATGTGACCAGCACTAGAATCTTCTCATTACTTTTGTTCAATCAAATTTACACCATTTATTATATCATCATATATTGCTTAATTTTCAATAACTACACATTTCATTTTGATGACAATATATAAAAAATCGGGGTTGTGGCCATTGCTGGATCTTCACAACGTTTATATTCATATTAAAAACTATTTAACATAGCTTAAGTCTTCTTCTTCTGTAATGTAGACTTATGTGTCAGTTTTAAGTCTATCAGTTTTATTGTGCAAAACTATAATAAACTATATGCACACTTGACGAAAAATATAAAAACGAATGGGATGGGACCAACACTAGAATATTTTCAGTACTTTTGTTTAATCAATTTTTAAACCATTTCCCATCATCCAAAATTACTAAATATTTAAAACACATTATTTGCGTTCGATGACAATATATAAAAATAGGGGTTGTGGCCAAATCCAAACTCTTTACGACGTTGTCTTTTTATAATAAGTCATATTTAAAATCATTTCTTATAGTCCGTGCGTGCAGAAATTGTATGTGCTTATATATAAAAGCAAATGGATTGTGGCCATCACTTTAAGATTTTACACCGCTTAAACTCAATTAAATTTCAAACTACTTTTCATACTACGGTTAAAAAAAATTATGTGTGACAATATTATGTAGGTATATAAACGATTGCTTATTCCTTCACTAATTTACATTCTTGGCCAACGGCGGGACATAAAAGCTAGTAAATAAATAAATAAATTCAATTTTATTTCAGTTCGTGAGCAGGGGGGTGCAATGCAACACAAACCGAGTTATAGTTTGGGCTGTAGAGAGGAAACGAAAAGGATAATCCGTATTGCGTACGGCGTACATACAGACAAACACATCACGACGATATTTCCAGTGTGCACTTTCTACATGATACCCGTTAAGAAATTGATGTAAAAAAAAATACGCTTAAAAATTGTGAAACCATGACTCTCCAGTGTGGAGAATAAAAATGTCTCAAATTATTATTTGTTATATGTTAACAACCACATTTTATGGCAGTGTTGTCATATACACTTGAAATTAGTATTTTATGTAATAATATGCACCTCGGATATAAATGGGTATATTATTCAAGACACGGCGGTTACAGTTTTGACGCAATGTTTGCAAATCTAGTTCCAAGACAGATCCAAGACAAATGATTTCTGCTAAGTCATTTACATTTGGAACGTCCCACAACAAACCTAAAAACGAAAAAGTGTTTTTATTATAAAGTATAGTATAAAGAAAATCATTAAAATAGTAAATAATACAAAGTTACACACATATATCATCACGGCATATCCCACAATGGGGGTAACCAGCAACAGGTGTGCAAAACCTTATAAAAGGAAGTAGGTAGAATACTTGCGTGTATGCCAACACACTTGTCTCGTCTCACCTTAAAAGGTAACATTCAGAATGGGTGGTGAACCTCATTGCTAAAATTTGTGAGATTTTATTTTGCATGTTGAATTTTCGGGACAGAATGCGAATGTGGAGAATGCTAGACGATGACCAGGACATGGCATGCGAATGTGGGGAGACGCAGAACATATCACACCTGCTGAACTGCCCGCTTATGGAAGGAGGGTGCTCTGAGGAGGATCTGTGGCAAGCGAATGAGAATGCTATTATGGCTGCAAATTACTGGAAGGACACAATATAGGTTGATGGTCTTGGACACGGAAAGTAAGTAAGTATCGAAAATAACAGGAAAAATAACATATTGGTTGCGGCTCTAAGGGCCAAGGCAGTAAAGGGGGGGGTGGGCGGCCGACGCTGTTGTGCCCCCTTCAATTCTGTACTTAGAGAAGAGCAGGACGAACGCCTCTAGTCTCGCTCGGCAGTGACTCGTCAACTGTGGCGAATGTTGTTGTTTGGTTCGGGTACACCGCCAGCGCAGACGTCGGGTCAGACATCCTGTGTTGACAATGAGACGACAAATCTGACAGGTGACGATTGCGTCGGATGCCCCCGGTGTTAGACCGCCAAGCCTTCGGACGCCAACACGAGAACCGAGGGGTGCGGGGACTAGCGCTTCCGTTCGATCGGTGTGCCTAGGGGCTTGCCCCTGCTGCCGATCTTGAGCTGTTGCCCCGCCGTTTGAGGATGGATTCTCGGGGGCAGTGGTTGAACCTGATGGATAGTGGATATTTGTGTTGTCTGACGTTGCGGCTGCGTCCGGAGGTGAACAGGACCAATGGGTCCTATAACATCACCGGCGTGGAAGTGGTATCGCGATCTCCATCGATATCACATAATATGAAGACGATGCGGCGATAATAGCTCAATCTGAGAACGACTTGCAAAGAATGTTGAACAAATTCAATGTGGTATCACAGAGGGAATATCAGTCAGTAAAACAAAAAGTATTACCATATCCAAACAACCGTCAAGGTGTAAACTAACACTGTTGATGATAAGCCCGTGCAGCAAGTAGTGAGTTTCAAATATTTAGGAGTAGAGACCTGCAGCCATAATGCCCTATGCACTAAAGTCCGCGAACGAGTCAATAATGCATCTGCCGTATCTAGATGTCTAAAAATGTGGTCTGGAAAAATAAACACATGCGTATTGACAATAAGGTCAGAATATATAAGACATGCGTACGACCAATCACTGTAAGAACCAAGGGGCTCCATGGGCAACGGAAATGAAGATTCTAAGGTCAATCATGGGAAAAACTCTCGGAGATCGTGTTCGCAATGTTTCAATAAGAAAAACATGTGGAATAGAGGACATCGTTCGGTGGAGTAGATCCAGAAGAAGACATTGGAGGGACCACGTGGCCAGAGTGGACAGTAATAGACTTACGTATATACCAGCAAACGAAATCCCTTCTGGTCGCCGTCTTCCCGGAAGACCATCCAAAAGAAGGAAGGATATTTGGACTTCGTCATCTCAGGAGACATAGTTTTTAAATAACGGACCAACAGGTCTACTAAAGGAAGAAGAAGACATCATATTATGTAGTTCAGAAATGAGGTTCACCACATATTCTATATGTACTGCCTTTTTGGATGAGACAAGACTGGTGTGTAGTGATAGACTCATGTGTCGTTCTTTATTCTGTATGGTAGTGCACAACCACATATATCTGTTATTGATAACCTCACCTTTTGGATATCACTTTTGGTACGAATGAATATTTTGGACTCTTTGTGGTATATTATTGATAAAAATAATAAATACTTCCTTGCACCCTACGCAAGTGGCGAGTTTATTGTCATATGGCAATTTCTTCCAAATAACCAGTGTTTCCAGCCCAGAGAGGCAATGTTTGCGTGAGAAATGAATTTTAAAAATAATTTATGAGCGATAATATCGACTAGTTTCGAGATAAATGTTCTGATCATCAGAATAAAATGTTTTTAAGGATATTAATAATTTGAATATTGTTATATTTGATGTCGAAAACATCCTATTCACAATTATGCTATAAAGTTTTTGTAAAATATAGATCAGAAATCATAAAATACCGTTAATTTGAAGTTTTAAACAACGTAATTTTCTAATCCGTATGCGTAAGACTAGGTTTTTTTTTCAGATAAAAGTATTTTTCAGTTAAGCCAATCGGAAAATTTCCGAAAATAAGAAAAAAATCAATTTCATTGGAAAAAAAATCAACAAATTTGAGAGTTTTCGCAAATATTATTACTTAGAAACTTGAGATAAAATATTTTATTTTGTTACATTCCTAATTCTTACTAATATAATATTATACCTACACGACATTCTTTTTTACAATGACAAGTTTTGAAGTATTATGCTTAAAAAAAGAAATAACTTTTATTTTATTTTCATTAGATTAAATATTGAGTTAAAGTATTTCTACATAAATAACACATAGTCAACCACCGAAAACCCTCACGGCGGTACTAATAACGAAAAAGTAGCGTGGTTGAACTATGTAATAGAGTGACTAAAACCTAACGGCCAAAAATCTTACTAATAACCAAGTTTTAAAACTTCTATTTTATTCCATGGTTTATATCACCATGGTAACGCTAAACCATCCGGTCCCTTAGTTTAGTGGTGGAATAGCAATAGTGAATTCGTGAGCTGTCAAAAGTCAAATAGACCGCGCGTATTGTATTTTGTCATTTTTGAAGAAATACTTTTTTTAATTATGGACAACAATCTGTTTGATTATAGAATCGGCGATTTTGAAAGATCGTTTCAAGAAATTGAGCAGGTGGAAAGTTTTTTGATGACGCAAAATTTATAAGGTGTGTTCAAAGGTGCGTTGTAATCCGTTTGTTGATTACGACGACATTAATCTTAGAAGAATGTACAGATTTTCAAAGGCAGGAGTTAGACATCTCGTAGATTTATTTGGAAGAAGGCAAATAAATCAAGATATTTATTTTCCATTGACAATTGTTTTAAAATAAATGTAATAAGTTAAATTATTGGGAATTTAACCAAAACATGACGATACATAAACAGTAAACCATCAAAACCATGCAGTAAACAAACAATGACAAACATAGAAATACGATGATTCTCGATAGATGTCATAGATGACGGCTAATAAAGTCATAGAGAATGAACAAAAAATAGCATAAAGTAAAGAAAAATTCCGAAATTCCCGTTTATCTGATGTTGACGAGTTCAGTATTTGATAGTTTTAATACCTATACATAATACGATGCAGGTTCCAACCTACGTCAGCTGAGCAACTCAAAGAGCATGCTCTTAGAGGACATAGCTGTTGTCATCGGACCTCATCATGTACCTTTTCAAGTGGGTAAAATATTTTGGGCATGTACCTACTGCAAGAGCTCATCTATATATGCATTTGGGCATGTAGTGTATATATGCAAGAGCTCATCAGTTGGTAATACCGGTCAATTCCGAAACCGGTCGCATAAGTTCAATAAATAATGTAGTTTATACAAAGTAATTAAACCATCACGGTATATCCTACAATGTGGTATATCCCACAGGTATATACCATCACGGTATATCCCACTATGTGGGGTAACCAGCGGCAGATGTGGATTATCATATAAAAGGAAGCACGATAAAAATGCACTACATTCAGAATGGGTGGTGAACCTCATAACAGAACTATGTGAGATGTTATTGTTGCCTGTTGTATTTTCGATAATCCGACTCTCACCACGGGACACCAGAAAACGATGAAAATAGGATAGAGTGGAAGCACTATTCCAATCGGAAACATAGTTTATAAACATGTGTTTCTTACTTATGTGACTTAGGGAACTCAGTAAGAAGGCATATTCGGAGAACGTTGCGCAAGAGCATAAAGTGATCACGTAAGCCAGCTGACGACAGGTCGTAAGCCCTGTAGATGCCAATAATTTCATTAATAACAACGACACATTTGATAATGAAACAGGTTTAAAATTTTTAGATTGAAATAGACAAGGATTAAAATTAGACAATTTAGAAGCCTTTGAAAGAAGAAAAGCATTGCTTAAAAATGAAAACATAATAAAAAACCAAATTAATTTAAGTATCTCGCTACTATTTAATATGTTTCCGCTTAGTAATATGTATATCAGAAAATTATAATTATAAATTACCTCTCCCCGCCCCCACCGTACCGTAAGCTTCAATAAGTCACAGGCGTTAGCGCATGCGCACATTCAGATTCAATATAAGTTTGTTTGGATAAAACTTTGCAGCATTATTATTGTTAATTTTATTTTGTACTGTTTGTAAGGTGTCTTATTATTATTCTCTAATTCTTTTTTGTCTATTTTTATGTGAATCAACTTTTTTATCTGAATCTATATTTTTATGTTTCTATATTTTTATCTTTGTCTATATTTTTATTTGTTTCAATATGTTTATCTCTATTTGTAATTTATTATTAGTATTGTAAGAAGTAAATGGCTCATGCCGTATATTGTATAAATATATAAATTATTTATACAAAATATAATGGTTGATTGTTTGTCATGGAATATCCCATCGATATAGTTCGACAAAGTTTCGGCATGAAGTGATGATTAAACAACCAAGGGGAAGAAATTTTAATTGTTACTCCAAAGCACCACAAATTTTGAGGGGATGAGGATTAAGAAGAGGCTTTGGAGTTGGACGATGGAGCGTGTAAGACATGAGAGAAAGAATATTAAGAACTTTTACTTTGGTGACGATTTTAAATAAAAGAAAAAGATTGATATAATTTTTTAGTGACTTTTTTGACATGATCTCTTTTTGAAGCGTGTGCTACTTCTCAATCGCAGCCAAGAGTCCCTGCTTTGAATTCTGCTCCTTTTTAACAAACTTCCAAATACGGAGAGGCTATCAATTCGAAGTGAAGTTTTTTTTACGTATGTTCAGCGATTTCTTTTTACTGCGTTGGCCGATTTCGATTATACTTTTTTCTTTAGAAAGAGGGTGTCTTCTTATTCGTCCCATTTCAATGTGGTAAAGATCTGATCATGAGATACACGAGAAAAAAAAGATCAAATTCTTCAATTTTAATTTCAGCGATAGTAATTCTTTACCATATTATCAGATTTTAATGATTACACTTTTTGAAAGAAAGGGAGTGCTTTTGAGGTAATCACACATATAAGTTTCATTGAGTTCTGATGATAGGACTCATGAAAAAAAAAAAACTATTTTTTTCAAAGGCGTAGATATGCAATCTGTATAACACGTATTTTAGTACAATAATTATATAGGTATATGCAAAATGTATGACATATTTCATTTATTTATTTTAATTTTTTAATTTATTTATTTACCAAGGAAACATACAGTTTTATAAATATATTAAAATAGTACAAAATAATAATCAAATAAACCAGCAAAGTTTCCATAAATAGTTTACAATAAGATACCTACTTTATGAAGAAAAAATAAACAAGATTGAAATAAAACATAAAAAAAACTAAAATATTAAAATAATAACCAATTAACTAGTCAAGAAAAAAGAAAAAAAAACAGTTAATATTACAGAAAACAGTTAATAAAAATAGTTGAACAATTAATATTACAACATACCAGTGGCGGCTGTTGACCTTAAATCTTAGAGGGGCTCAAAATTATAATTTTACCTAGAAGATAAATTAACTTTCAACGGGAATCAGAAAGCAGATATGTGGTAGAATATTATTTTCGTACATTAAAATTATCAGTGTTTTCCATAATTATTTTGTTTATCAGAAATCAAAACGTGAACCTGATCATTCATAATGTATTTGGTTGGGTTTTTATTAAAGTTTATAATAAAACGGATTGATAAATTATAAAGTAATTTGTGATAGCTAGTAAATTTTGAATATACAAAATTTAAAAAAAACTTATGGCAACAGCCGCAAGACTACTTCCTGTCTACAGCAATTTTTGTTTGTTTTATGCAATATAATGATATCAAAGATTTACAAAGCAGGTAAGTTTAAATAATTTCGCTAGATATATAATATGTAGGTACTACAGGCGTAAGACGGCAAACATTAATTAGAAAAACAATGTGTTCCCAAGATTCAATTACATACATATTTTGGAATCTTTCGAACAAAGTTTTTGGAAGGACTGAGCCCGAGAACCCTTTAGGAAGAGCCGCCACTGCTACATACATACATACCATCACGCCATGTCCGTCAAGGGGTAGGCAGAGAGAATCAAAAGGGCCCATGTTTTATTATTTGACACTCGAAGCAATTTACGCATTTTCAAAGCAGAACGCTCTTGCCCAGATAAAACATATTTATTGATATATATAATTTTGCATAGCAAAAGTCAACACAAAGTATGTGACGCATTCAAGGATCCTTAACTTCCTCAGGATTTATATGTGAATTTCTTTTTCAAATATGTATTCTTTGAAATTACATGAATTGTATTCAGTCGACTATAATACTTCAGCGAAAGGCATATCAAAAGAGTCTACTCGTAAATTACTTTTAATTTGTATTTCAGCAGGATTTTAAGAATTTTCAATATACATATATGTAGGTATACAATACATATCTACATTAAACACGCATCTTTCAATACATACTCTTCTACAAATTCTACAGTATCTCACGTAATTCATATAAGGTAGATATTTACAACATCATATGAAAAATATGATGTATTATTTCATCTTAATTTTTTCTTTGATCTTCGTACCTGGGCAAAGGATCAAAGTTATTTTCCTGATAAGTATTTAAATCGCATCTCTACATGAAGCGCGCGAGGTACGCGATGCTACATAATATACATACGCTACACTCAAGAGAGATAAAATAAATATTTGGAAAATAGAAATTGATCGCTTTCCTGTACTTGCTTGTAAGCTTATTTGTATATACGATGATATACATAATAGCATTATGTAACGAGAGAAAAAAATATATATAAGAAAGTTGAACCCACGCCACGTATCATCTCATATGAGCATCTTATGCGAGCACCAATGTATAAAATATCACCGGAAAGTACTTAGAGCGTCGGTAAAAATGTTAAAAGTACAGCAGGATCTTTTAAGAAATGAAAGGTTCTATATACAGTTATATTTATTAAGTAAATAAAATTTTTAAATAAAAATTTTGGTAACAAAACACTTTGTTTCTTCCACTTCACATTTATATTTGATGGAACGTTTTCGAACTGTACTAGTTCATCTTCAGCATCTGAAATGTGACTTCCACAGTGTTAATAAAAATAATTTCAATGAATTATATTTATTATTTTTTTTGTATTTATGTATTCCAACTGTCGATTCGTTCAAGAGAATGAAATTCTTTGGAAGGAAGAGGCAGTTTAAATCCAAGATGCGTGTACGAAGGAACATTTTGTATGGCATAGTGGACTTTTTACATGTTAAAAACACCAACTTAGAGGCTTCGCAGCATATATGTTCTTGTACATGGATTTACTCAGAATTCGGAGTAGAACATTTTATGTGAGTTTTGTGTTTCTGTGTGTGTGTCTGTCCCCTCCCTCCCTTATAACTTTTGATCCGCTCAATTTACAGATCCCAAAACTTCAGAATATATAAAAAGTTATAGGCCTACAAAACTTTTATACTCAGAATTGTGAATTTTTGTTTCAGTCAGGGGTTACCAACTTTTGAATTTTTGGTTTATTTTTCCATATATCTCAGAAACCATAAAAGCTAGAATGCTGAAAATTGGTATAAACAAAGGCAAATACAAAATGTCAAAAAAAAAATTTCAAAAAAATTCCAGTGTTTCTCAAACATTTTTTATTAAGAAAAATATTTTTACAATAAATTTATGAGTTTAACTGCCTATATTTCCAATTTTTTTTAAATATCGAAAAAAGCCGAAACAACCCAACTAGATAATTAAATTTTCTATAGTTAATATTGACATTGTATTACCACATCGCAATTTTATTTTAACAATTTTTACTAAAATTGAATTTACACAGTGACCACATTTTTTTTTTAAATTAATATGTCCTTGTTGAACAAGTACAAATACATCTTCCTACGTTCCCTAAAATAAGCATAAATGTTTGTGCTATAGGTGAACGAAATCGGTCGAGGCAGGATTCGAACTCGCGACCACTGGATTACTAACCCAATGCGCTAACCGCTCTGCCACCGACCCATCTGAACATCGCTACATCGCTTCATACAATTTGTATGGCAGTCGCCTATACACAATATCTAAGAAGTCTCAATAATTTGATACTTAATCTGCAAACATGCATTACATAGCATCATGATGTTTTGATATTCTGGGTAGGAAAAAAGGACTGACCTCCATACTGTCCTATCTTGACATATATACCTACATGTTTTATATAGAAAATAAAATATCTTAAAATATTCAATAATTTGTATTAATGGGTTTAGAGTTTGGTAAAGTCTGATTTTTTTAAGAGTGCCAAAGCTCATAGAGTGACCATGGTGTAAAAGAAAAAAAAATATGGGATTTTTTTTTATCATTTCATGAAATAAAACGGTTGTAACTTTCACATGCATATATCTTCAAAACCTTCAAACCTTTTCATACCTATTCTTACTCCCGGTACCATGCGGCTTTAATGGGTCTATATTATTAGGTATTTTCTGCAAATGTTAATGGGCATCTCCTGGGAAAGTAATATTTAAACAAAATATTTATTTGATACTTTTTATTAGGAAAATAAAATAATACATTATGAAGTAATTAATCCTTATAATAATAAACAGTTACATATTATTTTACAAAATAATAAATTATATTTTACAAAATATTTACATAATAGTTCATTGAGGCAAACACACATACATAAATAATATATCTATGTAACTAATACAAATAAATAATGGACACTTATTCTATACTAAGACGGTGATAACACATGTTTATAATAATAATTATATATCGATATTAAACAAAAAATAAAATACATAAGTTAGAAATAAAAAATGAAATTCTTAATTTAGAACACATGGTCACCATAAAAGATCAAACGTGCGCTCACTTCGAGAGATAGATACGTACTGTCGGGTTTGTTGATGTTTGTTGTTAAGGACACCAAATGGTGTAAACCAATCAGCAAGACCACGAGTCTACTAATACATTTACATGCGTAAATACTATGCATTTTTTTTGTTTATGTATAGAATTGGCACTTTAAAAAAAATCAGACTTTACTTATTCTTCAACTATACATACTATCGCTATCGACAGTTGGATCTCATGTGTTACATGCAACTAGTTATATATTTATTGATTTATTTATTTATTGAATATATTTATAAATTTATTTATTAATTAATTAGTTAATTTATTTGTTTATTTTATTACTTATTTATTATTTACTCTATTAATTCATAATTTATTTATTTTATATTTATTTGTTTATTAATTTATTATTAATGAAGTCGTGCTTCATTTTATAAGATAATGCATACACGCACACTTGTTGCTAGTTACCCCAAATAGTGGGATATGCTTGGACGGTGTGAATGGATGAATCGTTTTTAATTTATTTATTTTCAATTTTTCTGTTAACAATCAATTACATTACGGTGCACAATGTCGGGTTTATTGTAAAATGGCAATATCTTCCAACCAAACAAAGTAATTAAGCGTACCTTTGTGATGTGTAACCATTTCATTGATAAAAAAAAGATAATAAATAACGAGGAGCGGTGAGAAAAAAGGTATAAGGATATACTTATCATCATTATCATCAATTACCTTATCAGTTCTGGGCAGGTATTGACAAGTTGTTTTTTTATGACAGTTTTTTTTGAGAAATCACAATTTGTTTTTGTTTGTCATATGTTTTAAGCCACGGGGTTTACGACTTGTCGTCATCTGGTTTAATATGACGAGGTAACCGATATCCTTTATTCTTATACATTGTATTATTAGATTTTACTATAATTATAGATTGACATTGAATTCAGTTTATTAAACTAAATTTATATAAATGTACTGATTTTTATAAATATATAGATTTTTTGTTGTCTAGATCTACAAATATTATAATTTGTATGAATAAAACATCAGAGATTATGTATATTTGTATCATATTTTTTGAACGATGTTTTTTATTTGCGTCCTCTAATTCTCTCCTTATTACTGTGAACAATAACTTTTTTAAAACTATTTTGTATTATCTTTCTCTAGTTTAAAAAGGATCATAATATAATGTATTTTATTAGCTAGAGATTGTATCATAGCAATATAACCGTTTTTAAATACTTATTTTATAACCACTCCGATTTGCTGAACGTACAACACAATCCATCCTTATCCACAATACAGACATTTTCAGCTCGTCGTTCGAAGTACAATCACCAAGAAAGTCCGGATATTGAGTCGTCTAACTCACTTTATTTTTTCAAGAAAAAACGAAAGAATGAATATTTATCCCTGAACACCTGAGCCCGATTTCATCTCCTTGTCCTTACCCTATCCTTTTTTTACTATGTAGTATATTCATTTTTTTCTGTTTTAATTGTTATCTTGCAATATATATATATTTTTTTATATTATGTACAAACAGATAAAAAATTGAATATTTAAATGAACTTTGTTTTAGACATAGGATGATTCATAATCCGTTGAAGCCTTTAAAACAAATAATTGATCGACACAAGTTTAGCAGAGACTGTATGTTTGTATAAGACTGTAATAAGTTCTAGGTTCTATTTGCGATCCATTTTCGTAACTGTTAATAAAAGCTCTTCACCAAAGTATTGTTCCTCAAAGCTATCGGCGGCTGTCCGGAAGATAGACTCGCCAATTTCGATAACATTTATTTAAATTTATGGAAAGTTAAATTAGTAAGCGTAATATTAGAACCTTTTCAAAGTGCTTTACATATTATTTAAAGCAGAAAAAGCTTTCAGAAGGTATTGCTAAGTGGCTCAACCATCCTACGACGCTTCATGTTTAAAGGATAGACTATTTCACACACGCTCTAACCATCAGAGACAGCTAATGTATTTTTTTACAGAAAATAACAGATTCATAACAACAATTAAATATTTATAGAAAAATGAAATGTCAAAAAAGTAATCGAAATACTTTAAAAGAACGAGTGGGTCATTTAATATTAATTTACTAAAATATTTTGATAAAATACTTACAAAATTAATTCTTTAAAAGAACGAGTGGATCATTTAATATTAATTTACTAAAATATTTTGATAAAATACATACATAATTAATTCTTTAAAAGAACGAGTGGGTCATTTAATATTAATTTACTAAAATATTTTGATAAAATACTTACAAAATTAATTCTTTAAAAGAATGAGTCGGTCATTTAATATTAATTTACTAAAATATTTTGATAAAATACTTACATAATTATGTAATTCTTTAAAAGAACGAGTGTCATTTAATATTAATTACTAAAATATTTGGATAAAATCAAACGGTTTTGTGTTCATACTTGGCATGTTCTAACAAAAAAACATCCATTTTGCCTCTAGAAATAGCACAAAGATTGATATTAAAAATTATAAATAAAAAAAACATATGACAACTTAACTATTTCACGATGTTCAAGTGCCGTCTTTCATTTTTTTTTATAAAAAAATGTGCTATTTCAAAAAACATAAATACACAGGAAGGTCGCGCCATGCCTTTGTACATGTAGAGAGTAATAGACAAAATATAGTGGGTCAATTGTGTACCCCGTTAACAGATACAAGTTCTGTACAGCACTACTACACGTACAATGGGGTGGTGTGGTTCAACCAACTTGAAACAGATTTGACACTGCCAACTGAATACAAAAAAAAATTAATAAATTAAAAAGACATAAAAAAATATATAAATTTTTTAGACCCTTATCATAACTAGATACAAAAAATAATTGTTCGGTCCAGCTTAATGTCCATTCCAGGCTAATCTTCTAGGCCTGGGAGGGGCAAGTCAGGTCAAGCGGTGAAATCAAAACCCTCATGATTACCCATATCATGGATATAATTATCTTATAGAGTTGTATAATATCTCAATATATGATTAATATATCCATGATATGGGTAATCATGAGGGTTTTGATTCCATTGTTTGACGGGACTTACCCCCCTGATCTCACTAGTGACTAAGGGTTGCCCTTTCAGTGTGCGAATTTTTTCAATACTTTTTGGTATTAGCAATTCCGGCCTTCGAATTAAAATTTTCCGTAACATTAGGTTTTCAAACGTCAGCAATCTTTGTACACCAGGAGGGCAAGTCTGGTCCGTCCGGCGAAATCAAAACCCTAGTGATTACCCATATCATGGATATAATTATCGTATGGAGCTCTATGACATCTAAAGATATTATAGAACTCCATAATATAATAATTATATCCATAAAATGGGTAATTACGAGGGTTTTGATTTCGCCCATTATATTTATTCTATAATGTAATACTAATATATTATGAGATTTAAAAATGTTTTATATGTGAATAAATCCTTGCAATAATAATTCTTATGTTACAGTTTATATATATTGTCAGTCTGGATGTCAAAATAAACTCTTGAAGTAGGCGGTACAAAGGATAATTTGCGATCCTTGACCTGACATCTCTTGGTGAAATTCCATAGAAGGAGTTATATTATATCTTTTGCCACGAAAGGAAAATTGTTTATTTATTTTTCCCCAAATCACTGCCATGGAGAAGTGTGACAGCTGTCGGCCATCTTGTGTCACTCACAACAGATGATCCTTATAATATATTTAAACGAAAATTAGCAGAAATATATTATTACAAATAAGAACTTCAGAGAAATATTTTTTTTCGGTAACAATTTGAAAAATAATAAACTCGATTTTTTACACCATTTCAAGAAGAGAGAATTTTAACACCTACGTATATTTGAATATTTGTTTTTCATTTTCATTGTTTTTCTATTTAAATAATTCTATTTTTTGACAACGTCTCAACAAAAAATATAATGCTCTGTTACTATGAGTGTCTTTGATATTAAAAAAAAACTTTAAAAACTTCGGACATTTAGGTGAATTTTTTTTCCCGGAACACCCCTGGAAAAACATGTTTTATGATTTACTTCTTCTTCTTCGTCAGCCCTCTTTCGTCCAGTAGGCCTCCCTCTGAAACCTCCACAGCTCCCTATCCTGGGCAGACCGCAACCATCCGCCTCCAGCTACTCTTCTGATATCGTCAGACCACCTGGTAAGAGGTCTTCCAACACTCTTGCCCCTTCTAGGTCGCCATTCTAGCATTTTTTTAGTCCATCTGGAGTCCGTGGTTCTGGCGATATGCCCTGCCCAGCTCCACTTCTAGTTTGCAACCTTTTGGACAACGTCGGTTACTTCGGTTTTCTCTCTTATCCACAGGTTAGTTTTTCTGTCTCTTAATGAAATACCCAGCATTCTCCTTTCCATGGCTCTCTGTGTTACTGCGAGACTATGCAGCATTCTACTTGTAAACACAAGAGTTTCACAGCCATACGTCAGTACCGGGAGAACGAAAGCGTCGAAGACTTTCTTTTTAAGACGATTGGCGTATTTTGGAGACTTGAGGATATAGGAGAGTTTACCAAAGGCGGCCCACGCTAGACCCCTTTAATAATTATTATATACTAGCTTTAATGTCCCGCCGTTGGCCAAGAATGTAAATTAATGAAGGAATAAACAATCGTTTTTATAATATTGTCAAATAAAATTTTTACTAAATCGGACTATGAAAGGTGGTTTGAAATTTAATTGAGTTAAGCCGTTGTAAAATGTTCCAGTGATGGCCACAACCCATTTGTTTTTATATATAAGTACATACAAATTCTGCACGCATGGACAATGGGAAATGGTTTTAAATATGACTGATTGTTAAGAGACAACGTTGAAAAGAATTTGGTTTTTGGCCACAACCCCCATTTTTATATGTTGTCATCGAAAGTAAATAATGTGTTTTGAAAATTTAGTAATTTTGGATGATGGGAAAAATGGTTTAAGATTTGATTAAACAAAAGTACTGAAAAGATTCTAGTGTTGGTCACATCCCATTCGTTTTTATATTTATTCGTCAAGTGTGCATATAGTTTATTGTATTTTTGCACAATTAGACTGATAGACTTAAACTGACACAAAAGTCTACATTACAGAAGCAGAAGAAGACTTAAACTATGTTAAATATTTTATAATTTGAATATAAACGTTGTGAAGAGTCCAGTAATGGCCACAACCTTGATTTTTCATATATTGACATCGAAATCAAATGTGAAGGTATTGAATATTAAGCAACAGGATTATATAATAAATGGTGTAAATTTGATTTAACAAAAGTATTGAAAAGATTCTCGTGTTGGTCACATCCCATTCGTTTTCATTTATTTTCATCAAGTATGCATATTGTTTATAATATTTCTGTACAATAGACTATTAGACTTCAAACTAACCCAAAAGTCTAAATAAAAAAAGAAGAAGTATAAGAATATAAGAAATAGTTTGTAAAATCTGACCCAATGGTCCATATAAAAGATGAAATAGAAGAATTACACAATAGGAAATGGATTATATAAAAACTGACCCAAAAAGTCTTCATAAAAGTAGAAGAAGATGAATTGGACTATAGGAAAAATATTACACACAACCGTAGAAAGAAGAAAGTTAGTTATAATCAGTCCTGAGGAGGAAGCAGTCGCTTCGAAACCGGTAGACCTTTAAAAATAACTCTTTCTGTAACCATAGTAACCATTCGAACACGTAAGAAATATCAAATGGTTCGGATACATTTTTGAATATGTAGGTACCTACATTGGTTTGTTCGAAGCCAAAAAAACGAAAATCAACAATATTGTCCGAAATCTGCATATAAATAAAGTAGACCTGGTAAGATTTTAGTTCTGGATTTGCGAATGTTTGTGAACGACTATATTCATGTCAGTCTGCCCAAGGCTGCCTGTTCTTGCATTCGTTTGAAATCTTTCTATGTGGAAATCGGCAATTTTACAGTAGAGTAAAAAACTTACAATATTACATTTTTATAATATAACATTTGAAACAGCATAAAAACACAAAGCCTCACAAGCTGATATGTTTTTTTCTATTATTTTCAAAAGAAAGTATGTTTAAATGTTATATAAAAAGAATTAAAGAATGCTTTTATGCTTTACTCGCCGAGTCGCCAAAATTGATTTATGTGAATTTACCCTGAAGATGACAAAAATACCAACATTCTGATATATGCGTCCCTATCGTAATTAGACCTCAAATGGCACGAAGTAATAAAATCCGACATAGGGAGAATGAGCAATTCACGTTGAACAAATGGTCCCTTTTGCATTGTGGGTCAGATTTGCTTTCCTCGCGTTGTTCCACCATTCTTTCAGCTGTCAAATATTCGAAAGTTACCTACTTTATATTTTTATCGTAATTAATATTATGTATTGATTTAGTTTATTTTCCAATATTTAATAACTCTTTATATTTTATTTTCTTTCAGAATCAAATTTTAGCCTACATAGTTAAAAAAAATGTAAGTTGAAATTTCAATTCTCGATGAATTTAGGTAAATTTTAAATCAACATTCACATATGGAAAGAACGTAGGTATTTGTTTAAAGATATTTTCATAAATGAGTTGGTGATTATTGTATTTCGGTGTACAGGTTATGTCATTCTTCTAGGAGTAGGTGAAAGAGTGCAGAAGGAATGGCACATGAAAATAACATGTTGCGAATGGTTGCACTTAGGGCAAACGAATCTAAACTCAAGTTTTACATAAATATAGCGTATTACAGTGTCCGTTTAGGCCTAATATTCCCTCAAATACGTCACTAAAACGACAAATATTTAACTCAACGTTTCTGGCGGATTAAGTACTTAACGGTGAGTCAACTGTCATTTCTCGACTCGTTGCTAGGCAACGCGTGTAGTTTCAGTGTTCTATCACTAGAGGAATTAGTTGTATCGACGGTGGCGCCACACAACTAAACAAACTGGCAGCCATATTGAAACGAACATGGGCATTTAAAAGCATTATTTTGGTGAAAAAAATTAAATTTACCATGTTGGATAGTAAAACAATAGTATTTCAAGTTGTAGCGTCCCGTTTTGTAGTTCGTATTATTTGAGGTTATTTAAAATTTGAAAGATAATAACCACATAAAAAGTAAAATATGTCTGTAATTGATGATTTAGTAACTGACATGTCATATTGCACTGTAATACGGAAATGCATTCAATCTCCCCTTAACATTAATCTTGAGTTTAACAAACTCAATGAGTTGAGGGCCAACTGTAATATCGGGCCATAATCGTTTAGAGCAGCTTGTACTTTTCACCTCGCAAAATGTGGTGACAGGAAAATTATTCGAAAAACAATTATTCGAATCACATTTTTTCGAAAAACAATTTTCCGAATACACAATTATCAGAATTTACAATTGTTCGAATTTTTATGACGTCATGTTGGTAGTATTGTGAGAGGAATAAACCATAGATTTTTATTATAATATACTAGATGTCGTAGTTAGCAAATTTTGTATGAATCGAAAACAAATGACTCACTTTTTGCACGGAGTACTACATCTACATAGTATATAATGTATAATAAAAATCTATGGAATAAACAACATGGCGACGCACCGCGCTGTCAGATATCCTAGGATGTACACCTATTTTTTAAACCTAAACCTACAAAACTTTGGTAAAAATAGTTTGCTTAGGTTTGTTTGTAGTTATAATTGCGACTGGCGTGAGCCAGTTGCATTATATATTTAAAAAAGTAACTATAATATTAAAATAAAATAACTAAATTGGTGTGAATACTAGATGAACATAAACTGGTGTACAAACTAGGCTATCCCGCGCTGTCAAACATCAGTTATTAAAAATGTGCAAACATACTTATTTGTGCGGTACTTACTTAACCTAAATATGTAAAAATCTCTTTGTATTAACAATAAATAAATAAATAAAATACGTACCCAACAATAATACAAGTAATAATAGTTTTAATCGAATATATTTTACTGGCAACAAATATGTCAAAGGAGGCAATACCTCCAAATTTGACACTTTATTTACCCAGGAAATTTTCAATATGCGGCGATGCAGCCACATTTAAAAGGCTTCTAGACGGTTAAACATTGACCTTTATACTCCAGGATTCAACTCCATATATTACATATATTATTAGAGATGGTTTATAAGAATACTTCTTTAAAAACGTTGTCAAACCAATGAGATTGAACTCGATTCTGTGAGATTTAGTGTGATAAATTTCCACTCTAGATTTTATTGTTGGATGAATTTTTGGCTAACGGGAAATTGGATTCAATTTACCTCTAGGCGTTATATATTTATATACTTTGTACGTATCTTTAAAATGAATTTATGTTGGAAGATAGGCCAGGATCGAAAATGGCGGCAAGTGTAAAATTCTTTACATTGTAAAATATTTGTGTTAGAAACCCTTTGATAGGAGAAACTATCCGTAATCTATGTAAAACGAGAAGGTTGTAGAGCCAACAATAAACTCTCCAAACCGTAGAAATCGTTCATTTTTTCTTCTTGAAAGGTTGATAATCTCTAAATATATTTTTATGAAGTACATTTCTATTAGATTTTTAAACAAATATTCTCAGAGGACAAACGTTTTCACAATACACCGTACACACAAAAACATTGTCACGGAAATCATTGTATGCATTTTCTACATGATACCTGTTGAGAAATTTGAAGTAAAATTGCATTACAAGCAAGATGAACATGTATGAGACAGTGTATCAATGTTGATGAGGCGATTTATGTTTCAAGATAGAAGAATGCGGTGTTCGGTTCACACTGCCTACCCCTTGAGGAAGATAGAAGTGGAGAGTTAAAAATAATACACTTGTTTACATATAGAGATACATGCAATATCAGTATGAAGTTGATCACTCAATTTTCCCATACATTCTATTACATATATACATTTTTCATACAAATATGAAACTTATTTACATTTATATAGCAGACCATAAATTTATTTTCTTTAAATTTTGACATCCTTGAATGCATTTTTGATGAGTGTATTTTTATTGTATCAAAATTTCAAACAGTATGAAAATATCTCAATTTTACAGACCGTGATAGCATTTTGAAAATTTGGACAGATGAAATCATAGAGAAGAAATAACGGATATCTAATTTCTTTCTTTTTTTCCTGGAAAACTAATCTAAAATACTTATGATTTTTATGTCTTAAAGGTCAATCGTTTCGCCTTGCTTACTGGGCATTTAACACTGATTAAATATTAAATATAAAGTTAAATATACAAAAAAATAAAATATTGGATAAAAAAAAACAAACATTAACTAAAATATCAAAACAAACAAGGAGAAATATTAAAAATATCTATATATATAAAAATGGATTTACGTATATTTGTATGTGTCCGATGAACTCCCAAACCAACCATCCGATTGCGATTAAACTTTGGGAATTTGTTCAACTCAATCAGGAGAACGTTTATGCATTATAATTTATTTATTTATTTATTCGATATCTCACAAAAAAATGAAAAAAAAGTTGGTATCGAGTTGATACTTACTGGTTTTGTTCAGCAAAAATCTTATATACCCATACATAAAATGGTATATTATATAAAACTGGAATAATGCTAAAGGTTCAAGTACCTATATTTGTTTGAATAATTAAATGAAATTTAAATGAATGAATGAATAGGGACGTCAGGGACTGTAGGGATGGAAGGGAAAAAATACGGAATTATAATTAGCGAATCTAGATAAAAATGTTAAGTGATAAAAAGGAAACATACCGAACAACTATTTTTATATATTTGGAGGTAAATAATTAAACAGGCAGGACAACGTAAGCCGGGTTTTACTAGTATAATATAAAATAATGCTTATATATTTTTTGTTGGTTTTCCAAAAGCTAGTTTAAATTCAAAAGGAATTCCCCTACGTCGCAGAAACAATGACGATATATTCAAAAGTAATTTGTCTTTTATTGATAACCTATAATCCATCCTCTATTTTATTACCTTATGTCGTCTTAACACAGGAATATAATCAAATCATATTTGTTGGAACTTCATGCGTTGGAACTTCATATAAAAATATACTGTTTTCTTTTATTTCAACCGTAAAATATCGTTTTATATCTCTTTTCAAATACCAATATGACAATATTCCATAAACCTATATAGGTATAGTGTTATTGTTTACTTATGGAGAAATATTGTGACATTGTAAATACGCGACCCATAAAAGCATTCGTTTATTTATTTAAAATATAAGAAAATGTTTCAGGTCGTGTAAATACAAACCACCAAATAGTAGTGTTGACTGTCGACATGTTAAGTTATAATGATGAAATATACAGCATCTATACGACTCTTAGGCTCTCTGTACATTGTCATGCTAGATTGAGCAGGCTTAGATGGGCTGGTCATGTACAGAGAATGCCGTCATCGCGGACACCCAAGAGTATCCTTGAGGGACATCCGGGTGGAAGAAGGAAGGTCGGCAGACCCAGGCTGCAATGGGAGGATAAGGTGAAAAAGGATGCAGAACAATTACTGCAAGTAGCAGAATGGAGGACAGTAGCAGGAGATAGGAGGAGTTGGAGGCGAGGATTGATGGAGGCCAAGGCTCGATATGGGCTGTAGAGCCATCGGAAGAAGAAGAAGATTGTCGTCATGTATCGATGATAATTGATTATTATATTTTTTTTTCATTTATTATAATTCGCTTTATTCAAATAACGAATGAGTTATTTATTACGAACGGTTTCAAGGAAACCGCTACTTCTTCTGGATTTATGACATAAAAATTAATTGTTGTATTTTTACTCTTACAAAAAATACTAGAATATAAAAAATCCGACGGTTCGTCTTCTAGAAATTTTTCAATTTATTTTTTTAGTGAGTTTATCATACAAGGTGTTCTTTGAGAAAACTACAAAAAAAATTGTATACATAAATCATTTTCGGGTGAAACATTATCACTTCACTCTGGAGAATATTATATGCTGTGTTCATCCTATACTAATCCCAGGTAAACGCGGCGGCCGGATCTTTATTTTTCGATAAAATTCATAAAAAAAAAACAAATTTTGCACACTCTTCACCCTTGATACAGGACTATCATAAAATATGACATCGGTGGATCGTTTTGAAAATAATATACGTCGTGTCCTAAAAAAAAATAATGTATTAATACAATATGGTCAGATATGATTTTTTTTCGTGGCAGTGCATCTTTTGCTTGCTCATTTTTTTTATTTAATTTTATTTTAGGAAACAGAACAGCTATTACATGTTTTACATTAATAAAAAAATAGTAATAAAGAAAGTAAGCCAATTACATTGTTCCACAGATTAATATAACAAAGACAATTCAAGCGATTAGTTAAAGTGTGGTGTAAGTGTACAATTGTGATGTGTGTGTGTGTGTGTATATTTTATGAAGCGAGGGTGGGGCATGGAGAATTTGGCATTATTTTTAATCATAATTCATTAAAACTAGTTAAGTTACCATGTCCTAGACCACATGACTAGGACAAATTTACATGAAGTAAAATTAAAATGTTTTTTTTTCATAGATTCTTGCCAGTCCAGGTTATTGATCTGATTTTTTGTATTTATTTATTTTTATTTGTCTTATACACATAAAAGTAACAATATAAATTGGTACTGCAATACTTCACCAGATCAATAATCTGTGCTTGGATTAAGTATAGGATTTATACATACATACATACATACTTACCACCACGCCGCGCCGTGTCCCTCACGGGAGAAATGAACGTCATTCATATATCGTCCCATACATACTTTTTTTTTTTATTATTATTATTGAAACCAAACAAAATATAACAATATACAAACAATAAAAATATTACAAAAAAGTACAATTTAAATAGGTTATATGAAACATGTTCGTATGTTGTTTAATTTGATTTTTTTAAATATATTTCCACATATAGTTGGGAAATTGCGTCATGGGCCATAACAAACGTGAGCCCATGATATGTATAAAATAACTGATTATGTTTGAGTGCAAAAAAATCACAAAACGATTATGTATTCTTTAAAACGAGTAATTCATATTTAATTATTACTGTTTTGAAATTACATAAGGGATGAAAATAAGTCCGTCTATTATATAATTCCATAATATTCACACCATGAATCTTTCCAGATTTTTTTTGACCAAATGGAGGATAATACGTCTGATTCTTTCTAACATAGCATATTTTATATATCCTTTTTGAAATAACATTTTTGTGTCAACACAGTGTACAGAGAACACCTTAGATATAATATTTATTTACATTAACACTAAAAGAGCCGAAATTTGATTTCGGTCTTTATTAAGGACCCAATTTAGAACCATGATTTTTATGAATTATTTGGCATGATTTTTGAAATATTGCAAATCAAATCCTTCATGTGTGTATTTTGTAATTTTTTCGCGTGTTTTTTTTTTTTTAATAAATAATGATTGAAAAATGGTTATTTTTATTTAAGTTATCCTAGAATCCATTCCTCAAAGCTGGAAACATTATAAAATGGAAATTTTTAATTTGCCGTGGACCGGTCGCGTATTTATTGCCCCTATGGCGGGGATGCACGAAACCTTATGATTATCCGGTTACAGCTTCTATGTATTGAGTGACACATCTGAAGTTTACTTCTATATTATCTGTGATTAGTCGATTCAACTGTCAAAACGTTTCGAATTTTATTTCACACCTAATTGGAAGCGTACTAGTTATTATCACAGCAGTCCGGGATATTTTAGCTAAGTTGAAAACATCAATTGTGTACGAACTTATCAGCGCGGATCAATTGAAATGTTAGATTAGGCGACTCACGTCGACATGACATGAATAAACATGGTCGAAAATTGCGCAGTATGCATGCGTAGTCTGCGCCATAGACGATTTGAGTTTAAATTATTATCTACGGTGCACTAATTTTGACTAGTGTCTGGCTCTAGAAAAGTTTTAGGACGGAAATACGCATGCGCACAAAAATGACCGATAGTGTGATCGATTGAAACTTGAAATACATGAATCTACGGAAAATTATACATTTTTTGGTTTGGTTCAGTTAATCTTTAATAATTATAGCGACTCGTGTGAGCGATTTTATTACTATTTTTAATGCTATTTATTATTTTACTATATCTACTTTTTATTATTTTTTATTTATTCAGTTAAATATTTGTGCGCACGCGTATTTCTGACTTCCGTCCCTTGACCTGTCTGACAGCAGGCGCTTGTCTAATTTTGTAGATTTTAGTTTTAAGAACAGCGTCAGTTACATAATACGAAATTGAGTTCTAATGACCTTAATTCTAAAATTTTGGAACGTTCGTATTTTATTTATTTCTAATTTTTTGACAGCTAATTCTTGATGGAATTCCATTATCAATTATATAAAATTACCTACTGTAAAAACACAAATTTTTAACTTTTATCCACTGATTTAAACGAGTGGGTTGTGGCCTCCTCACTAACAAGTCATTCTATAAAGTATTCAAATTTTGTATGGAAAATTTCCAACATTTTCATGAAATGAGTTTGTTAAATTATTTTTTATTTAAATATTTTATTATGAAAACTTGATAACTCTACAATGCCATTTTATGAAAGTGATGTGTCTTTTTACGAAATTGAAAACAAAAATTTCAAATTTTAAGTTTCCTGAGCTTGGGGTCACTTTGAAATATTTGACAGTTAAAAAAATTGAGAAGCACTATTCGTATATCGTTCAAAATCTAATGGGATCTAATTGAGTATTAGATATACATATTTGCAAAATTTGAATAGAATCGAATGAGTACTTTAGTCTATAATCGATAAAGTAAAAAATGAACACGCCGTACATAGCACACACACACAGATACATTGTGATGAAACTTTCAGAATACAATCCTCAGCATGATACTAGTTGATAATCTGCAAAAAAAAATACCCTTAAAAATTGCGAAATCATAACTCCCCACTATATCACCTTGTGTTAGTGAGGAGTAAAAATATTGACCACTGACGCGTTTCTCTCAAATAGCTTCTACCTACTGAATGGATGGAAAGCGAAAGCCCTTTTGAACGAAACACGTCAGTGGTCAATATTATTTAAATTAGTGGAAAAAAAGTAAAAATTTGTGTTATTACTTACTTTTAAGTAATTTTATATAATGTTCCTATTTTAGTTAAAAGGTAACTGAATTTGGACGTACTGTATATCAGAAGAAGTGAGTAATAATTTACGGAGGGTGATATTTTATAGGTCCCACCCACTTGTTAGGTTATGTTGTATATTTCCCGAGTTGCTTTATAAATCAGATTCTATCCCTTGATAATGTACCTACAACAGAGAAGAATTGGAGGAAAAGAATGAGAAATCTTATCTCGTGAAAGGTTTTAATGGAACCGTCTAGAATATCGATCATTTCGTAATCTTTGAAAATAAGACGGCCAGGTACTTATCTTAACAAGAATCGGATCAAATTATTATTTTGTAATATCAAAGGGAAGATAATTATGTTTATAATATAGACATATAATATTTATTGTTTGTTTTATTGCGTACATAATAAAGACGAATAGATAGCATTTGAACTAAAGGCCCTTGTTAACGTCAATGACCTTGGGCAAACGAGATATACACAAATATGTAAACATATTAACTTATGAAATAATAAACAAATAATAAACATATTAACTTATTAAACATATTATTATGAATGAAATACGAACAAATATTGTACATGACCAAATCTATGACACATACTGTTGGATAATATAAACTGTCAAAATATATTAATATCTATACATCTATGGCCATAATGTTTTGTATCTTTGGTCATGAAATAGATAGGATAGCCTATAGTCTTCATACCATTTTTTTAAACATAACCTACAAAAGTTTGGTAAAAATACCAATTTAGTCATTTATTTTAATATTTTAGTTACTTTTTTTAATATATAATGCAACTGGCTCACGTCATTCGCAATTATAACTACAAACAAACCTAACCAACTTATTTTTACCAAACTTTTGTAGGTTAGTTTTACAAAAATGGTGTGAAGACTAGGTTATCCAAATTGATAGTGCAGGCAACAGTGCATTCTATGCATTTTTAAAAGAAACACTTCCGTTTTACATAATATAATCAGTCTTCATCAAAGTGAAAGTCTTTTATTTACATAAAATATAAATACAACAACAAACAATGTTAGTTTTATAAATTAATTGAGTATTTATAAAAATAAACAAAAACACAAAGTTTTAATCCACAAATGAGATTGGCTTTAATGTTCTTTCGTCGAACACAGCCGCCATACTCAGAGGCTAGAATCAAAATTGTTGTGTTTTGATTTATTTTTAAAAATAATTTAATTTATAATCATGAAATTCCACTGTGTCAACGAAAAAAACTCGGATATTTAAATACTATTTTTCGTGAAATAAAAAGAGGGTTTTTTGCAGCAAGAAAAGTGATTCAAAAAAAAAAAAAAATTACTCAATAGGTTTGTATATTCTCTTTCGTTAATCTACTTTATAGGACTTACATTTTTTTAGTTATTACATTAAAAAATTAAAAACAGGGTTTAATAAACATTAAGTTTACATCTTGCATCATCTTTTTTATTTCAAATCTTTTGGGGACTCTGGGAAAAAGTTCTTCAAAATTTACTTATTGCAGTGCAATGTGCAGTGCATTGTCCGCTCTGCAACTGAAAACATTCATTTTGCAAAATCCAATGATTTAAGAGAAATCTTTCTGAGGTTATTTCATGTATTTATTAATCTTAGATAGTATAAGACGCTAATTCAATAATTTATTATTTCATCTGATTTAATTTGTTTTTGCTTTCCTCGCGCGAATTAGATTTGTTCAGTTGCGTAATTTTTGTGAGTCACGTACGTTGGATATCTGACGTGATGTAATTACGTCTAAATGGGTTGGATTTTTTTTTCGCTTCTGGCAACATTTCGGCTAATTATTTAGATCGTAAATGCTTTCTTTTCGTTTATTTATTTTAAACGTACGTAGGTGGAAAAAAAGTAGGTGTATTAACAAAAACAAAAAGTAGAAAATGTGACACTTCGCTGAACTATGTCGGAAAGTGTGACAATACGCTGTGATATGTAGGAAATTGAGGCACTTCGCTGACTATCTATGAAGGTGTGATACTTCGCTGAGCTATGTAGGAAAGTTTGATACTTCACTGAGCTGTGTAGGAAAGTGTGACACTTCACTGAGCTGTGTATGAAAGTGTGACACTTCGCTTAACTATGTAGGAAAATGTGACACTTCGCTGAACTATGTAGGAAAGTGTGACACTACGCTGTGCTATGTAGGAAATTGAGGCACTTTGCTGACTATCTAGGAAAGTGTGATACTTCACTGAGCTGTGTATGAAAGTGTGACACTTCGCTTTTATGTAGGAAAATGTGACACTTCGCTGAACTATGTAGGAAAATGTGACACTACACTGTGCTATGTAGGAAATTGAGGCACTTTGCTGACTATCTA
Source organism: Molanna angustata (assembly GCA_963576475.1). Classification (NCBI taxonomy): domain Eukaryota; kingdom Metazoa; phylum Arthropoda; class Insecta; order Trichoptera; family Molannidae; genus Molanna; species Molanna angustata. Next base: position 30,807,744 of record OY754978.1, read on the forward strand.
GGAAAGTGTGATACTTCACTGAGCTGTGTATGAAAGTGTGACACTTCGCTTTTATGTAGGAAAATGTGACACTTCGCTGAACTATGTAGGAAAGTGTGACACTACGCTGTGCTACGTAGGAAATTGAGGCATTTCGCTGTGCTATGTAGGAACGTGTGACACTTCGCTGAGCTATGTAGGAAAGTGTGGCACTTCGCTGTGCTATACATGTAGGAAATTGAGGCACTTCGTTGAGCTATGCAGGAATGTGTGACACTTCGCTGAGCTATGTTGACAAGTGTGACACTTTGCTGAGCTATGTAGTAAAGTATGACTTCCATTTAAAAGTGCTGTGAGGTATACCTCTTCAATTATTAACACGTTATATAAATTAACGCCTTAAAATATGGTGTTTTTAAAATAATCTTACAAAATGACTTAGAAATGCACATTTTTGTGATATATGACCATATGTATGTATATACGCAAATATTGGATATTTTTTTATGTCGGGAGTCAATGATATTTTATGTCAAATTTTTAAAATCTTAATAGAGACGATTGCTTTGAATGTTTACAAACGAATATCTCAATAGATGGCGTAACAAAAAGGTTTCTTGGTCACTTCATAGATGGTGTTTTTTCAGCTTATTTTCAAACAAACAGATTTTCATGATTATAATGTATAGAAGTTTAAAAATATTGATTGATCGGGAACTCAATAAGAAGGGATAATGTTGCGCAATCGCTAAAAGTGATCAGCTACCAAGAGATGCAGAGGCTGGCGGACAACAGAGATATGTGGAAAGATGGCGTGCTCGGTGCAAACCAATTTACGATTGTGACCATGAGGAAGAGAACCTTTGATGTTATTTTTCGGGACAACGTATTTTGTCCCGAAAAATAACATCAAAGTAAATGAAAGTATCTGAAGTTATCAGTAATTATAACTATTTTTTTTTTTTTTTTTTTTATCTTCTGATAGACACTGTATATCAAGTATTTAGTCTTGAACCTGCATATATTTTGTAATTTTACACCATACGAAAATCTCAAAATTTCAAAATTCAAGACACCCGTTGAATATAAAATAACAATGATTTAAAATTTGACCTTTTCAAGCATAAATGTAAAAATATTTATATTTTTTCACGTGAGCATTTTTGATGTCAAAAAAACCATCTCTCCACTGCATCCTTTCTTCAAACTCCTAGTCACTCTTGCATCTACCTTTTTTCTATTAAATGATTGTTTTTATATGAATATTTATATCTTTCATGTATTATTTCATAAGTTAAAACCAGCTATTACATTTATACATATTTTATTGAAAAAAAAAACTGTCGGTTTTCTATTAAATAAATATTTAAAACTCTTCACTTCATCATAGTAGTAGCGAGTAAAATCACTGAATATTTTTAAAATCTTTCTATTTAATTTAGATAATTTATAAAATTAATGTAACGACTTGTACCGCCTGCTGCCATTCGTCGAAATGTAATAAAAAAAAAACGCAGAATCGCCACGTGGAGATAATGGTAATATCTTTAGGATGAGATATGATCTGCACCAAAATGATTTAGTCAAGATGAAATTTTCGAGTCTCATAAAATGAATGATAGAACGAAAATGACTGTCTGGTTTCAAAACTAAGGTACCTACTTATGTGTTTGCTCTTTTGTGTTTTTTTATCAATTAAACATGCTTTATTTAATGACAAATTTATTTAAATCATGTCCGAAGTACAATGTATAAATTTTGCCGGGGTAAACTAACGCTTAATATCGTGATCTCTCGCTTTTCTTGATACTAAAAGAAAGGTTTATTGGATCAAATTGCTTGAATTTTTATAATTTGTAGGTACTTAAACTATTCTCATATATTTAATCAATGTACCTATAGTTAATTGTTTGCTCGTAAGTAAAAACACAAATTAAAATATTTTATGTGACATTTTTAGAGAGAACATAAATTAAAAAAGAAATGACCTTTGCGGGCGTCTCAAGGGTCATTATTTGACCAATCCTATTCATAATTTACATATTATATAAATGGTTGAATCCCTAATAAGCCGTGTACACATGAATTAATTTGGACGAGCACATTAATACCTACTTTTCAAACAGAATTTGAGGTCCTGTAGATATGTATTGTAAATTTAAATTTATGAAAAATAACTGTCTCTCAAATAAAATGTTTGATATTTGCTTAGGAACTGAATGATTGCGAACTTAAAAAAAACAAAAGGTTTTGAATTCCATTTAAAAACATCAATTCATATTTAAATTTGAATTTATCCACAGATTAAAAGTATGCCTACAGAACTTTTCATCTGAGACTACTCTTACAGACCTTAGTAATACAGAGCAGTTCTAGTCATAATTTAACGAATCTAAGGAGAAATACGCTTTTGAACTACAGGGCTAATTATGAGATATTTAGAATTAACTGCAGTGAAAAACCAACCGAGTAAAACCGTTCTGACATTGTTCAATTTATCAACAAATTCAATATTAACCTATCGATATTATTAACCGTGGATTACCGCAAAGCTGGGATTTGATTAACTGTGGATTACGAGCGGCAAGATGCCAGCAGCGCAACTTGGTAGAAACTGTTAAAATTGACATATCGATAAATTATACAAACATTTCAATTATTGTATACAACAAGGCATTGAAATATATAGAGTTGGTATAGTTATTATTAGTACTTAGACAGGTAACAGTTTACGTCTGCATACAAATTAGGTATCTGACAGGTGTTCCTTACAAGCTTGCGACTTTGACATATTAATATTGAATAGATTGTATGTATTCTGACACTGGGGAATTATATATATTTGAAACAGATAAATAAAGAGATCTGTATTATAATTAAACTAGTGGGTTGTGACCAACGCTAAACTCCTCACTAACTAGTCATTCTATAAAGTATTCAAATTTTTGTATGGAAAATATTCAGCATTTTCATGAAATGAGTTTGTTAAATTATTTTTTATTTAAATATTTTATTATGAAAACTTGATAAATTTTCAATGACATTTTACGAAAGCGATGTGCTTTTTACCAATTTGAAAATAAAAATTTCATATTTTAAATTTCTAGAACATGGGTTCAATTTGAAATATTTGACAGTTAAAAAAATTGAGAAGCACTATTCAGATATCCTTCAAAATCTAATGGAATCTAATCGAGTATTAGATATACATATTTGCAAAATTTGAAAAGAATCGAATGAGTACTTTGGTCAATAATCGATTTTGGTCAATTTTCATATTTATTTTCCTGAACTAGGGGTCACATTGAAATATTTGATAGTCAAAAAAATTGAGAAGCACTATTCATAAATTGTGGTTGACTGGTAGAGATTGCCTGCGGGCAATAAGTCCGCCATGTTGTTTCATTCAATAAAAGTATTTTTTTATTATTATTATCCTTCAAAATAAGTCTAAGCGTGTTAGATACACATATTTGCTAAATTTGAAAATAATCGAATGAGTACTTTAGTCTATAATCGATAAAGTAAAATAAACCCGCCGTACATAGCACACACACACAGAGATACATTGTGATGAAACTTTCTCAGCATAATACTAGTGATAATCTGCATTAAAAAAATAGCCTTAAAAATAGCGAAATCACCACTCCCCACTATATCCCCTTGGGTTAGGGAGGAGTAAAAAATGTAATTCATATCGTTATTATATTAATTAAAGATATAACAGAGAAATGATACAATATTATTTATTTAACCATTATAAAGTAAAACGATTACAAACAATTGTTTTTATCATCACGACGACATCTTGGCCTTTTTAAAATTTGGTGCAAAAAATAAGATATAAATTGCGAAATCATAATTGTTCACATTCCACAGTAGTAATAAAAAGTGTAATTTGACATTCACGAAAATCTTTCGTTTTAATAAGTACGAAATGAAATTCGTTTAACAAAACGTAATGGTTGAAAATGTTATTTTGAAAGATTTTTCAAAGTACGTTTGTTTCTTTTATGTTTCAACTGATACACAACATCGCGAAGGATGGTTATAAAAGAAAATGATCTTCACTAATCTATGTAAGCCTTCTTTATGTAAGCGTTTTGTTTGAATATAGACCTCTTAAGATCTTTAGAGGATAAAAAAAGAAATAATACACAAAAAACACCTCTTTTGAAGTGTTTGAATGGAATCCTTCAGAAAAATGTTTATTTAAAAAATTAAAGATAAAAATAAATCCATAGACATTTAACAAAGCATGTCTAAATTTGTTGTCGCATTCTACCTAAACTGAAAAAATTTAGGCAACGACTATTTACACGACTCAACCATAAACGAAAACCAAAAATAACCAAAGAAAACGCAGATAAATCAAGTTATAAAAATATTTACCTTTGTTTATACTTTGTTATAATTGTAGATCTCGATGAAAAAATGATTTTTAAAATAAAGTAAATGTAATAAGATGCCAATATTATTTATTTTCTCTTCAAGTTGGTTTCCATGATGCATTTTTATGACCATTGAAAAAATGACAAAGGTAAATATTTTTGTATATTGATTTATCTGCGCTTTCTATGGTTATAAATGACCTAAAAACATAGACGACGTCAGAAAATTTGTCGTGTAAATAGACACTTTTTGGCGGGAAAACGCTTTTCCCGCCAATTTCGGTCGTAAAAATAGTGGCACCGAAAAATTTAAGCATATTTTTGAGGGAGTGCATAATACGAGTTTCGTGGCGATATTTTTATGTGTATAGCATACGTTAATTAGACAAAAAAACATTTGCTGGATAAAAAGCACATGTATTGACTCTAGCAAATTCTTTTTTTTATTTCACAGATAGGTCCCATTTTAATTTGGTCAAAGTGTGACTATGGACTCCATGACAGAATTATCAAAAATTGAAATTGGCGAAATCAGCGACAATTCTTTACCACGTCGTCCGAAATCGATGATTCCTTTTTAATTATAAAGGGATAACTTCTGGGGTGGTTCTATTTGAACAAAGCCAAGAGATTTCATGATGGAAATCATGAGAAATCAAGAAACTCGTAAATTTGCGAATGATTTAGACATTGTATAACACATATTATTTTAAAGGGGGAATTGTATGAAAGATAATATTACTCTACACACATACTCACCATCACGCTAGATAGTCCTCATGGGGCAGGCAGAGTGTGACAAACCCCACATTTTTTTCTATCTTAACACACATTGCATTTTTTATCTCTTAAGTTGAATTTGAGATTTTTTTATATTGATGTTTTATTCTTTTAGTTTCGATAGATTGTAAATACTATCGCATGATTTAAAGCGTGGTGAAAAGTGACTAAGTATACGCATTTAAATTGTCTGTCTTAAAAAATGAATTATTTCTAGTAAGATAGACATAGGTAAAGTAATGGAATGATGACAACCAGGGAGCACCCATATTTTTTGTTTTATTATAGTTTTTGTTTATTATTATATAAATAGTGAGTGTTCTCTGTGGTGTATTGTTTTTGTAAGATTTCTTTTTTATGTTTTTATGTTTACTATAATTTATTATTTTTTTAACGGCGCTGGCCGATATACTTATTATATTAATACCAATTAAGCACTACAAATAATAACACTCAATTATTATTATTACCATTATACACTTCCTCAAAAGAATTAGCAGATCAATGCGTAAATTGTAAATTATTTAATATAACAAAATAAAATGCAACAAATGCATCAAACTTTCAATTGGAAATACTTCACTCATCCAGATACTTAACATATCAAAGGATTAGGCTCTGAGGAGGTCTCTATACTACCAATCAACCCTACTGATTCCCGAATATTAACGTTTTAAAAATCTTTAACGATTCTACATGTATTCATTATTACCGTTTTTTGCATATTCATTATTAAGTTATTCGATAAATTTAAATTTTCTAAATTACGGCTTACCTAATGATCTTGGAATAATGCCAGTGGCTGAAATAATGAACGGTAATATTATTATTTCACGAGAATGCCACAGTCTTATAATCTCTTTACCTAAAGCGGTGTATTTTGTATTTTTTCATCAAACGATTTTATAATATTACTAGAATTTGGAATAGCCACGTCGCAAATGTATGTTATATTTTTAAATTTATCATGTATTATTATATCGGGTCTGTTATGTTGAATTGACCGGTCAGTTAATATTGTTTTATCGTAATAAATCGAAATATATTATTATTACATTTATTTTGGTCAAGTCATTTTTTTAATATTAATGTGTTGAATACGAGATATTTTCGGATAATTTTCATCAGTAATAAGTTCGAGATCTGCTGTGAGTAATGACCAACGAATAAAATCATATTTAATATTTTCTGATGAGATGAGTACCTCCAGCTCAACTTTACTTGCAAAATATGGCGTCACATTTGAAGAAAAATGAGGAAACAAATTGAAAGTTGGGTAATCCATATTGTGGAATATAACCATACTTTTCTGATTTATTCTCCCATTATCACCATTCAATATGAATTTTACGATTCATAAAGTAACATTAATGTCAGAATTCCTTAAGCCGCAATAAAACTTTAACCAGGATACCTACATACATTTTATTAACATGTTATGTTTCATCACTTCGATTTTATATGGATAAAATAAAACTTAACGTGCGGGTTGTGGTCAAAATTAAACTCTCCAATTTTTTTAATACAATAATTCGTACTTTTTGTGAAAGGCATAACATAATATAAAAGTCAATTGTCATTTTAATATCATGTAAAATAATTTGTAGAAATTGGTCTTTGATAAATTGTTTATTTTTATTCCTTAAAATATGATGGGCCAAAATCTATTTTTTTTTGTTTCAGTTCAATTTTTCCTTCTTCTTTTTTTTTATCTTTTTAGTTCAACTTTTGTTTTCTTTTTTCCTACATATGTATATGTGTATTTTAAACTTTCTTTTTAACTGTTCAAAGTAATGTCTTTTTTGTCATAATTTGAGTGCTCAGGAGACGTTGATTGTACCTACCAAACTATGCACAATAGCCATGCGGGAGCACTGGAGATTCTTATGTTTTTGTATCATGATTTCTTTGTTTGTGTTGTTCAGTGTTCTGTTGGTGTCTCTGTATATTAATTAAATAAATAAACTTTATAATAAAACGAGTGTGTTGTGGCCAACGCTATCAACGTAGCCCCCTCCCAATGGGTGACGTTGATCGGCAGTTTAATTTTTTTTATTTCAAAATAAATATTATATTTTTTTATAAGGTAGTACATATCAACGCAATTATTAGGACTTTTTCAGTTAATTCCGACAGTCGGATGTCGAATGCATATAGCACCTACGCCCAAAAATTTTCATCACTTGTCATGTATCACACATCAAAATATTTGTTCCTATTCATTAGATTTGTGATGTTTTCTGTGTGTCATCAAATGGTAATCTCTTGAAATCAATCAGTGTTACCAGTTCATAGAAGAGAGAATGCCCGAAAATAAATTTAAATATATTATTTCTGTTTTGGTGCAGATCGAACCCAGGACGTCTGCACAAAAGCCATGCCACAGACCTCTATGCTACTGCGGACGACATGTATTCGTATTCTCAATTGTCCTTTTCCTCATGACTGATGATAGCGGCTGCTGTTCGTCGTCACACGTATGGCCCGCCTCCATGCCAATCTGTTTTGGGCTGAACGCAGAGCACCAGTCACCGAAGACCCCATTGTGGACTTAACCAAATCGCTCCATCTGGTCGGTGAGCGACCACGAGATCTCCGTCCTTCCACGCTGCCCATCACAACAAGCTTCTCGAGGCAGTCCGGTTCCATTCTGGCAATGTGTCCAAAGAATTGAACGATACGTCTCATCAAAAGTCTCAATCCTATGGATTGGTTTGCAGAAGAAGTCTACATCTCGCTTTCCACTTCTCTCTATCCTGTGCAGCCCTTTTCAGCTCAACATATGTGGCGCAGTTCATGTCCTCGCACACCTGGGCCAAATATTCCCGTCGGGGGCGCCCCCTGTGGTTTGTCCCCTCAACCATTCCCTCCATTAGGTCATGTAGGAGTCCCTCGTGGCGCAAGATGTGCCCAATCCAGCGAGCACGTCTCTCGGAGATGGTATGATGGTATTATGGTACGTCTGTAACATAATATATCGTCGATTGACGATCCTCGATCTTTAGCTCGTCTAGAATTGACACATTTGGTCTTATGGCTGTCCATGGGATGCGCAACATACAAACAATGCGTATTCGTATTACATATAGAAAAAAATATATTTCATATTTAAAAACAATCTTTTTATCAGATAATTTCATCGCTGTTACTCTTTATGTTTTTTTTTCATGAAAAAAAATATCACGACTCCACGTTCATTGTATATATCAAGTTTGTAACTTAAATTTTAGTCGAATGGGGGGAGTTTGGAGTTTTTTGTTCATTATTTTCACGGGTTATAAGTAAAAACTTATGTTTTTCTGGCAATAAAACTTACCCTGAATACACATTAAGGGCGAAAAAAATAAAGTTAGAGACATTTAGAGAAAGAAGGTGAAAATAAAGTAAAAGAGAAGATATAAAACGAACCAAAATGATCAGTAATGTAATATTCATACATAACGAATGTCAAATTGTTAGATTTAAGATAAGTTAATAGTTAGATACCTATAAAATTGATGTCAGTTTTTTCAGGCAATTTTAATCGAACTGATAGAATCTACCAATATATTAATACGTGAAGCGAAAAGTTCGAACCATTTTGAGCAACCTGTGCGCAAAGAGAAGTATGAGTATAGTTAAATAATATATAATTTCTACTAAACACCATAATATTTGTAGTCTTGAATATACAAAACTATTCCAAACCGTGTGGACTTACCCTGCTTTCTTTCTAATTTTTTTTTTACGGCCCATCACGCAAATTCAGATCTCGGTTTTTGTTCTATTTCGACCGACGTTACACAGACTACTCACATTATGCGGAGTTGCTCCAACTACAAAATATACTTTAAACATTTCGATATAATACATACACCATAAGCAGATTTCAAAACATACATACATATTACAACAATTCGATAAATAGTACATGCCATAGTCACTTTCATCATTATCTATCTCGCATACATTCATACAATATAAGACATACACCATAAGCAGATTTCAAAACATACATACATATTACAACAATTCGATAAATAGTACATGCCATAGTCACTTTCATCATTATCTATCTCGCATACATTCATACAATATAAGACATACACCATAAGCAGATTTCAAAACATACATACATATTACAACAATTCGATAAATAGTACATGCCATAGTCACTTTCATCATTATCTATCTCGCATACATTCATACAATTTAAGACATAGGTACACCATAAGCAGATTTCAAAACATACATACATATTACAACAATTCGATAAATAGTACATGCCATAGTCACTTTCATCATTATCTATCTCGCATACATTCATACAATATAAGACATACATAATGCCGTATAACACAAAATAAACATTTACATACAAACAAGACATTTTAAATATATAACTGTCTTATAACTTATAACTGTCTATCAACATCACTAAAACTGCTACCACAAAACACATCGTCACAAAACTACAAAAAAAAACGCATATCACCATGGATAAATAACACCGATTCAGATCATATCATTACACCTAATTATACCTAATCAAACATATTTAATAATCATATTTTTTTTTCTCAATAACAATTTAATGTATAATTTAATTCAAGAACTTTAAACAAAATGTACTATTCTAATAACTGTTCTAATGAACACCTCGGCACAGGATTTCCTAGTGAGGTGTTTATCGTACCCTAGCAATTACAGGTACTTATCAATAACACACATACACATACTTATATGTACACATATACTTAACTTCTAGCTCTAGTATGTAATAAATACATTATATAATATGGTACATTTAGTATTATATTATTTGTCACTTTAATGTTTAATTCATATTTGTTATTGGGATTTCATTCAATTTTTATTATTTATTTATGTATTTCTTTATCACACCATTTAAATAATCTTCATTAAAAATAGATAACTTCTGCCCAACTAGGTATATCTAAACAATATAAACTTAACTGTTGTACCTACAGAGATTAAAAATTGAGACATCATGATATGCATATACATATTGCGTATGTAGGTATATGGTATTATTGGGATTCAATAAACTAATCATATATTTTGTATCATCATAATATAACTTTACTTACAACATCACTTCGTGTATGTTATCAAATAAATACATAAAAATAGTGAAAGTTTATTTGAAAAGACTACAAAAAGCTAAAATGAAGTGTAAATTTTATTATTATTATTATTATTATTATTCACGTAAACTTTATTTATTCATTTTTTTGTATAATCGTAAGCTTAAAAGTGAGAAATATAAAATTATATGTAGCATAATGGTTTTATGGAAGTGGTATGGTATTTGAGATGTTACGGAGCTTCGACTCTGACTCCGAAAGGTCGGAACTTCCGATTGATTTTACAGCTCCGACTTCGACTTCGGCTCCGATAATTTTGAATCGGAGTTCATAACGAAGGTTGAAACGTAGCGAGCGACCGTAGCCAGAACCCGTACGTACAATATTTGACTTGTCGCCCGAGGAATCCTCTCACAATTTGCTACTTTTAGTCACATAATTTAATTTAAAATTTGAAATTATGTATGACTGACTAAAGATACTGATTACTGAATTGTCTCTACCATTTCATTAGGCCTTCCCATAGTCAACTTAACACATCTGTCTTCTATTTCGCCTCCGACTCCGGCTCCGACTCCGATAAATCAGATTTGAAACCTCCGACTCCGACTCCGGTTCCGGCATATTCACCTCCATAACATCCCTAGTATGTATGTATGTGATATATTGTATGTATGTATGTGATATATTGTATGTATGTATGTGATCATATCGTATGTATGTTTACAGAGATTTAGTCCGGCAGAAAATAGAGATATGTTGTGACTGCTGTGAGATGGTGTGCTTGGTGCAAACCAATCTTAAGATTGTGACTCAGAGGAAGAAAACAAAATAAAGAAATGCTCTTAATCTACATTTTTTTAATGCTATCATTCGAACCTTTTCGAACTTACACTCATCTTCAGTGATAACAAGAAGATGAGTGAAACTCTGAAAACTTTTTAAATACTTATTTCAAAATACAAATCGAATTTTTTTGTGCTTTGATACTTCAGGATATGTACATACACACTGTCTGTCATATATCTGCGTATAGTATTGAAATACGAAGATGTGGGACCTTACGCCCTCGTTTCTCACCACCCTCCTGTGGGTGCACTTTAAAAGCTTCGTGAATTTTTCATACCTTGAGTCGCTACTGTCAAATCGCTTGTCACTTAGAGTGTTTTATTAAGTGCCACAGAGCTCGCCTTTGGAAGGTAGGTGTACCCACATACTTCACGATGACATCGTTCCACCTTTTCATATAAGGTTACTCTTGACGGTAAACATATCATGCCGTGTCCCTTATGGGACAGACAAGTGATATAATAATTGTAAGTGATATCATATATAATTACTCTTGATGGTAAACACAGCATGCCGTGTACCTTATGGGTAAGACAGGTGATATAATAATTGTAAGTGATATCATATAAGATTACTCTTGATGTTAAACATAGCATGCCGTGTCTCTTATGGGACAGATAAGTGAAATAATAATTGCAAGTGATATCATATAAGATTACTCTTGATGGGAAACCTAACATTCCGGGTCCCTTATGGGACAGTCAAGTGATATCATATAAGATTACTCTTCATGGTAAACACAGCATGCCGTGTACCTTATGAGACAGACAAGTGATATAATAATAATTGCAAGTGATATCATATAAGATTACTCTTGATGTAAAACATAGCATGCCGTGTCTCTTATGGGACAGATAATAATTGCAAGTGATATCATATAAGATTATTCTTCATGGTAAACACAGCATGCCGTGTCCCTTATGGGACAGACAAGTGATATAATAATTGCAATTGATATCATATAAGGTTACTCTTGTCTTATTTTGAATTGTATCTCAGGCAACGAACATCTACTGTGTCAAATATTAATTAAACATGCACCCAATAACAAGTTGCTACTTTAAGGAGACTAACGAAGTTAATCATCTCACAGATTCCGACTAAAAACAAAATTAAAAACTGTATCTTCAAGGGAATCGAACCCTTTGATGTCTGATATCTAACTACTTAAGCCATGTAAGCCGCTTCTTTTTTTATTTTCCACCAAAAGTGTAAAAAAATATGTATAAAATAAAGACACTGTTGAATGGTGGTATTTGATTTCTGTGCTGGCGGAATAGGTACAATTCCCAAATGAGGGGAAATATGATCGTTTGATTTATGATATTTAGATAGTGCGGGGTTCAAATTGTAGAATTTCATAAAAATACATATAAACATACATCATGCCATGTTCCTTCCGAGGTAAGCAGAGAGAACCGAGCGCCATACTTCTCTATTTTTGCACACATTCCTGCCTTCCTTTACATCCATGAATTGTCTCATACATGGTCGTCGATTGTTCAAGTTATTTACATATGTTTCCTTCTTTCAAAATATCATTCACATGGTCAGGCCATCCCGTTTTGGGTCGACCCCTGCTATTCACTCCACCTCTTAAACCCATGTTTATTTTTTTGGCCAGTCGTTCATCGTTCATTCTTTCAATATGTCCAAACCACCTCAAGGCATTCACTTTCATTTTACTTATAATATCCTTCTTTATCTTGCATTCTCTCCTAATGTCCTCATTTTTTAATACATCATATATCGTTTTATTACATACTCTTCTTAATGATCTCATTTCTACAGCATTTATTCTATTTTCATGTATCTTTTACCAGGTGATAAAAATAAAATTATAGGTTAAAATTCTATATTTTAAATTTATTCTGTTTTTATAGAACGATCTTTCGCCTGACAAAGGACTTTTGCAACTGATTATGTAAAAATCAAATATGTACTTTGAATCATTATATGTATAATTATGTTGCTTCTTTCTCTTATGCTAGGCTTTGATGTATGTATGTCATTGGCAGATGTTTTGTTCTTTTGCGAGATTGACTCTTAGCTATCAATCAATCTCTTCGGTGTTTTGCCTGACGGTCATCTTCTTTCGGGTCGGTCATGTAGCGTTAAGTTAGGAATCCTGGATGTCTAAATTCTATTCACACGCACATTCCAAAATATAATCCTAATTATATTTCAAAATAATATATTTTTTATCAGTTAAAAAGACTCTTCTCAAGTAAAACGATTTTCCTATCAAAAAGGAATATTTAATCTAGTTACATTTTTACCGATATAAATAAAAAATATATATAAAGATACCACTTTTGTATTCTACATCACGGTATTGACTGCGACTTAATCAAGTGTGATCTGTAATCATAAAATGAATGTCGTATCTGGATTTTGCCGATGATAAATTATTATTACATGCCATGTCATAAATATTACTTCATGAAAAATAATCCCAAAAGAATGTGTGTTCGAAACGGTAAAATGCTTTATTGTGTTATGAATTTGGTCGTATTTTATTAATTGTTACTGGGTTTTACGAAAAGTCGTATAATAACCAAAGGCGCTTCGCGTGATCATGAACGGATATATTCAAAAAATTATTTTTTTCTCGGGATAATTATATATTTACCGATTTGCTGATTTATTAATTAATTAATTTATATATTTATTAATTGATTTATACATTTATCAAGTTATTGATGTATTTATAAAATTAATTTATTGATGTATTACTGTATTTTTTTAAATATTTATGTATTTATTTTAATGAATATTTATAAATATTTGTGTATTTATTTTAATGAATATGTATTTTTTTATCTAAATAACTATTATTTAATGTACTTATTTAATAAATTTATTAATTAATTTATTTATTTGTTTATTTATTTATATATTTATTTATTTATAAGCTATTTATTTACTTAGTTATTTATTTATTTACATAACAATTAATTAATTTATGTAATTGTTTATTTTTATATAACTTTTAAGTAACCAATTTTTATATAAAACTTTTAGAGCTCACGGTTATTTCATTTTTAAATTTATACATATTTATGTCATTAATTATTAAATTATTTTTCATTTTTTATTTATGTATGTGTTTTTTATATATTTCATTAATTATTATTTTACGGCTTATAATGCTTTTTATAAATATATTAAAAACACATATTAATAACTAAAACACAAAAAAGAAAACAGTAATATAGTCTTAAAAAAATACTTAATTTACCGAGCCACGAAGGTCAACTTAACGACAATGTGGTTTTGAATTTGGAACTTGTTTTACGAACTTGGCTGTGAAAAAATACTATAGATAGTTTTTTGTTGGTAAAAAGATTTTCCGAACAACCTGTATTTTCTGTGTCAAAGAATGGCGTGTGGGAGACCATTAATAGCTTAAAACAAATTGGCAGATTAATAATTTGTGGAACCGATGGAACCCGAAATGGAATTATAGATCATAACCGACAATGAATAATTAGTTAAAAAGATATGTTATATTCGGCATAATACCACAATGTGGGGAAATCAACGATAGGTGCCCGGGTACGCATTATAAGGAAGCACGATATCATATATAAGGAAGCACGATACATGCGCATATTCCCACACACCACCTATAAGGCACAACATTCAAAATGGGTGGTGAAATACATAGCTGAACTGATGTTATTTTATTTTTTTTAATTACATTATTTCAATTACTTTAATTAATTTTGCCTGTTGTATTTAAAAACGTAAATCTTTTTGGAATAAATCAGAAATTTGAATCTATCGCTTTATAAAATATATAAAATTCGTAAATCACATTATAATTTTGATGTAAAAATATTTAATTGTTCGTTTTATTTTGATGAAAAAAAAATTATTGAAAAAAATTATCGGTTTTGCTCAATGCCAAGCATCGTCAAAATAAATTTAAATTTAAATCCGTAAAATTTAAAATGTTCCAAGGTTGATCAGCATTACCCCGTATTCAGTAACTAAAATAGGAACATACTTAAATTGTAGATTTTATAGTTACGGTCATATTTCAGCGTTATAAAATATCAACTTGAACTAAATGGAATAGGAACGTACCTATATTGGCCGGAACGTTCTTAAAAAGTTACCTACTGAATAAGACGTATTTTGAATAATTATGAAAATAATAAAAATTTCATAATTTTCATAATTATTCATAATACGTCTGATTCAGTAACTTTTAAAGAACGTTCCGCCAATATAGGTACGTTCCTATTCCATTTAGTCCAAGTTTATATTATATAACGCTGAAATAAGACCGTAAATCTAAAATCTACAATTTTATAACGTTCCTAATTTAGTTCCAATAGTTACCTACTGAATAGGGGGTATTGTGTAGGTACCTACCTACTTTACTGTACGATTTCCCGTTTGTAATTTATCCCCTTTTATAAGCTCATGATGTATTCATAAATTGTTTCTGACCTTAAGTATAATTTAAGGCGTATGCAAAATTCTTACTTCAGCAGAATTATTTGGGTAAATAACTAACTGTAAGCACAAAATTTATTATTATTTTAATGATGTACTTACAACATTGTGAAACATGTAAGATATGATTAACTGTCGAGTATCTACTATCAAGTTTGTTGCTACAAACCATAAACTGCTAATGAATATAATATGATTACATGAAAATTCTTGGAAACACAATTGTTCGAATGCGCAATTGTACGAATAAAATTTTTTCGAAAATCAGTTATCAGAATGACAATTGTCCGAAAGCAAATTATTCGAACAAACATTTGTTGGAAAACCAATTGACCGAATTTAATATATTTTTGTGTTATTATGTTACCTCCTTTGACATATTTGTTGCCAGTAAAATATATTTGATGAAGACTATTATTACTTGTTGTATTATTGTTGGGTACGTATGTTTGCACATTTTTAATAACTGATGTTTGACAGCGCGGGATAGCCTAGTTTGTACACCAGTTTATGTTTATCTAGTATTCACACCAATTTAGTTATTTTATTTTAATATTATAGCTACTTTTTTAAATATATAATGCAACTGTTTCACGCCAGTCGCAATTATAACTACAAACAAACCTAACCAACCTATTTTTACCAAAGTTTTGTAGGTTTAGGTTTAAAAAATAGGTGTACATCGTCGTGTTGCGTCGCCATGTTGTTTATTCCATAGATGTACTATGTAGATGTAGTACCTACTCCGTGCAAAAAGTGAGTCATTTGTTTTCGATTCATACAAAATTTGCTAACTACGACATGTATGTAGTATAATATAATAAAAATCTATGGTTTATTCCTCTCACAATACTACCAACATGACGTCATAAAAATTCGAACAATTGTAAATTCTGATAATTGTTTGTTCGGAAAATTGTTTTTCGAAAAAATGTGATTCGAATAATTGCCATTCGTAAAATTGATTTTCGTAAAATTGAGCATTCGAATAATTGTTTTTCGAATAATTTTCCTGTCACCTGAATATATGTACATACATAGGTACTTAAATATTTAATTTGCAAACATCAGGGGGCAAGTCTGGTTCAATCGGAGAAATCAAAACCCTCGTGATTACCCATATCATGGATTTAATTATAATATGGAGTTATACAATATCTTTAGATGTCATAGAACTCCATACGATAATTATATCCATAATATGGGTAATCACTAGGGTTTTGATTTCGCCGGTCGAACCAGACTTGCCCCCCCAGAGCTCTTTGAATAAACCCGTCGAATCTGTAATAACCAGTTATTTTATGCACGATCTCATGTATTATGTGTTTCCACCGCAGTTAAGTTGAATTCGATTTTGAGCTCTATTTCACACAACACCGGCGATTTTTTTTTCAAGTTGATTGTCATGACTACAGATCAGTATGCGCCGTACGAAACACATGAGCGCTTACATGATAGTTATGTCAAACTCAATCTATTGCACGTTCCTAATTTAGTTCCAAATTTTTTGTCATTCGATATTTTTGTTTGAAAAGTATTTTTATTTAATGTTTTGGTTGATTTTGAGTCCATATGTACATCGTTTTTTATGTTTGCATACGTCTATTGGTTTTTTGATTTTTGAATTTAATGTTTTTTATTTTTGAATTTACTGTTTTGTTTTTTTTTTATCCTTATGTACTTATATATTTTTTTTATGTTTGCTTACATGTATTTTTTTATTTTTGTCTTACTGTTTAGGTTTAAGTTTTTTTTTTGCAAAGTGTATACCTAATTGCTTTTTATATTCTATCTATTATTATCATCAATATGTGTTTTTATCTATGTATGTAAAAGGCATTTTATGCCGTTTATAAATAAATAAATAAATAAATAAATAAATAAATAAATAAATAAATAAATAAATAAATAAATAAATAAATAAATAAATAAATAAATAAATAAATAAATAAATAAATAAATAAATAAATAAATAAATAAATAAATAAATAAATAAATAAATAAATAAATAAATAAATAAATAAATAAATAAATAAATAAATAAATAAATAAGTAAATAAATAAATAAATAAATAAATAAATAAATATCAATAATTCCAATGGATTAAATAGCTTTTTATCTGTTTTTCTCATATCTCGTGTAAAAAAAAGCTTTTGATATTATTTGAACGGATCATAACTACTTCATGGGATGGCATGACCATGTGAATGATATTTTGAAAGAAGGAAACATAAAAAGTTTGAACTATTGACGAGCATGTATGAGGCGATGCATGGATATAAAGGAAGCCAGAAATGTGTGAAAAAATAGAGAAGTATGGCGCTCGGTTCTCTCAGCTTTCCCCGTAAGGGACATGGCGTGATGGTATGTATGTATAACTACTTCAAAAATGTCAAATGTAAAGTTGAACCAGTGTAAAACTACCCCCCCGTTGACAGTTCAATTTGACATTTGAGTTGAATCACGGTTTAACTTTTAATCCATGTTTATAAATAAGAAAAGTGATCAAATTATGGGTTCAACTGTATTTCAATATTTGAACCATGTTTATAAATAACACTGTGGATTACTCCGTACCACCTCATCTTATGCACCAATCCCACGGCCTAAAATCGTAGTTTATATCAGCTCCGTAGGTATATTCTTTACTCTGTGGCACACTACTTATAAATTCAGGCATTTAACCTGATTTTATAAAATAACATGCTGACCATAGAATCTGTATTTCTCATCAATTCAATACTGTTTGGATGGAGCTCAAGATATAAACAATGTTAATTTTTTGGCAACGAAAGTACGACATATTGGGAAACAAATTATCGGTACAATATACTTAGCTAAGACTAGGTCCGATTCGATCTCAGCAGAGTAATCTCTTGCCAAAAGTCAAAGTGATAATAAAACGAGTGGGTTGTGACCAACGCTATACTTCTCACCAGCGGCGACTCTATATAAAGTGCGTTGGATCAATTGCACTACCAATTTTTAAATAATATATTGTAAAAAATAATATTTAAATATGTTTTAAAAATAATATTACGCTTTACTTTATTAATGTTATTTTTTCAAAATAAAATAATTAGTAAATACACTTTATATCTTCGCGATCGATATAATAGAAGACCGCAATACAAATATTATTTAGTACTGCGTGCGATATTCATAACGCACCGAGTTAAAATTGTCTATTGTATAGCGTATGTATGAACAGACAGAGATAGTCCCGTATTAGATGAGAAAGAGATACTTGTACTTAATAGCAATGCATTCATTTCACAAATTTCGTGCATTGCACCAAATTATCATATCTTAGATGTACTTAGAATATATATCTCTATCTCGCTCTCTCTACTATGTTCGCAATTAGTATTAAAACATGAATATTCGCGTGTTATCTTTTTTCTTCGTAATGTAAACACTAGGTATACATGAGCATTGATCATGCGCAATTAGAATAATTTGTCAAGTTTTAGTCATTTGAAACAACACTTTGTTTATATCGTATATTATCGCTTTTTACAGGATAATCTAAATCAATAAATATTTGTGTATAGTTCAGATATGTTTAAAAACGAGTGAATTAATAGATGTGTTTTACATTAAAAGTAATAAGTCTTCTTTTGAAAATAAATTAAAAATAAATCGTGGTCTTTCAAGACCAATGTTAAATATTAAACAACAATGCAAAATTAGAACTAAGAATTTTGTTCGTGTTTTTAAAATGCAGTTTTATGATAATATTAAATGGTTATGTTGTTGTGACAAATTAAATAGTTTATTTTGTTTTCCATGTTTACTATTCGATGGCGACTATATCTACTTGGATTATAAAAGGTGTTAATGATTTGGCTTATTTATCTGAGAAATTATTTTTTCACAAATTAATTTACGCAATACAATAAATTAATCTAACTTAGATACTGTTGACATTAGATATAACACAATTATATTGTACATAGATATCGATCAATAACAAATAGAAACAGCGCAGGATTGAACTTCTTTACAAATAGGTAAAATATTTTGAATATGTATATTATTTATTCTATGATTATTTCATTTTTATCCATAATATACCAACGTAGACGTATATATCTATGTAGATATATGTTAATGCATATCGATTAAATACCAATTAATTTATTATTAATTCAGGAAAAAATTGCACTACCAAAAATTATCGAAAATACGATCTACCAGTCGCCACTGCTCCTCACTACCATGTCACTTCACAAAGTATTCAAATTTTGTATGGAAAAATTTCAGCATTTTCATGAAATGAGTTTGTTGAATTTGATAATTTTTCAATGTCATTTTATGAGAGTGAAAACATCCTTATAAACTGCGAATTCATAACTTCACAATGTATCTTCTTGGGGTAGTGAGGAGTTAAAAAAGCAAGGCGATTAAATCAATTAAAAAATCGTAGACTTGAGAGCTTTCGATTAATTTATTTATTTATTTTTTGTCAACAATTATAATGGAACATAAAAAACATTACAGTCAATCATCTCACTAGGGTTGAACCTGTATCGAGATGAGCGACTTTACAACAACGAGTGAAATAAGAACAATATTATAATTTTTGAATATTGAATAACAAAACAAACAAAAACATTAACAAACACTAAGTCAAAAAAATATTTTTTAAACAAATACTATGTTACAATGTTGTCTGCAGTTGGGCACAAGGAAGATAACTGTGACAATAATATCTATGCACCCAACACACAGACAACTAACACAAAAGAACATGACATGTATAGGGTGACCATATACTTCAAAGGCTACCAAAAAAATGAAAATATTAAAATAAAAATGAATTGATGGGAGAGGTTTTAATTAAAATGTGCTGCTTGACATTGCTCTTGAACAAAGCAAGCGTTTTCAATGCTTTTATATTATTTGGAAGGAAGTTAAACAGTAATGGTGCATGATAAAAATAATTTCTCTGTCCAAATGTTGATTTAACAATTATCGGCTGATAATTTAGAGAAGCTCCCAGTCTAGTGAAACGCACCTGCTGAGTTCTCTGTGCCAAATCAATGCAGCTGTAAAATTTACACAGTGCTTTCAAAATGTAAAGCTCCCTAGCATTCATAACTTTACACTCATTATATAATAGTTCAGATGGATATACAAATTTTTTTCTATACATGACCTTCAGGATCAATTTTTGTGCTATATTTAATGGTTCTAAATTTGTTCTGTAACAACCCCCCCAGCATACTATGCCATATGACAGCAAAGACTGAACAAAAGAGAAATATACAGTTTTCAGTTTATCTTTATCCAAAATATATCGAAGATCTTTGAGTATATATGTTAATCTTCTAATTTTATTAGATATAAGAAGTATGTGTTCATTCCATTTCAAAAATTTGTCAACTTTTACACCAAGATACCTGATACTGTCCACTCTTTCTAAGGATTCACAAGTGCAAGTATGAGAACAATTATGTATTATTACAGGTTTTTGAATTGAAGGTTGGCTTTTGGAAGAAATACTAAAAGTAATATATTTAGTTTTGCTTGAATTTAAGGTCAAAATATTGTGATCAAGCCAATTTTTTACAACATTTAATCCAAGATTACATTTTGAATATGTTGCCTCCCAAGAATTGCCAGTAAATATTAACACGGTATCATCCGCAAAAGTAACAATAGTGCCAGAAATATTTAAGTTACACAGATCATTTATGTATATTAAGAATAAAATTGGGCCAATAACACTGCCTTGTGGAACACCATATGAAATTTGATTATTCGAACTTTTATAGTCATCAATTTCCACGTATTGTGTTCTACCACAAAGGTATGTTTTAAACCAATTCAAAGTCTTATCGTTAATGCCGAGTGCTTTAAGTTTTTTGAGAAGGATACCATGAGAAACAGTATCGAATGCTTTCGATAAATCCAAAAACAAAGCTATAGCCTTGTCACCCGCATCTAGCGCATTTACTATCATAGAAATCAACTTTAGAATAGCATCACTTGTCCCCATGTTCTCTCTAAAACCAAATTGGTTAGCTGAAAGAATTTTATTAGATTCAACGTAATATATTAACCTGACTTTAGCTAGTTTCTCAATTATTTTAGATAAGGTATTAAGTAGAGATATAGGCCTGTAATTATTTATATTTAAACTGTCACCTCCCTTGAAAAGGGGAATCACTTTGGCACTCTTGCAATGATCAGGGAATATACCAGTCTTAAAGCTAAGGTTTACAAGGTGTGATATAGGTTTAGATAAATTTGAGCAATGCTGTTTATAAATCATAGAACTGATGCCGTCACTACCACTAGAGAAGCCTGATTTAAGATCACCTATTACTTTTGATACTTCAGCATCATTTGTCGGTTTAAAATAAAAGTTTGAACAATGATCACTGTAAGCTGGTTGGAAGTTGTTCACCAGGACTTCTTCAGTAGTTTTGTTTAATTTACACAAATTATTGGCAAATTTTTGACCTACTTCACTAAAAAAGTTATTGGCATGATTAGTTTATAAGTTAGGGTTATCTTTCATTAGCACAATATTATCATTTATTTTAAGTTTCTTTAGGGAAGGAGTATCTTGTTGCAAATTTACAGCTTCTTTTATAATTTTCCATTGTTGTTTTGTATCACCATCAGCCTTATTAAGCCTCTCTTTATAGTATGATTGCTTTATTATTTTAATTAATTTGGTGCACCAATTTCTATATCGCTTGTAGTAGGCTAGTAGTTCTCTATTATTTGGATCCCTTCGTTGTTTAATATGTAGTTTATCACGATTTTTGAGACATTTGATGATTCCAGAAGTAATCCATGGTTTTAAGTGTTTGGTATTAATATGTGTTATTCTCGTTGATGAGCAATTATCAATATGAGTTTTTAAGCACTTTATGAAGTTTACAGTAGCTTCATTCACATTATTTGAATTTAAAACGGAGTGCCAAGATTCTCTATTTAACTTTATTTTCAACTCTTCATTATCGACAATTATTTTGTATATATCTTCCTTCTTGTGAATTCTTTTTAGAGTGAGATTGGTATATTTTAACACTGTGGCAAAGTGATCTGTAATATTAGTCCTGTAAACAGCTCCTTGATGATTGAGTTTGGATTTAATCATTATATGATCGATGCAGCTTGTATTTGTTTGTGAAATTCTAGTAGGTGAATTAATTACAGATTTTAATCCATAGAATGTCAAAAGCGACAAATATTGTTGTGTTCTTGTACTATCTGTATCTAGGATATTTATATTAATATCCCCACACAAAACTAAATTCTGATGCATTGATTCCGAAGAAAGCAAATTATCCAGAGCCTGCAGAAAAGTATCTTTATTTGCCTGAGATGGAGATCTGTAAATAGCTATCAAGCTGATTGCATTATTTAGTAGAAGTTTCAAGCAGTTCGCACAAGGAATGGATACTTCCTCCACAGTCACTGATATATCTTTTTTGATATAAATGACAATTCCATCATTTTGAAAAGTGCTTTTATTTGTATTATAAGTGGAGAAACCATTAACATTAGGTATAGTCATTGTCTCTTTTAACCAAGCTTCGCTCAATACTATAATATCAAAACAATGTCTCATAGAGTTCAAGATGACAAGTGTTTCATCAAGATTTTTGTTGATACTTCTAATATTCATACAAAATATAGACAGTTTTGAGTCATTCAAAAATGCTTCACATGTTAAAGGACTATCAATATCATGACTTACCCCTGAATCATCATTCAAATCCAAAAGATAATCCAAATCCATTTCTTATATAAAAATAACATAAAAAAGACTGAAATAAGTTAACTTCAGCAATTACTCAATTATTCTATCCAAATCGTCAATATGCTTGATGGTAAATACTTTTGAAGAGATATCTGAATTTTTTCTAGTGAGGACCCTATTATTCTTAAACCAGACATATTGATAATGAAGTTCTTTGGCCTTTTGCTTTGTTTTCCACAAAAGTTCCTTGAAGTAAGGTGACAACACCTCACCAATATAAAAATTACGATTTGAATCCCTTGCCCTTTTTCTAGCCTCGAGTAGCGCCTGTTGGGACAGCGCATCATTAAATTCAACTTTGAATCTATGAAGGGCTTCCTTTCCATGGGATCTGTCAGCATAACGGGTAACTTTATTTATTTTTCCTGGTTGGATCTGCACATTCAGCTCATTTATAATCCTTTTAACAGTTTCTATTGGAGGTTCTCCCAACAAAATATCTACACCAGCAAGCTCCACACAATTTTGACTAATGTTAATCTGCTCTAATTCAGCGAGACGATTTTCTAGATTTTTTATTTTGACATTTTTACGTAAATTTTCTTCAGACAGGTGGTTTACTTCTTTTTTCAGGACAAGTAAATTTTCCAAGTTAGAAGAAATATCATCATATTTATCACTTAAAAATTCGATACTTTTTTTCATTTCACAAATATCCGATTCCAAATTTTTCCTTAGATTTGATGATTCAATTTCAATTTTATCAAAAACTTGTCGTTTTAGTTCTGCCATCTTTCTATCCATATATTTGGTTAACCTTTCATACTGGTCATCAACATTTTCATTTAGCTTGGATCTTGTTTGAACATTATTTTTGCCAGTGGACATTGTAATATTATTAATCGTAAAAAAAAAAAAATATGTAAACACAAATATGAATACAAAAAAAAATATGAATGATGGTCACCCCATTTCACAAACTATTTTTGACAAATTAATTTCAGTACACACGACTTCACTCTACAACAGTATTGTTACAACTAGTAAAATTATTGTTAGGGTTGTATTTCAAAAGATTAATGAATTCAAATCCTTTAGATATTAATAAGTAGGTATTATAATATAAAGAATATGGAAGAATATGGAAGAGGCCTATATCCAGCAGTGGAAGACAGAGGGCTGAAGAAGAAGAAGAAGAAGAAGTAGGTATTTAGGGTACATTGTATATATTTTGTAGTAAGTACAATTTTATTTAATTTCACTCTTGTTTTGTGGACTAAGAGCCAGCGACTTCCAAACTAAGGCAACAGTATAACTGTTTAATACTGTAACGCTTCATATTATAACTGACGCGTTAAAATAACAATATTCCATACTTTGAATGCTGCTGCCTGCGAAAGCCACCAGTACTGGTGATGTCGTTCACAGCATTCATACCCTGAATTGGAGATGGGCAGGCCACCCATAAATACCCTGAAATGTTAGCTTGGAGACCGCCAATGAGGCGGAAGGATGACATCAGCCGTCATGCTGGAGTCAATTGGACGCTGAGAGCACAAGATAGAGTGGCATGGAATGAGACGGAAGAGGCCTTCGTCCAGGAGTGGACAGGATTAGATTTAGAAGAAGAAGAATAAGTGTGAAGGAGTGTTATTCTCTTTAATGGTTATTGATACCTTCAAATCGTATCTACATATCGGACGTCCTAAAACAGGTTCACCTATTTGGACGTCTAATGAGAAAATATAAAAATAATACAGAATTTTATGTTCATATTTTAATTAGGTATCCTCCTGAAGCATTTCACTATTAAAAATGGTGTACTACGCTCTGTGCCAGAGTATTATCAGTTATGCAATTAGTGCCTGGGGTGGTGCTGCGCGTACATTACTGGATCCACTAATTAAATCACAAAAATTTGTGGTAAGAGTTATCAACAAAAAGCCTTTTAGGTATTGTTCTGAAGAACTTTTTAAGCAATTCAAAGTATTGGATGTGAGGCAGCTTTATACCAGATCATTATTAATTTTATTTCTAAAAAACAAACCTCCTCAAAAATACTCCATCTTGAAGAACACAAGAGGTAAAACATCGGGTAACTATTTGGTGCCAAAAATGAATACTAAATTTGGGCAAAGATTTTTTGTATTTACTGCACCTCGAATTTATAATAAACTGCCATCGGACCTTAAAGGGTTAACTCAATTCAAAGCCCGTGGTACCAAGTGGCTACTCGATGTGGGTAGAACCCAAAATGAAAGTAACGTTGCAACAATAATTTCTTAACTTATTATTTTTTGTTGTCTGTTTAGATTGTGTGTACCTATTTCACTTTTAAATCTGTATTTTTTAATTTAAAATATGTAATTATTCCTAATGTTTATTTTTATAGATTTCTTATTCTTTTGTTTTTTACTGTAATGTAATAATTTCACAAATGTACAGGTGGCTGCTTCAGAACAGATTTATTCTAGTGAGGCGGCTATCTTATATTAAAATAATGTATATGTTTATATGATCATAAATAAATAAATAAAATAAATAATTTTTTGCTAATACCAGATAACTTTAAACCTTTAATAGTAACCACGTAATATTTATCCCTAAACACCCGGTCTCTATTACCTCTTCTTGTTCCTTCCCAATCCTTTTTTCTTGCTATGATGTTTTTTTCTTTTTTTTTATTTATCTTGGTGTTATGTATATTTTCTTTGTTCTTTTGTAGCTTTCATTTTTTGTTGATGTACATGTATAATTCTGTCACTCTGTAATCTGGTTTGTTGGTAGAAAATGCCTAATGGCAATAAGCCCGCCAGTGTGCATTATATTTGTTTATATTATGTACAAAAAGTAAAATAAATAAATAAAATAAAATAACCTAGCATTAAATTTAACATATATTATCACTGTTATCTTGAAATTATTTTGTTGTTATAGGTATTTAACGCTGTATTATGTATAATGTAATTATGTATCGTTGCTAAATAAATAAATAAATGGCTCTACAGCCCATATCGAGCATTGGCCTCCAGCAACATCTTCCTCCAACCTTTTGTGTCACTTGCTGTGGTCTTCCCATCGCAGCCTCAGTCTCCCAACCTTTATTTTGCCACCTGGGTACCCCTCTAAGTCCCCTTAGTCTGGCACCCACGATGATGGTATTCTCTGAACATGCCAGGTCTATCTAAGCCTGCTAATAATAATAGTATTATTATTTATTAGGAGTTGGAGAGCACATACCATACGCTCTATGGAAGACCCTCAATAGACTCAGGGTTGGCGTCACCAGATGTAAAAAAACCTGCAAAGGTGGAGGTACCTGTCTGCATCAGATGACACCCGATGCGAATGCGGCGCAACCCAGGATGACAGCCACTTGCTGATGTGTCCACTGATGGGAGTGGTCTGTAGTCCTGGGGATCTGATTATAACAAATGACATCGCGATGTCAGTCGCTGCTTTATTGGATTGGTAGTGCTTAGCCGGATACGGAAAAGAAAGAAAGTATTATTATTACTGTGTATTAACGGGTGGTTAAATACGATGTTCGATGTGAACCACACCTAAACTTCAAGTTTTTTTCTGCATTTCATTTGACATTTCTCAATTTCAGACTAACTCAATTTGAACCATGGAAAGATACAAAATCGAGCAACGCGTTAAAGTTGTTCAGGCCTATTATGAAAATTTCGAAGAAAATCATCTTCAGTGATGAGGCACCTTTTCACCTCAGTGGATTCGTCAATAAGCAGAATTGCCGCATTTGGGCGAATGATAATCCAAGAGTGATTGTCGAAAAACCAATGCATCAACAAAGAGTGACTGTTTGGTGCGGTTTATGGGCTGGCGGCATCATCGGGCCGTATTTTTTCCAAAATGAAACCGATCAGGCAGTTAGTGTGAATGGTGTTCGCTATCGTGAGATGATAACGAACTTTAATGACCCGAATTGGAAGATATGGATGTGGACGATATGTGGTTTCAACAGGACGGTGCCACTTGCCACACAGCTAACGAAACAATGGCCCTTTTGCGCAAAAATTTGATGGCCGAATAATCTCACGTCGTGGCGATGTCAATTGGCCGCCAAGATCATGTGATTTGACACCGTTGGACTTCTTTCTTTGGGGTTATTTGAAAGAAAAGGTGTACGTCGATAAGCCAGAAACAACTCAAGAGCTAAAGGATGAGATCATTCGGCACATTAACGACATAGAACCTCAATTATGCCTCAGCGTCATCGAAAATTTGGACCATCGGATGGAGGTGTGCTGCCGCGGCCGCGGCGGCTATTTGGCCAATATTTTGTTTCATACATAATTGAGCTATACCAATATTATCATAATAAAAAGAAATGTCAATAATTTCCTAAATAATTTGTGTTTTATTCAAAATCAACATCGGCCCTTGAAATTTAACCACCCTTTAGAAGAGTGTGTGTGATTTATATTTCACCCTTCATTTAACTATCTTTTATGATCTTATTTTAAAGCTTTGACCTTAAAAGAGCTTCTAGTCGTGTCAGCATTTTATATTTATTGAATTTACTTTGCTTACAATTATTATTTTGCTCAGCTAGTGTGGGCTCTGATCTGTGATGGCAAAGAGCTTTGAAGAAATCCTCGAAGAAAGTTTATACGGCGATCAAAGAAGTCAAGAAAAACTCTTTGAAATAAAACGGATCTCGAACGGAAATTAGAGGCGATTGAATCTGAAATAAACGTAGAGTTATCACAACAGTACCTACACCCTCTTTTAGTCGGGTAGGGAAAAGAGGTTTTTTTTTATTGAATGCAGAGCAAAACCCGTTGAAAAGAACCATCGTCTGAATGAGGTAATTGAAAGGTAGGAAAGAATCTATTTATGATGTTCACTACTATTTTAAAAATCGTGGTTATGATATGTTTTATAAAAAGACTGAACATTTAATTATTTCGTACTTTCTTTTAACTAGGCATAAATGCTTGTACTATATGTGAAAGAAATCGGTCGTGGCAAGATTAGAATTCGCGATCTTATTACAAGATTTTTTTTTACTAATTCAAAGCTTAGTGATCGTCCAAACGACGAAATTTGATCTTAATTTATTTAATTTTTAAGTTTGTTAAGTCATTGGACCTAATCTATGACAAAACGAGTGGGTTGAGGCCAACGCTAAACTCCTCACTAACAAGTCACTCCATAAGCTTGATAATTCTTTACTGCCATTTTAATGCCAATGATGGAAATCCATTTGTTTTTTATTAATTTCCATAAACCAAAAAATAAAACAATATTTATTTATTCTAGTATAAATTTCGTAGGCCGGACCAAACAGAGATTACCAATTTGAAAATAAAAATTCAAATTTTAAGTTTCCTGAGCCTGGGGTCATTTTAAAATATTTGAAGATTAAAAAAATTGAGAAGCACTATTCAGATATCCTTCAGAATCAAATGAGGTCTATCAGAGCATTAGTTATGCATATTTGCAAAATTTTAAAAGAATCGAACGAGTTCTTTAGTCTATAATTCATAAAGAAAAATAAACACGCCGTACATAGCACACATCAGTAGATAGCACACAACACACTGCACACAGCACATAGCACACACACACACATCCATTATGATGAAACTTTCAGAATACAATCTCAGCATGATACTAGTTGATAATCACCACTATATCCCCTTGGGTTAGTGAGGAGTATAAACATCATGTATTCACCAAGAGGTATATATTTTTATTTTGATATATTGCAAATGTGTTTAAGTAGTCCAATTTATATTGTTTCACAGTAGAATATGAACTTCCTTTAACATGCTCAGTATTTGAATATGTGTTCTGTATTGGCAGTAGGAATGAAACTAAAATGACAAAAGGATATCACTAGGTAGTGAATAATAAAATGGATACCGTTTAAAGTGACAGTTCTTGACCAACACGTTTTTGATTTTAATGACTTTTTGTAATGTTGATTAATATTTTAATTCGTCCACAGAATGAAATCCATTGTTTTCCTATATTAAAATTTTATGGTTTCGAATTCATCGACTGAAATCGTTTAATAGCAATTATTGTATTACCTCGAACTGTACACAAAAAGAGTATTTAATTATCCATCTTCAAAAGCGTTATTCATTTTATTTGTTAAAAAGTTGTTAAGGGGGTTGAGCAGGGGGGCACCTTTCCATTCATTGCAGTCGTGTGATTTCAATTAAAGAGAAGAAATATTAATATCCTTCATGAAAAAGACGTTTAAGGGGGTGCCATTAGAAAAACAGTTGTATTTTAAAGCTGATTTAATTTACCCACAAGCTTCTTTTCCCTAAGTGTGCAAACCATAATACATGAAATATTTCTTTATTTTATATTTTTACTCCTCACTACCCCACGGGGATACATTGTGGAGTTGTGAATTCGAAATTTTTAAGACATTTTTTTTATTGCAGATTATCAAATAGTTTCATGCTGATATTCTATTCTGAAAGTTTCATCACAATATCTGTGGTTGTGTACTATACTATGTTCTATGTGTGACGTGTTTCTTCTACTTAATCGATTACATATATACTAAAGTACACATTCGATTCTTTTCAAATTTGTATATCTTATAATCGCTTAGGCCACAATAAGGATATCTGAATAGTGCTTCTTATTTTTTAAACTGTCAAATATTTCAAAGTGAATCCAATCCAATCCAATCTCAGGAATTTTTTTTTTTATTTTCAAACTGCTTATGAGGCACATCACTTTCATAAAATGGCATTGAAGGATTATCAATTTATCATCATGAAATATTTAACAAAAATCATTTCATAAAAATGTTGAAAATTTTCCATTCAAAATTTGATTTCTTTGTGGAGTGACTTGGTAATGAGGCGTTGAGCTTTGGCCACAACCCACTCGTTTTCTATCGGCCTTATTCCTGAATAAAGCAAGAAATGTTTATCAAGTGTAATGAGCCTAACCAACACTGTTAATATAAATGTCAAGCCTTATTAATGGACAGATTATTATATTTACATGGATCTAGTCTGTGTATGTATATGATTGCGCAGAATATGTCTTAAAATTGGTCATTCTTTTTGTTGAAATAGTAGGTAAATGGTGAATCAAATTCAAGAAAATGTAGATACGTGACACTTGAAATTGAGATTAATGTTTGTGTCCGTTTTATCCCTGGATAAAAAAAGATAATATTTCTTAATATCCTACATTTTCTCAAGAATATACATACATATATCTTGGTATCTTGTCATTTTTATACAATGTCCATTTTAATCCAAAGTTATCTCAGTACCAGACCTATCTCAAAGGTAAATTCTTTTATCTATCAAGTCACGGATGTCCACTATCTATTCCAATTCATAGTACTGAAATTTTCAGCTCTTCAGTTGAAGTACATTCATCCGGATTAAGGAACTGTCCAAGTGCAGATAACTCACTAAACATATTGAAAAAAGCCTAAAGCAAAAATATCTATATGACGAGACCTAGTTTTCTTCATCGACCTCTTCCTCTCCTCTTCCTCTCCTCTTCCTCTCCTCTTCCTCTCCTCTTCCTCTCATCTTCCTCTCCTCTTCCTCTCCTCTTCCTCTCCTCTTCCTCTCCTCTTCCTCTCCTCTTCCTCTCCTCTTCCTCTCCTCTTCCTCTCCTCTTCCTCTCCTCTTCCTCTCCTCTTCCTCTCCTCTTCCTCTCCTCTTCCCCTCCTCTTCCCCTCCTCTTCCTCTCCTCTTCCTCTCCTCTTCCTCTCCTCTTCCTCTCCTCTTCCTCTCCTCTTCCTCTCCTCTTCCTCTCCTCTTCCTCTCCTCTTCCTCTCCTCTTCCTCTCCTCTTCCTCTCCTCTTCCTCTCCTCTTCCTCTCCTCTTCCTCTCCTCTTCCTCTCCTCTTCCTCTCCTCTTCCTCTCCTCTTCCTCTCCTCTTCCTCTCCTCTTCCTCTTCTCTTCATCTCCTCTTCCTTTAGTTTCCTTTTCATTGATATGATCTGTTTTTATATGCAATTTTTTTTTACCCTTTGCTTCTGTAAATCATTGTTATGTTATTACATTTTTGCCATAGTTCTCACTGTATTGTATATTTAAAATCTCAGGGTGGTTGGAAGAAACTGTCGACTGGAAATAAGCCCGCCAGTTTACTAATTACACGCAGAGAAAGTTACAAATAAATAAATGACTGTTAGTATATGGCTCCCCCTTAATAATAAAACCAGCAAGAAGAACAAAGGATGTATGTAAATTTATGTATTGTTAATTGAATGAAATTGTACATTTTGAACAAAGTCAAAGCACAGCTTCAACTTAGTAACTGTCTGTCTGTCTGTTGCTAACTTTTAATTACTTCAACTGAATTATTTCTTATTTCTGATACAACTTTAATCGAGAATCATTATTATTACTTTCTCCAATATCAAGTCGTGGTCTAAAGAGAAATTTACATAAAATTATCAGATAGTTTATCAATTATTAAAATCAAAATGTATATTATATTCTTGAACAAAAAATAAATCCTTCTGTGCGTAGCATGTAGATCGCAATTTTAGGTAATTGTTTACAAATACTGTTCCTCGCCAATCGCAATATTTTTTATATCACTATATATATTACGGGAAAAAATTTGGTGGTAAACTTACGAATAATGTATGAAGGTATCCATTACAATTTGTTAGTTTTCTGACACATTTTGAATTTCCGAAACACACAGCTATTTGGTAATTCTGCCACCAAACGACTAGCGTTTTGAAAGCAAATTATAAACAACCGCAATTCGCCACATCACACCCGTGGTATAAATATTAAAATACAGTATGTGATGCAACTCAATCACGCGAGTCGCAATAATAGCTACATACTGACCTAACCAACCTATTCAAACCAAACTTTTGGTAATATGTAGTTGTCATTAATTATCAAAATGCAGTCATAAATTTTTCAAGAAATGAAAATGTGAGTATCATTTAAATATATTTTTTAATATAATTATGTATATTGTACTAGTGTTCAAGTCTGGTGTTGAATTTCGGAAACATAAGTAGTCAGGTAACCAACAATTTTTATTATGGATTCCTTTATATATTTTTCGCAATTTTATTTTATTTTTCATAATTTTTCAAAGTCTTACCGCCAAAAGTTTTTATTTATTATTGCAATCGGCGAAGGACAGTACTTTTAAACAATTACCCTATTTTATTAATCAATTAAATTAAATAAAATACAAATTTGTGTAGGTACACCACTAAAATAATTACTATATTCAATGAACAAAAATTCCTCTAAATGTTTTCGGTACAAAGTTATAATATATAGACATAAAGTTAACATAATGGGTGAAGTGAAGGCTTGATAATATTATTATGTATGGTGGGGGGATATAATGAAGATATTGGTTAAGTATGTTTTTTATTGGGAAGAAATATTTAATATTTTTACTTTCCACACTATGGAATAGGGGAGAGTCATGATTACGCAAAATTTAAGAGTATTTTTTTACATCAATTTCTAAATGGGTATCATGTAGAGAATGCACACTATGAGTTTCGTCGTGATGTGTTTGTGTGTATGGCGTATACGCCGTACGCCGTAGCATTTATCTTTTTTGTGTCCTCTCTACAGCCCAAACTATAAGTCCGATCAACTTCATATTAACATCATATTATGTGTAAAGTGCAAAGATCTAGATCTGATTAGTTTTCCATACACAACTTTTGATTTCTTCTCTATGAATTCATCATTTACGTTGTTTTTTTTTGTGTCCTCTCTGCAGCCCAAACTATAAGTCCGATTGAAATCATATTGATATCATATGTGTTAAGTCCATAAACTTAGAGCTGATTAGTTTTCCATAGACAACGGTTCATTTTTTCTCAATGTTTCTTTATGATTTCATCTATTAAAACTGAAAAAAATGCTGTCACGACCTGGAAATTAGAGATATTTTAATTTGGTTTCAAATATTTATACAACACCAAGATTCTTCATAAAATTGTATTCAAAGTTAGTCAATGTTAAAAGAAAAATATTTAACGGTTTCAAAAATTATATTTTATTTAATGGATTTTTGTATGAAACTTATATGTAACAAGAGAATTTTTTTATGTTTGGCAATGTTCAGTTCTTTGATTTCATATTGATATAAGAATATTAATAGCTTGAACTTAGAACTGATTTGCTTTTCATACATATCATAAAATTTCTTCATATGATATTACGTGTCAAAATTGTCAAAATGCTCTAACGCTCTTTAAAACAAAATTTATCTGCTTTTATTAAAATATTTCATACAACATAAGCATTCTTCACAATACTGCGTTAATAGTTTGTCTATCTGAACATAATAATGTACTATCGTTAGAAAATTGATATTCCTCTTAGTAAAATTTAGAATGAATAAAAATGTATATAATAAGATAAATTTCTTATGTATGGAAAAGTTCATTAATTTGATTTCATATTATAATGTAAAGAGCTTAAACAAAGAACTGATTAGCTTTCCATGAATAACATAAAATTACTTCATATGATATCACGTGTCAAAATTTTCAAAATGCTCTCGCGTTCTTTTAAACAAAATTTATCTGCTTTTATTAAAACATTTCATACAACATAAGCATTCTTCACCATACTGCGTTAATAGTTTGTCTATCTTAACATAAAAATATACTATCGTTAGAAAATTTATATTCCTGGTAGTAAAATTAAGAATGAATAAAATATTTCATATAACATATAAAGCATATTTTACCATATTGAGATTGTCAATATTTGAAGAAGAAAAAATAAACGCTTACTATGGTGTGGAGAGTTTAGTGTTGGCCACAACCCACTCGTTTTGTTAGGGAATTGTTTTCAGGATGGGGGTACAAGATCAATACTACCACGGTCATGGTCTTGCATTTTCTCAACACTACGAGTAGTTGGAAAAAATTGCCACTAGCGCAGTGTGCAAGGATGTGTGAATTATTATTATTATTAGATGAGTATTGTGTTAGATAAAGTTTCTTTGTCACTCAGAGAGTATATACCTAATTACACAGCGGATTGAATCCCCGTAGCAAATTTTAAATGATTATTGCAGAAGCTAGATTTATTTTCAAACAAATTTCACTTTGTTGCGCACAGCAGTGTTCTGTGACGTGAAAACATTTACACACCCGGCACTGCACTGCACTGCACTGATATGCAACTCAAATACAGGGTGAACCGAAAAATAAACAATTAAAATTCGTTTGTTAGTAAAAATGTGTTTCGGTGACTTGTAGATTTATTATGTACAATGTGTTATGAATATGTTAGGTAAGGTTAGGTTGAGTTTTTTTATAATTACGTAATTTAATAATATTGTTTTTCCCCTGCTTGTTATGTACAAGGTGTTATGAATAGAATGGGTTTTTTAAAATTGTGTAATTTAATAATCCTTTTTTTTACCCAGCTTGTTATGTACGAGGGGTTATAATTAAGTTGGGTTAGGTTAGGTTAGGTTAAAGTTCGGCCATAAATATTAAGGCTCGTGAGAATGTAATGCATTTTTAATAGAAATTAAATACATTTTTTCTTGTGAGTTAATAATCTTCGCTAAATCAAGCGCATTATTGCGCTATGTTTGCACTCAGAGCAAAATTAATAAAACTCATCTTGAAAAATGAAAAAGGGATTCTCCGGAATGTGACTGTGGAGCAAGAAGCCAAACTATCCAGCATCTAGTAGAGGAGTGCCCGATACGGAGGTATGAAGGAGACTGGATGGACATCCATAGGGCGACTCCAGAAGCTGTGAAGTGGCTGGCCGAACGGGAGCCAAGAGTGTAGAAGGGAACTACTCAATGACGCAGCCAAAGGCGCAGGAAAAGCCGTAGCCATACAAAAAGTAAAGTAAAGTATCTTGAAAAATCAAAAAAATATTAATGTGGTAAATATTTGGTTTTTGCTTAAGAAAATGTCTAAAAAATGTATATTTTTGAATATAAATGCTCTAGAAATAAGTACATTATATGTATATCTTCATATATTCCGCAAACTAAACTTAAATGATTGTCCATGTGAACTAAATCAGTTAAGACAGGATTCGAACTCGCGACTGGATTATTCAACCGGCCCATTTTAAATAATATTTTAAAATTGTATTTTATGTTTATAAACTTAGAATATATTCCGCACAAAATCACATAAAGCACATAGTTCTTAGTAAATATTAAGAGTGGACAAAAGTCGATGCCCTGGGGCTTTCCTTTTAACGTCGAGAATTTACCGGAGGTCAAACGGTTTTCTTGCAATATGGTAGAGGTATTGACACACAAACTTTTTATTACCTCACAGGATATGTATCTTCGGCGGAACACCCTCCCTTTGTAGCATTTTTCTCGGTCAAAGGTTTTGTTTTAAGGCTAATAAAGCACGTCACAACAGGTACATGAAATTCATGGGGTCCTTTTATGATTTGCGGGAAATTCTCGATGGTGTTCAGGCTATTTAGATACTACAAGTCCCTTAGTGTCTTTTATTCACCAAATAAACTTGATCCCTTTGAAATCGGGTTAGCTTCGCTTCATTTCGTGACTTTATTTTAGATCCGATAAGATTTTCTATATCTTAACAAAGAAAACTAACATTCGTTGAAGCGCAAAAATTAAGATTTAACAAAAAACGACACAGAATTTTTTCGATAGTTTCATTAGTTCCAACTTTTTTTAAGAATGAATATACCTTTGAAACAAATACATACATGTTCATTACATCTTCATACATTACCTAAACTAATCATATATGCTTGTGTTTTAGGTGAACAAAATCAATCATGGCACTTCCACCACCCATCTTTTATTGAATTTTTATTTTTAAAAGTAAGATATTCAATTTTTGTCCTGTTGTAGTTCATTTTCAGATTCACTTGTAATGAAGCCCTACTAATTTTATTGAGCATTTCAGCAATGTCGTTATCGTCGTAAATTAGAACGACAATATCACCTGCAAACCGCAAGTTATTCAGATATTCTCCATTTATATTAACAACCTTGTCGGTGAAGGCTATTTTTTTTAATATGTCTTCTAGTACCAGGGTGAAAATTTTTGGTGAGATAGTGTCACCTTGCCAAACACCTTTATGTATTCTGACCTTTTCAGACTCTTGTCGGAGCTGTATAGTGTATATTGGTAGTGGCATTTCTATAAATATATTTAAGAAGCTGCGAGTATTGGAAGTCAATTCGACAATTTTTATGGCCTTCAAATACAGCCCAATGCTCTATTGTATCGAAAGCTTTTTCAAAATCTATAAATGCGAGACTTAATGGGATGTTGTACTCGCTTTGTTTTTGGACAACATTTTTTAGTGTTTAAAGATGGTCGTTTGAACTATATATACTGCGTAGTTGGTATGAGTTCAATTTATTGCATCAAACTGCACTGCATCAAACCAGTGGCAGGGAGCGATTGGAAGCGGTGTGCCCAGGAAAGGAAGGAGTGGAAGAAGGAGGAAGAGGCCTATGTTCAACTCTGGATGCAAACAGGCTAATGAAGAAGATATATAAATTTTCGTTTAAAATTTACGTAATATATTTTGTTGACTACAACAAGTTGTATAATGCTTGCTACATTGTTATTAACATTATATTAATATGTTCAGTGGTAACCGACGAAATTATATTTTCAAAATCGCCCTGTATGCAAGAGGAATATTTATATGCAAACCATGCAGAAGCCCAGATAGAAATATATCTACCGAGGTCTCTGTGGGAATTTTAATACCATTAGACTTTATATAACAAAATAGCGTTGGATTATACGCTGCCCTCGTACACAAACTCTGACCCCCCTAAAGTTATTTGAACCACAAGAGTGCTGAACCGTGTAGATAGAACCTCCTCCAGTTTTTAATATGAGAAAGAGATGAACGAATGCAAAACGGACAGGGTTTAGATGCTTCAAATCTTCATACGCGATAAGACCTGAACCCATTCTGCATTCAGGAACTTTAATCAGCTCCTGCTATCTATCCTAACCTAACCTAAACTTACTGAACCTAACGTATTCAAACCCTTTTTAACCTTAACCTTATTAAACTGAACATGGCTTAGCCTTTCATTACATAGGCTTACCGAACCAAACCTATACTGCGATAATATTCCTTTCCGCAGTTGGGAACTCAAGTATAATTTAATCTTAACCTTACTAAACTAAAAATAACTTAGTCTAACCTTTCCTTAGCTTACCAAACCAAACATATTCTGGGATAATATTTACCCTTTCCGCAGTCGGGAACACAAATCTCATTTAACCTTAACTTCACTAAACCTAACCTAGCCTAAGCTTACTAAACGTAAGCTCCTTTGTGTAAACCATCACCCATACAGCATTTATGAACTTCAATCAATCAATCTCTTCACTAATTTGAAATGAATTGAAATGAAATAAAACCCCTTAAGTCTCTGCATCGGTGAGCTAATTTTTGTACGCATTTTGTAAGGCGAAACATACACTATTGCGAGTGAGTCTTGACGCTACACGTAAGTGAATCTGTGACAAAAGACGAGGACAATCTACAACACCATTCAGTAATCTATGAAAAAAAGCAAGATCAGCTACTACTCTCCATATCTCCAAAGCATCAATAGAGCTAAATGATCTCAAAAATTCATAATTGATGTCAGTAGACTGAATTCCCATCTTAAAATTAATGTACCTCGAAAACTTGTTTTGAACTTTCTCAACCATAGAAATATGAATAGTATAACAAGGACTCGAAACAATTGAGTTATACTCCATTATTGTTCTAATTATCTTGTAACAAACGTCACTCTTCTCTCTGAGTCTTCTCTCCCTCTCCGAATCAACCAATCAGTAACCAGCTTTCTAAAATTTCGAATGTCATCGTCTTCGAATCTTTATATATCAGAGATTGGTCCACGATTTCGTTAAGAAAAATGTTACGCGCCTATTTGTTTTGAGATGAAGTAAATTTTAATCTCATTATCAATATTTATGTTGGGAGGCATGTGAATATTCATGAATTTACAATATTCATCCATGAGGGATGTATGCAGACACGAACGGTTGAGGTAATCAAACATATTTGTGTGTAAATTGTACAATAGTCGTAACCAAAGGGAGAAATTCGATAAATATGTAATGGAAGAAAAATTCGAGGCTCTAACAAAATTCTTGATGCTTGTCTCCATAAATCATTCAATATTGTCAATAGTGCCTATGTTGTAGGAATACAGAGATACTGCCTTTTGTTTCAGTTTCTTGTTACGAGCAAAATAATGGGATCCGTTACCGACCGTCGTTCATAATAATCGATTCATATCAGTAGGCAGCTGCAACAATCTAAACTAGGTAATGAACGGACCAGAAAATGTAACACAAATTTTACAATTATACTAATAAATATACATTAATGATGGTGAATCTGAATCAGAAGGATAAAATGACAAGATAAACAATACTACTACATGCCACAACGATGAGAACTCCATTACGCTATAGTGATTTATCATTTATAATATTTACACATAAGCATACATACAAACATATAAGTAAACGCTAACGTACACAATCATAAATTAGGAATAAATAAGTTTATTAGATTGTTAAATTGCTTTGTAGACATGTAGTTTCATAAAATGATTAAAAGTATTAAATTATGATCCTAAATTTGAAGAAGTAATTATAATATCTGTCTGAAAATTCTCATCATTAAAAAGGCACAGTAAAAAAATAAAAACGACTTCGGAAAAAATCAATGAAAATAGTACAAATCATGTTTTTTTTAAATCTAACACAACACATAAGACTGACAGGTTACAAAAAAAAATCAAGAAAAATTGATGAAAACATTTTTTGAAGTCGGTTAAAAATAAATAATATATAGATTATTTCTCATATATTATAAACGAAATTGAGTCGAACATACATATATTGAGGACAACGGTTAATTGAGGAGCCATTGGTACACTGGAGAGGCGACTGAGAACTGGCTCCTTAGACAACGTATCATTTAGCTCAAGAAAAGATAACTCAATGTATGGATGTGACAGTTGTCTGTCACATCCATACATTGAGTAATCTTTTCTCGTTTCTTTTATTGAGCTCAATGGCACATTGTATTGGGGGGTAGGTCGCAGTAAACCGGGCAGACCACAAGCAAGTGTTTGATATTAGTGGTAAGTAAATTGTAACGAATGTTTTTACCGAAAAATACAAGTGAAAGAAATGTGGATTAAGTTTGCAAAGATTTGAAAAGTATTGTGTGCTAGATAACAAATAATGCGTGCGGTGAAAGTAAAAGAGGAAGCCAGAAATATTAAGCTAAGTGGAAAGAAACATTTAAAAAGAGAGTGGAATCGAAAAAAGGGCATGAATGTTTTAAATATATGAAAAAAAAATCACGACAGTAACGAAAGAAAAATAAATAGTGCTTATGAATTATCTGGCGACGAAACGACGAAGGCAAACCATCCCAAATAAAAATGTTCTACTACAAATAAAACATTTTTTCAACCCCCACGTTTATTGAGTCTGCCCTGTGTTTGAAGTGAAGTTTGATTTTTTTTGTGTAATTTTGCTGTCGAACCGAGTTGATTTTTATTAGATAAAGGTTTCGGATTGGAAACTAGTCAGCGATTCATTATCTACGTGTTTAAAATATCAAATTCAAGTCGATATTGCTATCCAAGTCTGTTATGTGTCTTCAAACGCTTTTTGAAATAGTTACGTGAAACAGTGCCTTTATCAGTATAATAAGATTTAAGATTTTCTAACTATCAAATTCTTACTATAATGTTCCACATGAGGTGATTGCAGCGCCTATTCATTGCAGTGATTCTCAAAAGTGAAATAAATAAATAAATAACTAAATAAATAAACAAATAAATAACTAAATAAATAAACAAATAAACAAATAAATAAATAAATAAATAAAAAATAAATAAATAAATAAATAAATAAATAAATAAATAAATAAATAAATAAATCAATAAATAAATAAATTAATTAATTAATATATAAATAAATAAATAAATAAATAAATTAATTAATTAATTAATATATTAATTCATTAATTAATTAATTAATTAATTAATTAATTAATTAATTAATTAATTAATTAATATATTAATCTAAAGTAATAATCTAAAGTAATAAAGCAATCAAAATGTTAGTGTTTGTGTGTGTGTATGTGTGTGTGTGTGTGTGTGTTTGTCTCACGCCTTCTGAAAAACCAAGAGCATCTAAAAATCTAATTTATGTGCGAACGTGTACCTGTATACCTGATGCAGTGTCACGCTAAAAATAATGCGATAAAAATGCTGAATTTTAAAAATATTTCAATAATTATTTTTTTCATACAAAATTTTCCAAGTCGTATCTGTCAAAAAAGTATACATTTTGCACGCAAATATCTGTTAGTTTAAAAGTTAGAAGTACGTATTTACACGAAAAAAATATATTTTCAAGTATAACTTAGCGTTTGAGTGAAAAACATGGTGAATATTTTGTATAATTATAATGTTTAACTTATTTTTAATGTAAGCGTTTTGTACATGAACGCCGCCATTTTAATATCTTTTCATACAATATTTCATTTTCCTACCGAATGAATATGTTCTTGAAAATAATAAACCTTTGAATTAAATGTAATTATGAAATAATAAAATGAAACACAAGACATTACAGCAAGTTTTAAGACATATATTGTAAAAATGTGTTTATTATTAGTAAAGATATAGGCATAATAAAATTGCATAATTTGTAAATAATATTTGGTTTTTCTGACAATTTTCATTTTTATGGCATCGAACAAACCAATGTATGTAGGTACCTACATATTCAAAAAATGTCTCAAACCATTTGATATTTTTTACGTATTGGAATGGTTACTATGGTAACGGAAAGATTCTGATATTCAAATAAAATTTGTTATGAATCGAATTTATTTAGAACATTGTTGTAGGTAGGTACCTACCTATTATTATTTACTTACAAATCAACAATATACTGATTTCCTATCGGAAAATTATTTTATTTATTTATTTATGAATGTATGAATGTATGCAAGCGATGTGCTCCTAAACCGTATGTCCGATTACAATGAAACTTTGGCGAATTGTCGAGCGTGTGCCCGAGGTGGTTTCTGGATTTAAACTTTTTTCTTATTCTTCTTCTTCTTCGTGTATTTGGTCATTTTACCAATGAAAGCGGAATATCCTGGGAAAAGAAGGTCCGACTGTCCCTCCATCTCTTCGCAGGTCTTCCAGGACGGTTTCTGGATTTAAAATTTTTTCTTCTTCTTCTTCATCGTGTATTTGGTCATTTTACCTATAAAGGTGGAGTATCCTGGGAAAAGAAGACGGTGCTTACATCTCTTCGCGGTTCTTCCAGGATGGTTTCTGGATTTAAACTTTTCTTACCCGAATGAAGGGACGGGATGTAATTGAAGGGAAGGGAGGCACTAAAGGGCCTGAAGGGACGGGAGGTATTAAAGGGCCTGAAGGGAAGGGAGGTACTGAAGGGCCTGATGGGAAGGGACGTGATGAGGGATTGAAGGGACGGGATGTACTGAAGGGCCTGATGGGACGGGAGGTACTGAAGGGTCTGAAGCGACGGCTCCTGGAGTCTAATTATTTTTCTTCTTAATTTTATGTAGACCTTTAAGGACAGTTTTAATACAAACTATTTCCTATAGATTAATCTTCTTCTTCTTTTATGAAGACCTTTTGCTCAGTTTTTATACAATCTATTTCCAATAGTCTAATTCTTTTTTTTATGTATTTTTTCTTATTTTATGTAGACCATTGGGATTTTTTAAACAAACTATTTCTTATAGTCTTATACTTATTCTTCTCTTTTTTATTTAGACTTTTGGGTTCGTTTTAAGTCTAATAGTCTATTGAGCAGAAATATTATTAACGATATGCACACTTGATGAAAATACATATGTAAAAACGAATGGGATGTGGGATGTGAAGATGTAACCTGCACTAGAATCTTTTCAATACTTTTGTTTAATCAAATTTAAACCATTTATATCATCCTATTTTAAATAATTTTTAACACCTACATAATAATTTGATTTCGTTGACAATATTTAAAGAAAGGGAGCTGTGGCCATTACTGAATTCTTCACAACGTTTATATTCAAATTATTTACCATAGTTTAAGTCTTCTTCTTCTTCGTTAATGTAGACTTTTGTGTCAATTTTAAGTTCATCAGTCTAATTGTGCAAAAATATAATGCACACTTGATGAAAAAATATAAAACGAATGGGATGTGACCAACACTGGATCTTTTCAGTACATTTGTTTAATCAAATTTTAACCACATCCCAACATCCAAAATTACTAAATATTCAATAGGTAAGTACATATTACAATTTGTTTTCGATGATAATATTTAAAAATGGGGGTTGTGGCCAAACCAATCTCTTTACAATGTTGATAAACAGTCATATTTAAAACCATTTCGAATAGTGAAGAAATTGTATATTATACTTCATTCACACTTTATAGCAATATATAAAAAATAATGGGTTGTGGCCATCACTTGAACATTTTACAATCAAATTCAATCATATTTCAAACCACTTTTCATAGTCCGATTTTGCAAAATAATTGGGTGACAATATTATAAAAACGATTGCTTTTTCCTTCACAATTTTACATTCTTGGCCAACGGCGGGACATAAAAGCTAGTAAATAAATAAATAAACAAATAAATTAATAAAAAAAAAAACTAATAAATAAATCTAAATGAATTATTAAGTACCTAATTAAATTTATAAATAAATGATTATTCAATTAATTTTATTTTAATCACTTCACGAGTTGCCCTGCAGATTCGAAAATATCCAGTACTTCAGCGGAATGATTTTTGGTCAGTATCTGCGCTACACATGGTATAAGCGTCCCATTCACAGCCACGTAAACAAATATACTAATGTGTATGTGCTATCCATATTATTCCTGAAGGTTGACATATACATATTATACATATCTAGAGCTCATGGATGTAATTCATCCGCGAAATTTATTTAGCACGAAAAACAAAATATTTTTTCTGGAAGCGACAGTACCTATTTACTTTTCTCTCTGTAATGTGTTTTTATCGTAATTTATAGTTTGCTCCCTTCACACTTTATACCTAATATATCTGTCTCATTCCTTCACATTTTCACGTGAATGATGAAGAGTGACGGAAACGGTTCCCCCTCCCTATACTCAAAATCCCCACCAACTCCCTCATTTCTATCCTCCATTACATTCTGTATTAGGATATGAAATCCGAAATAAATTTGAAAAATAAATCAGAGTACTTTTATGGGCATTACAGTTTTTTTTATATCTTTACTATTGGATATCAAACTCCAATAAACATAATAGCAACGTGGGAAAAAAGTATATACTCGGGGTATAATATGTTATAAGTGTTACGAGGTTAAATACACCTATGTTTTTCTATAAATAAACGGAGATATTAATTTAATGAAAATTGAATATATATTAAAATAAAAATAACAATTAGGACTAGCATGTTCAGTTTTAATACAACCTTTAATGAAAACCGTTATTTTCTTCTTCATCAAAATTTATATATGAGCAAGGAAAAGCTACGTGATAGATATCATTTCCTTAGCTCTTTGGATGAATGTATTATAAAGACTTCATTGAGAGTGTAGAATGCTTTGAAACATTACATATTTTACATAAAAATTACTATGAAAAATATTATAAAGTTTTTCCTTCTTAATTATACGGTTGTTTTGAATAAGTCAACAAATCATTTCCATTTAAGTCAACACATTAATTCTCTTTTATTTCAAATAGGTATTATGAACAAATTTCGTTTGCTTCAAATAATTCAAAACAATCATTCTCTGTGTTTCTAATAGATACTTTGTGTGTTTCTAAGTCAACAAATTATTTCCATATTGTTTCACATAGGCATTATGAACAAATTAACGAGTTTTTAAATAAGTCAACAAATTATTTTCATATTGCTTTCAATAGGTATTATGAACAAATTAACGATTGTTTCAAATAAGTCAATAAATTATTTCCATATTGTATCAAATTGGCATTATAAACATTATTTCGATTGTTTCAAATAAGACAAGACAATCATTCTCTTTTGTTTCCAATGGGTACTATGATTAAATTAACGACTGTTTCAAATAAATCAACAAAATAATTCATTTTAAGTCAACACATTAATTCTCTTTTGTTTCAAATATGTCTTCTTCTTCTTCAGCCAGTTTTCATCCATTCTTGGACATAGGCCTCCCCTTTGATCCTCCACAACTCCCTGTCTTGGGCACACTGCATCCATCTCCCTCCGGCACATTT
Organism: Molanna angustata; assembly: GCA_963576475.1. Lineage (NCBI taxonomy): Eukaryota > Metazoa > Arthropoda > Insecta > Trichoptera > Molannidae > Molanna > Molanna angustata. Next base: position 30,852,331 of record OY754978.1, read on the forward strand.
CTTGATGTCATCAGACCACCTTGCCTGGGGTCTGCCAACACCTCTTCGGCTTGTTCTCGGTCGCCATTCTAAGATCTTTTTGGTCCATCGTGAATCCTGGCATCTGGCAATTTGCCCAGCCCAGCTCCACTTAAGGCCAGCTACCCTTTCCGCTACATCGGCTACTTTGGTTCTTTGTCTTATCATGACATTCTGAATTCTGTCCCTTATTGAAATACCCAGCAACTTTCTCTCCATAGCTCTCTGTGTCACTAACAGCTTGTGCATTACTCTTTTTGTTAGGACCGATGTTTCCATTCCATAAGTAAGCACTGGGAGAATACATGCATCAAATAGCTTCTTTTTCAAATAATGGGAGTATTTACGGGATTTCAGAATGTATGATAATTTTCCAAAAGCTGCCCAGGCAAGGCCACGTCTTCTCTCTATTTCTGCCTCTTTTCTCTCTTCTCTCTATTTCAAATATGTATTATATAGAAATTTCCATTTTTTGAAATAGGTATTATGAACAATTTCCGATTGTTTTAAATAAGTTAACAAATTTTCTAATGTTTCATATAGGTATTATGAACAAATTTATGATTGTTTTTGATAAGTCATCAAATTCTCGATTGTTTCAAAAACGTGAACAATTGTGATTCTGTTGATTCATCCAAATCTCAGGTATTGATTACTCTCAAATCGCCACTCAACAAAGAGACATAAATAAATCGTTATCGATAACCCAATAACATTTGATGGTGTAATCTCTTATAGGACGAAGGGGGTGTGAGTTTGTTCACGTGCTACCTAATTCTGCCTGCCGTGGGGATGAACGAGGTGGTAGGTACCAATAAAATGTGAGGGAAGGTAATTGCTATTATTGGTATAGCTGGCAGAGCTTCCATCAAAAATTCTCAAGTGGTTTTGGCGGTGTTGGGGAGACGAAGATGAAGTGGAAAGAGATGGGGTCAAATGAGAACCATCATACCGTTTTTATTTGAAAAAATCACGACCAATCAAAATTCAATCACACGCCGCTGTTTAACCTCATAAGATAATAATAAAAGTGATAAAAACTCGTATGACATAGTGGAATATAGGTTATACACAGGTTTTCGGTGTTAATTAAAACAAGATGATTGTGACCAACGCACAACTCTACACTACACTATATTTTTAATAGTTAAAATGGTAGGTATCTATTATGGTATTATGAAAGAAAATATATATTTTTATTGACTTTTTAACATCTCAATAGAGATGAAGCTGGGATATTATAGAAAGACCAGGAACTCTAGGCACCTACAGGGCTTACGACCTGTCATCCCTTATCAATATAATTTTTGAAAGCTCCTTATATTCGAATAATGTGTAACGATTCACATGAAAATAAGTAATTATACTATTGCCATCTATAAAGTAACGAAGAAACTTTTTTGTAACGCCATCTATTGAGAAATTAGTTTATTTGTAAACAATGAAAGCAACAGTCCTTACAAATGAGGTGACGATGTCTCTATTGATCACATAAACTAGCCGATGACAGGTCGTAAGACCTGTAGATGCCTTGCGTTCCTGGTTCTTCTATAATATCCCAGCTTCGTCTCTATTGAGATGTTAAAAAGTCTGTCAATAAAAATATTATTTGACTCCCGACAGGGAAAAAGTTTCAATGTTTACATATATGCAATTAAAAAAATATTCGAAAATATATATCTTGGGAAATCTTAGGATACAGATAACTTAGGAAACGTTGGTAATCCTTTAGATTTATTTTAATTTCGTACTCCTTTCAATATGTCTACGGCGTATTACGGGGAACACTTCAAATTGTAATTTTTTTTTGATTATTTTTATGTATCGTTGTTAACACAATTAATGATTTTTAATTCAATACATTTTATTTTTATTTTAGTGTAGCTTCTCGGGCAACTAACAGGTACTATGTCAAATAATTATTTAACATGCACCCAATAACAAGTTGCCACATTCTGGAGACTTACGATATTAATCGTCGTAATCGTAATATCGTAATATTTATGACTAAAATAATATAATACATTAATGGGTTATTCCACAACTAGTATAAAACATACATCATTTTTGATAATTTCAAAACAAACCATTTATTGATTAGTTGTATGTATCAAAAAATCTACAAAATCCTATTTTTTTTGATGCCGTAGTCTGCGATTTACATTCTACAAAAGTTACCTATTGCTACGTGGGTCAGATTTGCTTTGATCGTATTATTCCACCGATTGTTCCAATATATCAGCTGTCACATATTCGAAAGATACGATTTTATTTTTATCGCTATTAATAGGTTAATTTATTAATAGATTTCATTTATTATCCAATTATTTTGCTATTTCTTTTTTAACACCTCACTATGAAGTCCTGTGCCGAGGTGTTTATTTGGACAGTTGTGTGACATAAGTAGTATATAATGAAATAAATGAATAAATAAATTAGTATTTTTCCATAATATTTTTTATGTATATTACCAACTGAACGTTTTCACGAACGTTGAACGAACCAAGGTGACTTGGTATTGTCAACGTCTAATGTTTGTAGAAAAATACTACATAATTTATTTAATTATTAATTTTAAAATGGATTTCCACTCTGTTGACACAAAAACTCTATAATTTTAGTTCATTATGTGTAAAGTTCTTAAAAAAAATTATACATTAAATTGATATTAATCAAGAAAATTTGAATGTTAATTATATTTGATTAGGTGTAATTATGTTATTGATATGATCAGCCCCCCTAGACAACGTGTCGTTTAGCTCAAGAAAAGAAACAAGAAAAGATAACTCAATGTATGGAAGTGACAGTTCCTTCCATACATTGAGTTATCTTTTCTTGTTTCTTTTCTTGAGCTAAACGACACGTTGTCTAGGGGGGCTAAACCGGTGTTATTTATCCATGGGGTTTTGTGTTTTTTCTAGTTTTATAACGATGTCTTTTGTGGTAGCAGTAATCATTGTCTTAATACAACTGTTCAGGGGAGAAATTCACTCCCGAAACTAGTAGTGTTATTTAAAATAAACAAAATATTTACAACGATATTATTTGTGTGCAAATAAATGCCTATTAACTATAACAAATAAGAGATAAAAAGGTTGTTGTTGGAATAATTTGGTCTGCGAAATTGAGATATAATTTAGGGGCTTGGATCGGTGTGAGTCAATTGAGATATCAGTTTTGGGCTAATGAGAATATAGCATTGAATGTCCATAAAGGCGGTTAAATAAACAGAATTAGACCATAATCAATATACGTGACCCAAGGTAAGTATAATGGTCAATGGTATGTAGGTATAGAGCGGACACGTAACATACAACCTTGAAACTAGGATATATTCACAAAAATAATCTAAATACAAATTTATTATGTTCTACAATATTCTCATCACAATTTGGCACATGAAAACGATAGTTTTACAAATATTAACAGACTCGTTCATCTTCCAACAGATCAATAGTCTGATTAACAAGTATGTCCAAAATCTCTTTTGTAGTCACTGACCCTTACACGAATTTCGGGGATCCTTTCCGCATTCATCCTTTCAAATCCTGTTTTTCTGCACTGGTTCGAACTTATTCCGAGCTATTTTTCTCCCAAATACCAGAATAGACGTCTAATCAAAATATAACACAAAGTCTTATGAATAGTTTATTTTTATTATTTAATTGTTCTTTATCACACCATTAACATATGCATAATTAAAAATAGATAACTGCTGCTCAACTAGGTATACCTGTTAGGGCTAGCTGTATACATAAAAAGATACATACATACCATCACGCCATATCCCTTACGGGGTAAGCGGAGAGAACCGCCATATTCCTCTATTTTGCATACATTCTAGCTTCCTTTAAATCCATGCATCGCCTCATACATGTTCGTCGATTTTTAAATCTTCTTATATTACCTTCTTTCAAAGTATCATTCACATGGTCATGCCATCCCTTTCTGGGCGGCCCATGTTGTTCACTCCATCTCTTACACCCAGTATATTTTTTTGGTCGGTCGTTCATCATTCATTCTTTTCACATTTCCAAACCACCTCAAGGAATTCACTTTCATTTTACTAATAATATTTTTCTTCTGACCAGTAATGTCCGATCCAAGCATCTTAACCGAAACAAAAATTGCCGTAGGTACATAATGCAATAATTGTAGTGCCTACTTTGACGTATGCCAGTTAAATATGGACGTGGCAAAAGACGCATTAAAGTAGAATAAATGCTGTGAAAATGAAATCACTAAGAAGATTATGCAATTTATCGATATATGATAGAATAAAAATGAGGACATAAAGAGAGAATGCAAGATAAAGAAGAAGTATTATCTAATAAAATAAGGATTTTATTTATTATATTCCAGTTTATATTTAATTTTTAGTTTGAAAAATATGGTGTTTTATTTAACCAAAAACAAACTAATTTCTAAATTGTATAAGACAGATGGATATCAATGTCGTTTGCTAATTTTAATTTGTTTCAAAACATTATGTAGACAGCAATGTGTCATGCCAGTAAATAATAATATACGTTCAAAATCATGTAGGTATATAAATCTTGTTGTATGTAGGTACAATTTATTTTTAGCTAAGTGATGTGTGTGTAAGAAAAGATATGTGTATAGATAGGAAGGTAAGAGAAAAGAACAAAGTGTTATGGATATACGAGGCAGTTTAAATGTGTAATTTAATATACACAGATGTTTTTCATTCCTCATTCCAACCTCTTTGTTCTCAGCTATTTCCTTACAAAAAGGATATGTCACGGTGGTGAATATCTACAGAGCAAGACTGTTCGTCCTCATCAAGGGATGACAGATATTATACTCTTATCTTAAACTTTGCTTATATTATTTTTCTATTGATTCTCTTCTTCTTCTTCTTCTTCATTCAACCATCTCTCAACTGCAGGTTCTATAGAGGCCTCTTCTATGTATTTTTTCAACAAACTTTTTAACATCTCAATAGGGACGAACTTTATATTTGATATCATTAGTGTAGGTATAGTTATAACCTGACATTGCTTTGGTTGATTGAAAGAAATTGCCAAATGACATGACAATAAATCCGCCATTTTACACATAATAATGTACATGTAGTAAAAAAAGAAGTGTAATCTTAGAGCTGATTAAATATAAAACGTTTTCTATGATTTTTTTTGATAAACTTTTTAAAATCTAAATAGGGACGAAGTTGGTATATTATAGAAGAACCAGGAACTCAAGGCACGTACAGGGTTTACGACCTGTCTTCGGCTGGTTTACGTGATCACTTTATGCGCTTGCGCAACGTTCACCAATTATGCCTTCTTATTGAGTTCCTTTATCAATGTAAATTTTGAACGTTGCGCAAGCGCATAAAGTGATACCGGAAAAAATCCAATGTTTGCTAAAAAACAAAGATATTCCCGTAGCGGGCAGTTATGGTAATATCTTTTTTTTAAGACATGCCCAACCTAGTCCAATCCTTTTGGGCATTTCTGCTGTCTGGTTATCCTTCCCTATTTTTATCTTATGTCCCAGATATATACATACATTCCTCAACATCTTAAAATTTCTTACTACCGACCCTTAGGGAACCATCGTGGAGTTCTTTAATCACGGTATGAAGTTCTATCAGATCATCATTTATAAGCACTATTTCTTCTGCAAATCGGAGGTTATTTAAGTTTGTTCCTTTTATCATTGTTCCCTTGTGCTTCCATTTCAAAGTTTTGAATATGTCCAAAACTAGCGAAATCGGATGTGGTCACATTTTTTTTAATAATCTTCAGCTACCGTTTGTGACCATAGTTTTATACACCAATTTCTCATCAAGTATCATGTATAGAGTACTTTTAATTAAGTTTAAATAACAATAAATTACTATTTATCGAACTTGGTGTGAGTTACTTTGTAAGAGTTCATTTTTAAAAGATTTAAAATAAAACACAAACTTTGTTAATAAGTGTTTACTGACGATGAGCGCATGCTCGAAAGCGATAAAGCTTATTTTGCAATTTGCAAAGTAGAAAGAAGTATTTACAAAGTTTTTGTTTTATTTTTTTATAAATTATACATTTGAGTTTCACAATTCAGCCATTTCATTGTTGATTAGGACTGAATTTTTTTCAAAATCGTTAAACGATTGATATCACGTTTTTATTTTCTTAATTTATTTGCATTGTGTTTTTAGTCAGATTTAGTCTTAACATACTCGTCATTTAGCAATAAAAAAAATACTCCATTTAAAATATATATTATTAGAATTTAATATTTTGCCATCCCTGTTCTTGTATAAACATTTCTCGGGTTTGTTCTGATTATCTCAAACGGAGAGTTTGATGTGAGAGAGGTTTGAGAGCTGAGGACGTCAGGTGTGGGTAAGATTATATCCTGACTAATACCAGTTATTATAATGAACCGATTTAAAGTATATGAGTACCTTCATGTCCTACATACATCAATAACTCTACATAATATTTATTTTAAAAGAGGTTAGAGAACGGATAGTGGGGAAATAACAGTAATTTGTGACGATAATATTTAACTATGTTAACTTGATAATTCTTCAATGCCATTTCATGAAAGTGGTGTGCCTTTTTAGCAATTTGAAAATAAAAATATCAAATTTTAAGTTTCCAGTGCTTGGGGTCGCATTGAAATATTTGACAGTTGAAATAATTGAGAAGCACTATCCTTAATATCCCTAGATCTCATAGAACTCCATATGATAATTATATCCATGATATGGGTAATCACTAGGGTTTTGGTTTCACCGGTTGGACCAGAATTGCCCCCCAGATATCCTTCAAAATCTAATTGGGTCTAAGCAAGTATTGTCTCTATTGAGACATACAAATTTGCTAAATTTTAAAAGAATCGAATGAGTACCTACCTACTGTAGTCTATAGACGGTGAAGTAGAATAAACACACCGTACATAGTACACAACACACACAGACACATTGTGATGAAACTTTCAGAATACAAGCTCATCGTTATACTAGTTGATATTCTACAAGAATAAAAATAACATTGAAAGTTGCGAATCCGTAACTCCCCACTTTATCCCCTTGAGGTAGTGAGGATTAAAAATAACTTTGGTTGTTGAATAGGATCCATTTCATTTGAGAGTCGGAGAAGTATGGTGTAAGGAACAAATACGTCATCATTGCTTGACACGAAATAGATTTACTGAATAATTCTTAAGAATTCTTTTTTTAATACCAGCCTTGATGTTTTCGATTGAGACAATAAATTAAATGGTAGAAGCTTTATAGATAGGTATAATAGTGTTATTAAGATCCATTAGCAATCAGCAAGATGAAGGCACCTACTATCAACATATTGGAAGATTAATCTTCTACCTGAAATCTACTGTTGAGGTACAAACATATACATACATTTAATCGATATCAAACACATATAAACTGAATTGATATCTGATGATACAGGAGCGTAATCAGGATATTTAAAAATTACATAAATTAAATATAATGAATATATTATGATAGGATTATGAATGAGGTTATAGGAATAGAATTGTGGCGAATTAGTCTACAGAGGTACCTACTTAGAAAGTACATCTGTCGGTAAGTAGTTCACAAACGCGCGAGGGGAGGTCAACGACCACTAGTATCGGCTTTACAACAATAATCTTTTTATTCATATGTACTTACCCAGTATTTTACCTAGTAACGGGGTGTTCAATGACCCTGTGTTTATTAATGAGCCTCGGGGGTGAGGTATATAAGAAAACCACCGATGATCTCTTTTAGTAGGTATCTGGTATACAATTAGTGTAACTTTTGCGCGCGTGTTATTTTCAATTTACGAAACTGTTAGTTTTCTATCGTTTTAATTATATTGTTAATGTACTGAACATTTATTTTATTTCGTGTAAAATAAAGTCTTACTTAATATGTAAGTGTACCTAATGTCTTTCCTTACTCTCTGATTAATTTACCCACTTACTTACTTCCCGTGTCCAGACCCTATATGCGCCCTCTCCAATATCTTGCAGCTGTCACAGCCTTGTCGTTTGCAGCCAGGAGGTTCTCCTCATTGCAAGGCTCCCCCATGAGTGGGCACATCAGCAGGTACGCCGCGTTTTGCTCTTCTCCACATTCGCACGTCACATCCTGCTCATCATCCAGCAGTTTCTATCTCTGCATGTTGACCTTACATCTGCTCACACCCGTTCTGAGTCTGTTCAGGGCTTTCCAAGTCCCGTATGGGAGTTGGTGTCCGGTTGGGAGAGTCTCGCTTGGTTTTAACAATTTGTTCTCCCCAACCTGTTCCCGCCACAACTCGATTCTTCTTTCATGCGGGGTGGTGTGCAATTCATAAAAAAAATTTACCCACTGACTGTAAATATTTAAATTGATGGTATATGCACTCAAATATTTAGTAATCACCCTCTGTGAATACGTCGTCTTCTTATTGTGACTAGTTTAAAAAAGAAAGTTAAAAAAGAAAATCAGTTTAAAAATTTAAAGTAAGTAAAGTTCTCGATAAAGAGATCGAAGATAAATGGCAGGAAACAGAGTGAATGGAGCACTAAGACCAATTATGAATGATCGCAACATATCAAAGGATGCCAAAGTTGCCATTCATAACGCCATCGTAGTGCCAACCTTGACGTATGCAAGTGAAACCTGGACATGGCAGAAGACGCATGAAAGTAGAATAAATGCAGTTGAAATGAGATCGTTAAGAAGGATTTGTAATAGAAAGATGTATGACCGGGTAAGAAATGAGGACATAAGGAAAGAATGTAAGATGAAAAAAGATGTCATTACTAGAATGAAAGTGAACACATTGAGATGGTTTGGTCACATGGGGAGAATGAATGAGGAGCGCCTGACGAAGAAAATATACAGAGCGGAAAGGAATGGAATGAGAGGTCGGGGACTCCCAAGAAAGGGATGGCACGACCATGTGAACGAAATTTTGAAAGACGGAAATGTTAGAAGTGTGAGCAATAGACGAGCATGTATGAGACGATGCATGAATTTGGACGAAGCGAGGGATGCGTGCCAGGATAGAAAAATGTGGTGCTCGGTTCTCTCTGCCTACCCCGCAAGGGACATAGCGTGATGGTATGTATGTATGTATGTAAGTAAATAAAGTTTCACTTTACTTAGTGGTCCGAATCTGTCCTAGTGACCTCGTTTTCAATCTTCGAAATTGATCGCTAACACGTCACAATAGAAAGCGATTCGGGTACCTACCTACTCTAACTGCATTCCCTTCAGAAGTCAAGAATCAATTCTGGACCAAACGGAGTTGAGCACTCGGTTTGGACTTTCCCGAAAGTACCTTCAACCTCAGGGGCTCCAGTCCACATAATGTTAGATTGGAAGAGATACTGTGAGTAGAACGAAGATAAATGCTTTGTGATGGTTCGAAAATGTAGCGAAAATGAACGACGAACGCCTGGCAAAGAAAGTTCATAAACTTTTTTAACATCTCAATATTAGAGACAAAGTTGGAATATCACGTAAACCACCCGAGACATGTCGTAAGCCCTGTAGGTTCCTTGAGTTCCTGCTGGTCCTTCTATAATATTCCAACTTCGTCTCTATTGAGATGTTAAAAAAGTTTGCCAAAAAGTATCATTTGACTCCCGACAGGGAAAAAAATCCAATGTATGCGTATATGGTTTACAAGGCTGAAAAGAATGGAATGAGATGTAGGGACAGGCCAAGAAAATGTTGGATCATATAAATGAGATATTGAACGATGGGAACATACGAAGTCAGAATGACGGAGAGCATGTATGATGCGATGTATGAATGTAAATTAAGCAAAAAAAATATGTTTAGCCTGTGGCGGTGCTATACACCACAATCAATATACGTCAATGAATACGTCATTGGTAAGATGGTCTCGCATCTCATTCATATCAACGAAGATTGCGGAAGGACATCAGTTCCTGAACCGAATACCTATGCATCGCACTTTCTCATTCGCATACCAACCGACGAGGCGACTACTGTGTTAACTTTAAAATTTTACGTGTAAAATTAATATCAACCAAACATCGCGAACATCAGTAAATTTATCAAGTATACCTTATTGTGTAACTTATTTGAACCGAAAATATATGTAAATTTTGTAAGTCCTCTTTTATTATGAAACCCTTCATCACTCAATTACTATGTATTTCTATTTCTGACTGATTAACTTATTATCAAATTGCAATATCTTATATAGTGATGTATGTTATTGGGAAGTAATTTGAACACGCACTTAAATCGGGTGACAGGAAAATTATTCGAAAAACAATTATTCGAATGTTCAATTTTACGAAAATCAATTTTACGAATGGCAATTATTCGAATCACATTTTTTCGAAAAACAATTTTCCGAACACACAATTATCAGAATTTACAATTGTTCGAATTTTTATGACATCTTGTTGGTAGTAATGTGAGAGGAATAAACCATAGATTTTTATTATAATATACTAGATGTCGTAGTTAGCAAATTTTGTATGAATCGAAAACAAATGACTCACTTTTTGCACGGAGTACTACATCTACATAGTATATTATGTTTAGTAAAAATCTATGGAATAAACAACATGGCGACGCACCGCGCTGTCAGATATCCTAGGATGTACACCTATTTTTTAAACCTAAACCTACAAAACTTTAGTAAAAATAGGTTGGTTAGGTTTGTTTGTAGTTATAATTGCGACTGGCGTGAGCCAGTTGTATTATATATTTAAAAAAGTAACTATAATATTAAAATAAAATAACTAAATTGGTGTGAATACTAGATAAACATAAACTGGTGTACAAACTAGGCTATCCCGCGCTGTCAAACATCAGTTATTAAAAATGTGCAAACATACGTACCCAACAATAATACAACAAGTAATAATAGTCTTCATCGAATATATTTTACTGGCAACAAATATGTCAAAGGAGGCAACATAATGACACAAAAATATATTAAATTCGGTTAATTGGTTTTCCAACATTTGTTAGTTCGAATAATTTGCTTTCGGACAATTGTCATTCTGATAACTGATTTTCGAAAAATTGTTATTCGTACAATTGCGCATTCGAACAATTGTGTTTCGAAAAATTTTCACGTAATCCTTAAATCGCAACCTTCTGATATATTATGTTTTCTATTAAATAACAACCCCAATAGCATCTATCCCTATAAGCTAGTAGAGTATGGCGTTCGGTTCTCTCTGCCTACCCTAAATAAGGAAACGGCGTGATGGTTTGTATGTATTTAAATATAGTGAACGTTGCGTAACTGCAAGGTTAATTAGCTAATAAAACGGTACCGTTATTTTTTTCCAGACACTTGATCTTTGGGTCAAATCACGAGTTCGATTCCTGGCGGAGACACAGTTTTTCGTTGTATGTTCCTCACAGGAGTAGCATTCAGAGAAATAATAGATCCACGATCTACATAAACAAGAGAATCACTAACCTTGCCATACGTATTAGAGAACCAACGAATGTCCATAGTTCATGTAAATATGTAAGATTGGTTTATTTGTCATAATGATGGGGTGATGTATCGACCAATAATGATAGCTTGTACAAATATTAATTTATTGTTAACATTTTATTATATATGAAAACATTTTATTGTTGCAATATCAAGAAAATACTGGATTGTCAATACTTCACTGACGCAATATTCTGGTGTTTGAACTTTTCAGTCAATAATTATATATTTATTTTGATAAATTATAAAACAAATCAACATACTTACTCTTGTTATAACAATAATAAATCATAAAACAAATGTTTAATTTTGCTGTTTTACTATTTTTATATTGTAAAAGCTACATGTATTCATATTTCTGTTGCTTTGTAAAATGCTTTTAAATACTTTATTTTTTTACATACATGTATGTACATTCGTATATGTAAGTACATAATTTTCAAGATTAAAACGTGAAAACCTTTAATTGGTGTATGTTTTAATTGTTTTTTTTCCTTTGTATTTTAACATTTGTGTGTACTGTTGGTTTTCCAATGTAATAATAATAAATAAAATAAAAATAAAATAAAATTCAAGATTGTTTTTTAGAAATATTGTATTTAAATATTTCATATATACTATTACGCCATGTTCATAAAAATAATATATTTTTGAAAATAAGAAGACATTTAAGATTATACATCAATGACATTAATATATTTCGAAAGAACAGCAAAAAAAATACAATAAGGTACAATAAACAAACTCATAAGGACGAAAGGAATAACAAGAAGCAGAAAAACAAATTTTTCAGTTTGTTTCTATATTAGGAATCCCATTTACATGTTTGTGTCCATTTTTTCTTGTTGACCAATACTTTGCGATTCCCTCTTATCAACTTTGTATACTTTTTTGTCAGATAATAATTAGATTTTTTTTGTAACCAAACCAACTTATTTTTAATCTAACTTACAATGTCTCTTTCATTCATCGTATATCATCACATTTAAAATCAACTTAAGACCAAGACTTACTCCCGTTACACGGATCGCAGATTTATTGAAAGAAGAAGAAAAATTCGAATATTTTTTTTAATTGTCTATACGCAAACATTGGATTTTTTTCCCTTTCGGGAGTTAAATGATATTTTTGTTGACAAACTTTTTTAATATCTCAATAGAGATGAAGTTGGGATATTGTAGAAGAACCAGGAACTCGAGGCACCTACAGGGCTTACGACCTGTCGTCAGCTAGTTTACGTGATCACTTTATGCGCATGCGCAACGTTCACCAATTATGCCTTCTTATTGAGTTCCCTTATCAATGCAATTTTTGAAAGTTCTATATATTTGAATAGTGTGTAACAATCCACCTGAAAATAAGGAACTAAACTATTACCATATATGAAGTAACGGATTAACAGATCGACTGCAGCTATTATACTATTACCAAGTATTTTATATATTTATAACATATCTACAAAATTGTTCAATTTCATCAAAATATCGATGCATGTTAAAACTGAAGACGAAAATTTTCATCGATAATACACAAATTCTGAGAGTTTCAGCCCCCCTAAAAACGTGTCATTTAGCTCAAGAAAAGAAACAAGAAAATATAACTCAATGTATGGAAGTGACAGTTGCCAGTGACGTGACAACTGTCACTTCCATAAATTGAGTTATCTTTTCTTGAGCTAAATGACACGTTGTCTAGGGGGGCTGAACTCAAACTCATCGGGAAGCTTATTAGAAATTAATTGCAAAATCCAGTATGGACAAACAGTTGATTGTGAACCACAAACACACAAATGATAAAGAATAAAAATGTCAGAGAATGGAATGAAATCAGGAAGTGTTTAAAAGTTGTTTCTATTTTAATTCTTCGTAATTTGTTTTAATAAAGATAAGTTTTTTTATTTCAGAATAATTTTATTATTTAACCAAATGCGGCTCTGTGCAAAATATTGAAGAGATCTTCCAAGACAGATTCGGATCTTATATTACCAAGACAGATTCGGATCCAGGAAACAATTCGCATTCACGGTTCATTTATCAATTTATTCATTTGTCCCTTATATTTTGTATTACATAGGTACATACTTCTCTGAATTAAATGATAAGTGGACCGTTTAATGCTGTATCATCATCATTTCTTTTATCAATTCTGTCTTGTTCCTCGCCTTTATATCTATAATCTATGATATCTTTTACATTAATAACAGAGAAATGATGATTGAATTAAGACAATATTCGTATGCAAAGAAACGTAGAAGATTAGTTTACTTCCAGTTTATACAGGATGTCCCAAAACTCAATGATTATCTGAATATTGGGTGTAGGCTAGATTATGCTAGGTTATATATAAAAAAATATATGAAAAAATCAGTCTCATAGTAAAGTCTAAATAGTCTCTGAGACATATATTTTTACTCCTCATTTGACCCAGGGATGTAAATGGATGTTATTGAAGTGGGACGTAATGAATTCGCATTATATAATTTTATTTTTTTATTGCAGACTATCAACAATTATTTGTCGTGTGGTATGTGCTTTGAACTATTTACGGCGTGTTTATTCTACTTTATCGATTATAGTCTAAAGCAGTGATTCCCTAACATGGTACGCGTACCACTGGTGGTACGCGACAATAATTATTAAGGTGGTACGCAAGCAGCCATGGCCATAGGACATATACAGTAAATGAGTAAATAATTAGATGAACGAGATAGATATTTCCTATCTTGTCTCCAACATTAAGCACCATTTTTCGCACTAGGAATATTGTATTTTTTTCCTATAATTAATAAATGATAATGTTGTCATAAACAGTTGTTGCAGTTTTTATTACGTAACAATTTTGAAGGTTTTTTTAATGGTTATAAAAGTTCACATCCGAATACACCAGGCAAGGCTGGATTTCAACAAGAAGTCGAAGATTCTTGAGTCAAACAACCTAGACTTGAAGCTCCGTAAGAGACTTACAAAAACATATGTGTGGAGCATACTGATATATGGCTGTGAGACATGGTGTCTTACCGAAAGAGACAGAAATAGACTAGAGGCTTTCGAGATGTGGAGTTACAGAAGAATACTGGGAATTTCTGGAGGGACCACATCACGAATGCCGAGGTTCTCAACAGAATTGAAGAAGGCAGGCACTTACTCAAAACCATCTCCGAGAGACGTGCTCGCTGGATTGGTCACATCTTGCGCCACGAGGGTCTCCTACATGACCTAATGGAGGGAATGTTTGAGGGGACAAACCACAAGGGGGGCGCCCACGACGGGAGTATTTGGCCCAGGTGTGCGAGGACATGAACTGCGCCACATATGTTGAGCTGAAGAGGGCTGCAGAGGATAGAGAGAAGTGGAAAGCGAGATGTAGACTTATTCTGCAAACCAATCCGCAAGATTGAGACTTTTGATGATGATGTGTGGTACGCGAAATTAAATTTTGGGAACCAATGCTCTAAAGCACTCATTAAATATATTACACTTTCATATGAAAGAGCAAAGCAGAAGCCATCACGCCACGCTCGATGGTGTCTTGTCACACTCGGTGAAGGTTCAGCTACTGAGTCATCACATTCTGGTGTGGCACCCCTCATATACGAGAGGAGGGCAGGGCTATAATAAGCATCAGATGTAATGAAGGGTCATTTTAGAGGTTGGCATCTTAGCAGCAGCGGTATAAATATGTAGTAGTTCCTTGTGTCTTCCGATGAGCAGCCGCTCCGGGGGTGAACAGAGCTACAGCTCTAAAACGTTCGCAATGGAGTGGGGTAGGAGATTGAAATTCCTCATTTCAATGCACGCCATCCAGTCATCGGATTTCGGGTCTTTAAATATACCCTCTAGAACTTATTATCAATAGCGGGATTATTCAGAAAACAACAGAATATTACAATAGAACCTCACATAGTTTAGCAATGAGGTTCACCACCCATACTGAATTTAGTGCATGTCTTGTCTCCCTTTTATATGGTTATTCACACCCGCATACCTGTCGCTGGTCACCCCAAATTGTGGGGTATGCCGTTATGATATGAATGAATGAAACCTACATAAGTTTCATCGTGTTTTTACATCGTACATTATTACAAAAGAAGCTCTCGAAAAATATATTTGCTGTCTTTTCATGTCGAACAGAATGACGTAGAAGAAGAAGAAGAAGAAAGGTTGTTGTAGAGAGGAGAGAGTCATCAATTAATTCTTTGAAAAGAATTCTCAAAGCTTATCGGTTACGTTATACCAAAGACCTTTTGAACCGTAGAGAAAAAAATAAAGAATTTCGTACTTATATTATTTGTACGAGGACGCTGGAAAAGTATAATGACTGAAGCGACATTAATGTCGAAAATAAATTAGCTATTTATCATTTTTAACTTATATACGTATATGTGCTCTAAGTGAAAGTCTGCGCCATTAAAAATTATAAATCAATAAAAAATTACAGTACCTTATTTGATATGATAAGAATGTACTTCCACTGATTCAGAGAAAAATGATGAAGAATAGTGGGAAGATTGAACGACTAAAAATAATATAATTGAGAGATAAACTTTACTTATTAATATGATTTCACTTTAAATAAATCATCAGTTCCACAGGAGTATAAAACAAAAGAAAAAATTACAAATATATAATTGAATTTAAATGTTTTTTAAATTAAGTATTGTGGGTCACCAATCTCTTGAATGACGGTAAAAAATCGTTGTCGTGTTAGTTTGAATTGCTTCATTTAAAATGTATTGCCACTAGATCGCACAACATTTTGTCGTGCCCGACACACGACACGTGGGAACGGGCAGTAAGATCACGTCGAAGTAATCAATTTTTGGGGGCAGGTGTTAAGATTGTTATATGTATTGTTATTTATTCATTTAGATTGATCAGAAGGCAAATTTTGGTGTTGTAGGTACATTAACACCCACCGCCAAATATGTTATATTTCTTTATTATAATATTTATTTTACCATACCATACCATCACGCCATTTCCCTATTTGGGGTAGGCAGAGAGAACCGAACGCCAGACTCCTCTCTCTTGACATACATTCCTCGCTTCATTCACGTCCATACATCGTCTCATACACGCTCTTCTATTATTCTTACTTCTAACATCTCCATCTTTCAAAATCCCATTTATGTGATTGGTAACTCTTTCTTGGCCGACCTCTACTTTTCATTCCTCTTTTATCAGCCTTGTATACTTTTTTTGTCAGACGGTTAATTCTACTTTCATGCGTCTTCTGCCATGTCCATGTCTCACTAGCATACATTAGAGTCGGTGCGACGATACCATTGTGTACCGCGAGCTTTGCTTGCCTCGAAATAATTGGGTCAGCCATTACCGGTCTTAATGCACCATTCACTCTATTACCTGCCGTTACTCTCCTTTCAATATCTTTTTCCAATCTTCCATCACGCTGAAACATGCTTCCTAAGTATAAATATTCATCCACTTGTTCTAATTGTACATTCTCCACTCGTATCTCGCATTTTGTGCGTCTTTCGCTCTTCTCAAATACCATTACTTTAGATTTAGTTGCATTCATTCTCAATCCATTTTGCGTGCATCCATCGAATACTATTTTAACCAAACATTCCAAGTCTTACACGCTTTCAGCCATTAATACTTTGTCATCCGCATACATTAGATCACATACAGTCACACCTTCCAGTTTCAGCCCAATGTTCTCATTCTTTAGTGCTCTCACACAGTAGTCAATGTATAGATTAAAGAGCCACGGTGATAGTACGCACCCTTGCTTCACTCCCATATTAATGGAGAACCATCCTGTGAGAGAGTTTTCAATTCTCACACAGGCTTGGCTTTCCTCATATAGAGATGATATTGCCCCTATCAGCCTGCTACCCGCTCCATACACTGATAGCACGTTCCAGAGTTTTTCACGGTCTACTTTGTCATAGGCCTTTTCCAGGTCTATGAAAGCGCAGAAAAGCTTCTGGTTTTTTGCCAGAACCTTTTCAGTCGCCATTCGAAGGGAAAAAATTTGGTCGGTGCATCCTCTACCTCCAACAAACGCTCCTTGTGCATCCCATACCTTGCTTGCTGTAGCCTTTCTCAACTTTTGATCTAGTATCCTAGCATACAATTTTCCAACTGAACTCAGCAGACTGATAACTCGGTAGTTCTTGCAGTCTTATTTTGACCCTTTTTTAAAGAGGGGCACAATCACTGCGTTTCTCCAATCTGACGGAGTATGTCCTGTCTCCCAACATTTGTTGAAGAGGCAATGACACCGTTCCATCGTCTTTTCGCCACCATATTTGATGAATTCAGTTGGTATGCAATCAAATCCCGCAGCCTTTCCTGTACGTGCATGCTTCACTGCCTCTCTGACCTCTTCTATTGAAATTTTCTCGCTGTCATTCTCACATTCATTTATCGGTATTCTGTTGTTCGTCAGACTTTCGCACTGTGTACTTTCATATAACTCTTCAAAATATTCCTTCCATCTTTCCTTGACTTTTTCCTCGTCTATAACCATCTTTATAATGTATACATTTTGATCCTCGCACTACTCCTTGTTTTCGTCGATTTACTCTTTTCCAGAACATTTTTGTGTTCCCAGAAAAATCATTCACAATTTTCACGCTTTCCTTTTCTCTCAATGCATTCTTTTCTTCTTTTCCTGTTACTTTTGTTTTCCTCTTGCACTCATTATATATATTTTTAGCTCTTTCTTCCTTCTCGTTTCCAGATCCTTTATATGCCAGCCATTCCTTCCACGCTTTCCGTTTTTCTTCCACTACTTTCTTTACTCTTTCATTCCACCAGGCATCTCCTTTCATTCGACCTCTTTTTGCTTCGCCACACACACTTTTAGCCACACTGAGTACAGTGTTTTTGAGTACACTCCATATGTCACTAATATCCATCTCTGTCACTGCGTGGGGACTTAAAGCACACTCGATCTTTCTTTCAAATTCTTGTCTAACACTTTCCTCTTGCAGCTTCTCTACTTTGATACGCGGTGGCAGGCTTCCACGATTGGTTTTAGAGCGCCAACCAGTGAACAGGCGTATTTTTGTGACAACCAAAAAATGGTCTGTCTCAAGCTCGGCACCTCTGTAGATCCTCGTATCAACTGTCACTTTTCTCAAAGCAGAGTCCACACATACAAAATCTATCATGGATCTTTCAATTTCTCTTTCCCATGTATGCATATGGATCCTTTTGTGGTCAAAAACTGTGTTTGACACAAAAAGGTCCATTTCCACACACACATCTAACAATCTTTTACCGTTATCGTTCACTCTGCTGTCACCGTAAGGACCGAGAGTTGATTCGAAATCTTTCCTCCGGATTCCTACCCAGCCATTCAAATCGCCTGCCAGAATCATTTTTTCATTGTCTTTTTTCTTGTTCATTTCCTCTCTTACACTTGCCCAAAACTCATCTTTTTCATTCTCCAAGCTAGAGTTCACAGGTGCGTATCCTATAAGCAGAAACACCCCTGTAATTCCCATCCTAAATCTGATCCACATGAGTCTTGAGCTTACTAGCTTATACTCTTTCATACACTCTACCATTCTCTCATCTAAAACATTTATTTTGATTTTTAATTATAAATATTACGATACGAGATGCTGAAAATTACTACGATATACGCCGTTCCCATAAGACTGAGGGATCCTGATAGACAATTATTGGTATTTCTGTTGAAGCTCTTTTAGATGTGGTGTGTTTGGATGGTAGCCGTGGATCGATTAGTGTTAAACAATGAACGTAATGACGAGCAACGGCTAAAAGTAATTCATTTTTCACGCAAACCTTGCTTCTTCGAATTGGAAACAATGATTCGTTGCCGAAATTGCCATTTGAATGGAATAAATTTTCATAGACATTTTTAAAAGCTATTTTATTTACGTAGAACAGAACCGTCGCTTTTCGTCTTCGAAACACTAAACGTCTTCGAAATTAAAAATACTAGATAAACATCTTCATATTAAAAATTAATGAAAAAATATAGCAAAGTATTTTTCCACAGAATTCGATTACAATGAATGACCTTGATAATGCCGAGTCACCTCAGCAAAAACGTTCGGTTTTTTATTTATTTTTTGATGTATATATTTATTTGTTTGTTTATTTATTTATTTGTTTGTTTATTTATTATAAATTATTTTTTTTATTTGTTTATTTAATTATTTATTTATTTATTTGTATATTTATTCATTTATGCGAAATGGAGCCTGGCGTATCAGGTACAACCACGAACTGTACCAGTTGTACTCTGATGTACACGTCACCCGGTACATCAAAATATGCCGGCTCCGATGGCTGGGTCACGTAGCGAGAATGGACGAAACCTGTCCACTAAAAAGGATATTCGCTACAAGACCAATGGGCAGAAGAAGCGTTGGTAGGCCAAAACTGAGATGGTTAGATGGAGCAGAGAGGGACTTGCAGACGATGGGCATTGTAAATTGGCGGCAGGAAGCGATGGTAAGGGAGGGGTGGAGGGAGCTTCTGGAGGAGACCAGGACCCACGATGGGTTGTAGCGCCACTGATTATTATTATTATATTTATTCATTTATTTGTTTTTTTATTTTTTTATCTATTTATTAATTGATTAATTATTTAATTTTTTTATTTATTAGTTGGTCATTGTAATCGAATTTTGTTGAAAAATATTTTAGTAAATTTGTTAATTGATTTTAAAATGGATTACCACTCTGTTAACACAAAAACTTTTGGATCGTTATCTTAATATTTGTTTATATCTCAACAGATAAAGATATGAAAAACTCAACAACAAAAGAGGATCGGCATTATACAGATAACTGTAATTAGCACTCATGCTCAGTAAAAAAATGGCAGTTAAGTTATTTCAGCTTTTAAGCGTGGATCGCGACCTTGGGGAAGATTACCGGGCGAAAATTTGTCGAAACATTATTTTTTACGTTTAGCCGATAAAATATATATAGATACACTATCTCTTTCCAACTTCATGAGTGTAGGAACCCCATTCCCCCAAAACCTCTACCAATATGAAATATCAAAAGATTTAAGACGTGGAATAAAAAAAGTTAACCTACATAATATGTAGGATTTGAAATATTTGCTAAATGTATTCAAAGAAGTTGATGGCAATGATAAATTAATATTTATTTTTCATTTGTAAGCACATATTTATTTTCAATAATAAATATTCACCCGATCAAAAAATGTTGTTCATACATTAGCTGGTAGTGCTTAAATGTTCCCAATATAACACAGGGACGTCCATAGCACTTTGGTAAGAAAATTCGCTTACTTCACAATGTGCCCCGCCGTCATATCACATTTACATTTTTAACGTAATATGTTCGTATGTCCTTTGATTTAAATATGCCTGCGTCATGGCTCAGTTATTTGTATCTGACTGCTGATCCGAAGGTCCCGGGTTTGAATCCCGGTGGAGACACTGTATTTTATTGTGTTTTCAGTTTGGATCTGTGTGACGATAAATATCATACGTCTCCAGAATGTGGCAACTTGTTATTGGGCCTGTTAGTGGCCCGAGAAGTAATAAATAAATATATATATACCTAGTATCTAATATATTTTTTGACTCTTTACATACGGACTCCTGAGCGAAAGGTTCGATTTCCGATGGAGACACAGTTTTCAATTATGTTTTCAGACTGGATCATAAATTTATTAATTGAGTAATTTAGCAAACATTAAATTACTCAATTAATAAATTTTCCTTCATTTTAATTAAGTTCACAATTAAATCATGTTTAGAAATATTTATTCAATACATCAAAATACAACGTCTACGTTGGTTAGGATACGTTAGTAGAATGGAGGATAGCCGGGTCCCAAAGAAAGTATTGGACACCTGTCCTGAAGGAAGAAGAAGCAGAGGGAGACCTAGGATGAGATGGCTGGACGACATCGAGGGAGATATAAGAGCGATCGGACAGACAAATTGCAGGAGACTTGCTGTCGACAGGACGGGATGGAGGCAGTTTCTTGAGGAGGCCAAGGCCCACACCGGGCTGTAGCGCCATTGCTGACGATGAAAAATATTTATTATTTTAACTGTTTTGACATTGAAAACAGTAATATATTACTGTTGCATCTAACCTAATAAAATTCAGATTTTATAAACGCTCAGATGGAAGCGTATTATAGCAGTATTTACTTTGTATGAAATACAAAATTGTTTAAATTTATCAAAATGTCAAATGAATCATGTTGGAAACAGTTTTAACATACATAATCGGGAATACACAAATTATCAAAGTTTCGACAAACAGACAAGTAAATTTAATGAAGAGGTTGAAATAAAATCAATTCTAGACGAGCTGAAGATCGAGGATCGTCTGTCGACTATATGTTACAGACGTATCCTTCAATTCTTTGGAAACATTGCCAGAAGGGAACCAGACTCCCTCAAGAAGCTTGTTGTGATGGGCAGCGTGGAAGGACGGAGATCTCGTGGTCGCTCACCGACCAGATGGAGCGATTTGGTTAAGTCCACAATGGGGTCTTCGGTGACTGGTGCTCTGCGTTCAGCCCAAAACAGATTGGCATGGAGGCAGGCCATACGTGTGGCGACGGACTACAGCCGCTATCCTCAGTCATGAGGATAAGGACGAATATATGAAATAAAAAATTATTTATTATTATTTAATTATTATTTGTACATATGAAGTACAAATTTGGTAATAACTACAAACATGAATTGCAGACTTAACAAACAAGACGAAGGACCTCAGACTTAATGTACCTTTATGACATAATAAACTTCAATATTGACTGTACAGACCTTCTGAAAATTATTAACTTCAACATACCAAACAGACGAACAAGACACACCTCAACGTTCTTTTTAGACAAAAAAAAACACTAATGCCGCTCAAAATTCGCCATTGTACCGATGCCTTACCACGTATAATAATTTGGAAAAGATCAGGTCCGTGGACATATTCTGTATGTCCAGGACTCTTTTCAGGAGCCACGTTAGACAGGAATGATAATTTTTTTTTTGTTACCAGTAGTTAGTACAATGCACCATGAAATCAAAGGTGGGCTGATTAAGTTACAATTACTTATGTTGCTATTCTTATTTATTATATTTGTTTTAAAAAATATTATTGTACGTTGCCCATTTTTTTAAATAAATAAAAAAAAAAATATAATAAAGTATTGTTTTATGCATACTAGTTTGTTATAGAGTCAACACGGTTCATTTCGAGCCCCTGGAGAGAAATCAGTGTGACGTCACTATTTACTATATATATTTTTCCTGAGAACCGTCTCGATTTCCACAGAAATCTAATTAGCTTTAAGTTATTTATGCCATTAATACGCCAGGCGTGTTTAATTTGCAATTAATGTTTTATCATTAATATTATGTATGATGATTTGTACGTATTTTATATGAAAATATGACGAAGGGACTAGTAACGTGTAATATCCTCATGAATTTCATTATACGTTTGAAGATATAATTTATTTTACTAAAGAAATAATAATGGAACTATATACGTCACTCTTCTGACGAATTATCTAGTGCCGTATCCGTTATGTAATGTTACCAACACGTGTATGTGAGGTCAGTTTAATTTATAATAAATATAAATAAAAGTGAACTCCAATTTTTTTTTATTAAATATAATTTTGAACTCAGTTATTTTTCTTATTAAATAGAATAGTGATCTCAGTTTTATTTTTATTAAATATAATTGTGAACTCAGTTATTTTTCTTATTAAATAGAATCAGTTTTATTTTTACTGAAGTTCAAATACAAACATATATTTTATCTTTTTTTGTATTTTGAATGTTCAAAGAAATAGAAATCAATAAAATTTTCAATTATATAGTCTCTTCAATTTTATTTTTCATACGCACCTAATATAAAATTATAACACGAAAATTATTGCGTCCACAGTTTATTTTTCATTAAATATAAAAGTAAACTCAGTTATATTTTTATTGAAACATTTTGTCTTGTTTTTTTTTTATTTTCGATAAATCAAATCAAATAACCATAGTTTCATTTATATTATATCTATATTTTTTTCTATATTTATTTATATTTTTTTAAATTTATTTCATAGATTTTCAACAGCTTTTGACGAATTTAAAAATAATCATTTAACATTCAAATAAAGCTTATTATAGACGAAAATTATTGAATTAAACTATACAACAAAATTATAAATATTTAATATAAAATGACAAGATAATTGTGTTCTCAGTTTTATTTTTATTAAATGTAATAGTAACCTATTTAATATAATAGTGAACGCAGTTATATTTTTATTGAAACTAAAATATATAACAAAGCAAACATTTTCGATTATATAGTCACCTCAATTTGATTTACAATAGGTTATATAAAATAATAAACAATGAATAATAATAACCAAAAATTGTGTCCTCAGTTTTATTTTAATTAAGTCTGAAAAATAACATTTCAAAGATAATTAATTTATCCTTGAGTTTTTTTTGGGAGATGTATTTATTTTATCTATATTATTACTTTTTATAAACCACGTTATTGAAATTGCTACCAATTTCGGAACTAATCGTTAACTCCTCAGGCAGATTTTCTACTACTAACACATAATGTGAGGATGTGCTTAAAAGAAATCTATATTTGAGAATATTATAATGCAATTTAAATGACAGTGGACTCAGTTTTGTTATTATTCACCCAATAATGAAAAACTCGGTCTTATTGTTATTAAAATGCATCAAATAAAACATTTATTAAAGTGACCTCTGTTTAATTTTTATTCAACATTTGATAAATAACATTTCAAAGATAGCAAGTATCCTCGGTAATATTTTTAATCAGTGTCTAATAAATGACTCACAAACTATGCTCAACATGCAACAATCTACAGAATATGTAGGTAATACATAAAATCGGCAGAGGAGTTCAACTAAGCGCCCCGGCATTTAAAAAAATATATCAGACTTAAAATTTCATCCTCATAATCATACTCTACTGCACACATTTACATAAATAATTTCATACATCATTCACACAATATGTAACTATTCCTAACTTATCTTTATATACTACAATAACTCCAGTGACAACTTGTAATTGGCTTTAATATTTACTTAAATCATCTTTATTTTATATAATATATTATACTGTATGTTTTCCTCTTAAAAAATAAAGAAACAATAAAGAGACTTTATCAAATATTATTTCAACAAATATATTATTTTGTTTATTTTTATAAATACAGCTTAAGGAGTTAAATTGTCCTTACTATGCGATATAAACTTTTGTAGTAAACAAAGAAATATTTAAATTTAAAGATATAACTTTGTATTAACCACGTTTTTTGGTTGAAACGATGCGACCGGTTTCGGAACTAACCGTTCCCTCATCAGGCTAACTTTCAACTGAAAGTTAGCCTGATCGTTTCAACCAAAAAACGTGGTTAATACAAAGTTATATCTTTAAATTTAATTTGTTAAATATGAACCACAAAGTTAACATTCAAACATTTGAAAATAAAGAAATATTTGCCTTTTCTTCTGTTAACAATCTCCATTCAACGACCTGCCATCTATCGTCTATTTTCCCAACTAATTGCGGTCCTTTCTACTATGAAATATCTACCTACTATATCGATCAGTCGAGGACCTTGTGCTTACATTACACTAATGAATTTTTAATTTGACATCTACACCACTTACAAATTCCATTAACATCTACATCTACGGAGCGAGTGGAGAGCATCAATATAGGAAGATCCTTTATCGCATAGGTGCACGATCCCGAGAAAATCCTGAGAGATCCCGGGTTCGATTCCCGGTGGAGAAATACTTTTTAACTGTGTTTTCAGTCTGGATCTGTGTGACGATAAATATCATAAGTCTCCAGAATGTGGCAACTTGTTATTGGGTGCGTGTTAAATATTTATTTGACATAGCACCTGTTACTTGCCCGAGAAGGTTACATAAAATAAATAATAAAAATATAAGAGTTTTTAACTTATGTTCAAACGGTGAAAACTAACTATTCAACATATAAGATGGGTGGTGGCAGAGCGGTTCGTTCGTTCACCTATAGCACAATCATTACGACCGATTTCGTTCACCTATAGTACAAGCAATTATGTTTCATTTAGGGAATGTATGAAGATGTATTATTACGTGTTCCAAGGACATATTCATTCTTTTTAAAAAGTATATATTACCGACCGCAGTGACACAGTTGACTTCTGTGCGGGCGTCCTGGGTTCGATCCCAAGCAGAGGAGAAATTTATTAAAATTTATTTCTCACGCTAATATTGCTTCTTTGGGCTGGAAACACTGGTGTGTAGGAAGAAATTGCTATTTGCAATAAACTAGCCACTTGCGCATGGTACAAGGAAGTGTTAATTACTTTTATTACATTATAAAGAATATTCGAAAATTTGGATTGATATGAGTCAATAAAAAGACATTTGTAAATTTTGCGCAAGCGTTAAAAGTGAGCATGTCAACCAAACAATGACAGGTCGTATGCCCTGCAGGTACCTTGATTTCCTAGGTTCTCTCATAATATTCCCTCTTTTTTTCTATTGAGATGACAAAAAATATTTTATATTATTTTAAATTATTTAAATGATATTAAAACATTTAAATCTTCAATATAGAAAAAAATCAATTTTTGACATTTAGAAATATAAAATTTCCGAAAAAAATCGATCTTATTCATTCAATTCTGTATACCTCAAAAAATTTAATCTTGTGATTATTTCATAGCGAGATATTGGAGATCCCATATGAGTAAACCCTGTCGATATTCGGTAGGTACCTAATCGATAGTGGCTTTGAATAATTTAGGTAGAACAATTATCTACTATCCATCAAAATGAACTCAATTATATATAACAACATCCCATAAAGAGACGGTGGTCAGTGGTCCTTTTGAAGATTAATAAATTTGCAAAAATAATAATATTTTCAAAAAATCTATCTTGTATTGATGAAAAGTTATTGGTTCCTCAATTAAATGCAATAGAAAATTGCGTCGAATGTATTAAGGGGACATATACACCCTTATTTTAAATCAAATTTCTCAAATATGTTAAACAGTGTTGTTTCTAAAAAAATACTAGTATTTTAAACATTTCTCTAGTGAATGTTCGTCACACTAAATTAAAATTGTGCATAAATCCCCCTAAAAATATTGAAAACATCATTTTAACAGCATTATTTTAAATTACTCCTTAGCTATTTGTCGTAGAGAAATAAATATATTATGTGCTTTTTAAAGAGTCCATAAAATCAAAGTGAATGACCGATAAAGTTTTTTCATTTCAAGTCAGGTATGGTTTTAAACTGCCATAAAATCAACAAAATTTGGGTTTAGATTCATAGTGTATTAGGCGGTTTTAATAATATATCAGGTTTTCAGTCACTAGATTTAGCGTTATATGTCATCTTAATAGTCACAAATACGTGCAGTCCTCGCTTCCCTTTTCCTGCTCCAATAGAATAATGAACAATTTTATATATGTTTAGCTTTTCGGACAAATTATACCATGTCCTATTCTGATTCGTTTCAGAGTACGAAAACGTCTGTAACCAACAGGAGTCAGATATCTGAGCTAAGACACAAAGATCGCCATGGTGTGATGGTATGAATGGCGGACATTAGGATCTGGTTGATCTATTTTGTGTGAGCCCATATGTTTGTTGAAGTGGTGGTTGTGAGTGCTGAATACTGAGATTGTGTGTCCATTTAAGGTGGAACGGGAACAATCACCTGGTTCATAATTGCTTTTATTGTCACTAAAACTTGTAATAGGCTAGTCCTAGAACAGAATTTTCTAGTTGGGCAGCAGTAATATACTTGTATTTTCCCAGTGCTTACTTATGGAATGGAAACATCGATCCTAACAAAACGAATAATGCACAAGCTGGTAGTGAGACAGAGAGCTATGGAGAGAAACATGCTGGGTATTTCAATAAGGGACAGAATTCAGAATGTCATGATAAGAGAAAGAACCAAAGTAGCCGATGTAGCGGAAAGGGTCGCTGGTCTTAAATGGAGCTGGGCTGGGCATATTGCCAAATGCCGGGATTCACGATGGACCAAAAAGATCGTAGGATGGCGACCGAGAACAAGCCGAAGAGGTGTCGGCAGACCCCAGGCAAGGTGGTCTGATGACATCAAGAAATGTGCCGGAGTGAGATGGATGCAGTGTGCCCAAGACAGGGAGTTGTGGAGGATCAAGAGGGAGGCCAATGTCCAAGAATGAAAAAAAAACAGGCTGAAGAAGAATAATAATAATAATATATTTATTTAACATCAGAAAAGAAAACTTACAGAAACAATACACCACAGAGACAACTCAGTATTTACATAAAAACAAACAAAAAATATACAAAACAAAAAACATGATAAACAAAATAATAATAAAAAACCATGGGCGCTCCCTGATTGGCATCATTGACATCAGAATGTACTTGTTGTCAGTGTCATTCAATATGGAGTGATTAAAAATAAATAAATAAATGTTTTATATGTTATTATTGCAATAATTCAAGTTTCGTGGCTGCGCTAATTGCATATACTCAAAGTTGTTAATATAATATTATCGTCTTTCAAACAAGACAAAGAAGAAGAAGAATCTAGCATTCTGGATGCGTGCCAGACACCTAGGAATAATGAATGAAGACTGTTATAAAAATAGGTTCCTTAACTAATCGATATCATCAAACACGAATACATGTATGTTCTTGTTAAGTTATACCTACGTAACACGGACTATATTTTGTTCAAGAATGTAGTGAAGGAATGTGTTTATAAATCATCCATACATACCTACATGTCTTTCACAGTTTCACAGTTTGAAGTAATTCTTATTCTTTCAGTGTAGTCTTATACTCTACGGAGGTTGGCGATAATCAGGAATATCTTCACCTTGTTTTCTGCGGTCATCAACAGCGATGTAGTGCTTTTACTGAACAACTGCTTCAGATTAAGGAGCCAAGAAATTCTTAAACGCCCTGGACTTTTCCTCCCTTGCATTCTTCCCTGTTTAATCAGTTTCATGGGGTATAATGTATTTACTTTTAAATATAGAACTACTGAAGGCGTATTCAATATTTACTATCTACCTCTATATTGTTTGGTGACCCCGACGTAGGAGATCGGATTTTTCTCCTTTCATTACTTAACATCCTTTTTCATCTGTTGAAGAACGATCTCATTCAGAAATATGTCTCTCAATCAATCAGCGTACATACATCCATACCATATAATCATTTTGGGAACACATTACATCGGACATATGACGCAGTTTTAGTAGATCTAGAGAGAGGTTTGATTGCTCAGGATGTCTTGCATCTTTTAGACTCTTTTTCGAAAAAAGTATTAAAAAAAGAATTTAACCCAAGATTAAATATTCAGAATATTTTATTTTATATTACTTCTCGGGCAACCAACAGGGCAAATATTAATTTAACATGCACCCAATAACAAGTTGCCACATTCTGGAGACTAACGATATTAATATTTTAGGCAAATAACCATCTTCTTTTTTCTGTGGAGTATTAAAAAGAACTGTACAAAATTTATAAATCCCCAAGCATATCAACCAATTACGACTTAAGGTTGAAATGGGCTAGCAATGTACAGAGGATGTCAAACATGCGACTGCCCAAAAAAAATATGGTTCATCACCCAGAAGGTAGAAAAAAGAGACCAAGATGGAGATGGGAGGACGACATACGGAAAAATGCAGCACAGCTCCTGCAATCCACAACTGGAGAGCAGCAGCTGAGGAATGAAAGCGGTCTTCATAGTCATGTTCGATCAACTGCTGAATAAATGCCTCTTCTAAATTTACCATTTAGTTCTGTCTAGAGCTAATTCCCGCCCACAAGTTAATAAAATCATATACAAAGCAAACAATGAAATCATTTATTTACATAATAAACTACATTATGTATTTTATGTAAACTTTACTTTAAACAAAGACAAATTATACATACTTTCACTGTTTAATCAGTAAAATCTACTGTTCTTCTTATAAGATTGTCTCGTATAATTTAAATCAACACTTGAAAAAGATCCTTCCTTCGTCAAAAGGTGACAGAAATCATTTGTCTTTTTCACTGAGTTTTTTTATAGGAAACGATATTATTCAAGGAAAAAAAAAGAATTTGTTGAAATGTCGGCCGATGTCAAAATGAAAAATTAGTACAATTCCACCATTTGCGATATTTGCAGATGAACAAATTGAATAGATTTTTTTAACAGAATTTTGGAGCTTGATGTTATACAAATGACATATTATTATGGTAGAAAGTAGAAGAAATGTGATGTTTAGGAAGGCATTATAAAAAGATATGTCAGGAAAGGGCAATCGGAATTTGACTCATCCTATTCTATTTATCTATGGTACAAATATTTTGCTTAGTATAGAAAATATATGGTCTTTGGGGTTTTGTCAAATAGACTATCTTATTTTTTCCATAAGGATTTATTTTTACTGACAAGACGACCAATTCGCCTAATAAGGTGTCAAAATAAGATGATGTATATTAACAACCAATAGACTTGGAAAGATAGTTCTTATTTTTATATTTTAAAGATACCTAAATTGAATATAACGTATCAATTTAATATAGCTTTCTAGAAAAAACGGATCTACGATCTTAAATAAGAAGAAGAAGAAGTATCAATTTAAAACTTATTCTACAAATGATTACATTTAATAGGAAATTTATGGCCATGCCTACACTGCGAATATCATATTCATTAACTATAAAAGACCTTATATTGAAATTCGAAAAAACATCAACTAACAGCCCAATACTTCTTCTTTTTTGTTACCTTGTCCTGCTTTACGTAGGGTCCGTTCTTCTGATCTTTCAGCTGGGATGATCTGTCGTATATTTTTGGGAAGGTATTTGTGCTTTAACAATGAGCTAACTCATAATATGACTCCACCGCTTGTATAGTAAACGACCTCATCCTGTTCTGTTTTGTGTGTGTGCTAGAGCAGTTTGGCGTAGTTAAATTTTAAGTATAATAAATTGATTTGAATTAATCTGAGTAATTTGAGTTACCTGGATTCCTTTATGTACTGAAAGATAAGTCTAACAAGTAAATGGAACGTGTAGTCTACAGGTAGATAGGATAGTTACATAATATAATCCGATTATGAGCTTACTTCGTCCATAGAGCAATCCCCAGTGATCAGAAATTATTATAAGTCCAATTTTCTTAAGCCCAAGAATACCACGAAAGCTCACAAGCCAAAGCTCACCCTACCGTTTTGTGTGGCAGTCCCTAGAAGGTAGGTACCTACCTACATACCATCTTTCGTCTGAATATAAACCTCCAATTCCTAACCGCGCTTACACATTAAAATGTAATATTTTCATTAAACGGTGAATAGCTGAATAACAACATTGATAAAACTGTGCCGAAAGAGGTCTTATGTTTTATTTTATTTTCATTTTATTTTTATGTAGCTTCTTGAGCAACTAACAGGCACTATGTCAAATAATTATTTAACACGCACCCAATAACAAGTTGCCACATTCTGGATCAGCAGTCAGATACCTTACCAACTGAGACACGAAGGCCGACAATGGCTGTTTGTTGGAGAGAAAAAATCAAAACGGTCAGATATTCTACCTACATCCATACATATGTACCATCTAGTCCCTCGCGGGGTAGGCAGGGAGAATCGAAAGCCATATTTTTCAATCCTGGCATTCATTCCTCGCCTCGTCCACATTTATGCATCGTACTTTACAAAAAAAAACAAATAATAACAACATTTAAAGGAATGAGTAAAACAACAAAGTAAAATAAAAGTCATCGAAAAAAGAAGATCAATTTTTTTTTATATTTATAATATATCTACATACAATGGAGTTCTACATAAAATTGGCACAACGATACACAACAACACAACGATAAAACTATGACGCACTCTCCACATGGCCCTTATTGAGAAATTGATGTTATAAAATACTTAAGTATATATTTTGAAACATATATTTTTTTTCTCCGTTGAAAGAGCGAACTTTCGTGTATCAACGTTATACATTGTGGTAAGTATTTAGTATGCTTATAAATATTAGTTGTAAGACATTGTGAGAGAATTCTTGGGTTGGTTTCCCACATCAGCCATCATAAGATTGTTAACGGCATAATATAATGTTTTCTTTTAGACGTCTCCTCTCTCATTGGTATAATAATTTTACATTGTCTTTTGCCTAACCGAGATTTACTTATTTAACCAATGAAACATTTTACCACGTGTTCATAAATGTAATTAAACAACAAAGAAATATATACAATTTTATCATTTTTTTTAAATGAATATGTCCTTGTTAAACAAGTACATATACATCTTCCTACGTTCCCTAAAATAAGCAAATAATATAATAAATAGGTGAACGAAATCGGTCGAGGCAGGATTCGAACTCGTGACCACTGGATTACTAACCCAGCGCGCTAACCACTCTGCCACCGACCCATCTAAATATATAAATGACATAGCTTATACAGAACATTAATGGCAATGTTCAATGCAATGATATATCTAAGTTTAGTTTGTCGATCGACAATTCTTGATAGAACTCCATTGTACGTTGATATGTTATAAAAATATAAAAATACTTGGTAATAGTTCTATTGTATTTATTAGATTATTGACGCATTTCGTGCAAAGCACATCGTCAGAATAATGCTCTACAAGACTGAGACTAGTGGTTATATACAAAATTTACATGACAGGTGTATAAAAATGTTGGTTTTTGAACGGTTGAAAAGAAGTTATATAATGCAAATGAAAACCGTTCAAAAACCAACATTTTTATACACCTGTCATGTAAATTTTGTATATAACCACTAGTATCAGTCTTGTAGAGCATTATTCTGACGATGTGCTTTGCACGAAACGCGTCAATGATCTAATAAATACAATAGAACTATTACCAAGTATTTTTATATTTTTATAACATATCAACGTGCAATGATATATAAAAAAAATAATAGATAAATAACCTTACTATTGTTTAAATTCGGTGAAAAAAAAGTAAGGCGCATACCTCACTTAAATATTACCGCACACACACCAATAATTGAATATAAATTCGTCTCTTTCACAGTCATTAACTTAGTAATAATTATAATGTTGATGTGAGAAATAATTATAATGTGATTGGAATGGAGTAAAAGAGAAAAAATGTCTGCAGTGCGTGTCCATTATTGAAATATATCTTTCTCACTCAATGTATTCTGCCGTGTGTGCTCTTTCTTGTTAATATTTTAAGAATTCGTTCAACTGTACCATTTTTACAGTGCGTCTTGTTCCCATACAACGTGTCTATATATAAAATGTCATTGGTTCAATGTTCAAAAGTGGTTCTATAAAGAGGAAAAGATAATATCTAGACTTTCATGTTGCTAAAAATAGGAATACCATTTTATTTTATTTTATTTTTCCACAGACAGCACACAGTACATGCATACAATTATTAAAAGTAAAAAAAAATAAAAATACAAAAAAACATGTACCTAACTTTACGTAACAGATATCTTAATAACATACATATACCTAATATCAAAATAAAACAATAAAAAAGTGTGAATTATTTTAATGTTAAAAATTAAAACAGAACAGACGGCTTTTTTTGTTTATTTTTGTTTCAAAAAACTTGGGTCCTATTTAAAACATGTTTTGAAATCTGAAAATGACAACTTTGTAACTATGTAAAGAATGAATAAAGTTATTCGACTCTTGAAATGATGTCCAATAGACCGAAATCTCCGCCAAGAAAACTAAAACAAGTATGTCAATATCTTTGGAAATTCATTTATCACTAAACATGTTATGGCAACATTGATTTTGTGCGTTCGTTACATGTGAGTATTGCGTATAAGATACTGAATATATTATTATTCATAATATAATAATATCAGAGTGTTATTGTCGGCATACGTCTGAAGTTATCAGCATTAGGTGGAGGTCTGCCAACTTCAGGTCGTTCGTCGATCAATGACATGGTGCTTCCAGAGAAACTGTCAATTGCGAGAGTGTGTGGGTGAACGACACTAAAGGAAGAAAATTTGTATGGATGATTAGACTTGGAAATGAAATTTCCAATATTATTCGTGTATTATGTATGCATGAAAGAGGGCGCGGGTCTTCAGTTAATATTTTTTGCTGGAAATAGATTACATATTTTTTTGAAATAAAATTAGTTTAACATAAATTTGTGTCACCTTGATCCGATGATGTAAAATGGCTGACAAGATCAGCAGGCTAAGTCAGTAAGTATATCTCGACCAAAAAAATCAAGATTAACTCGACTAGTCGATATTTAGACAGGTTTGGTAGGTAGTCAATAAGCAGACGGCGAGTTTGGGTCGAAATCGAGTCGAGAAACGAGATCTAAAGCTGCCATGTTTAATTTAATCTAATTTTTTTACGCGAATAATGCCGGATTTCATATTTATTTTGAGAATAATTAAACGGGTTAAACGACGCCGTCAAAGATATTCTTCAAACCCCTTAAATAGTCAAATAATAATCTATTTTATCACATATATATTTTAACCCTTAGCCAAAAATTGCGTAGTTTTTATTAAAAAAATTAAACGCTGCTGTCATCACACTTGATAAATTGATCGAAATACAACTATAAAATACAACTTTTAAAATTACTTTCGAAACATACAATAAATACAAAATAAACTTAATTTAATCGTACTTAAAAATACGACAGTATGACTTTATTTAACAAATTTATGTAAACAAATATGACATTTATTCAATATTGTGTATTGCCATAAATGATAATTTAAAAATGTACTGTAAGCTAACCCAACGGCGAGAAATACTACTTAGTGCATTTACGAACTCGACAGTGCAATTGTCGTCACGGGCGTAAACATAGGCGAGTAAAACGGCGAGACTTTATCGGATCTCGACTTTTTACTGACTTGCCCTGCTGGTGGTTCAATATAGATATAAACATTTTTGAAAAATTAATGAAATATAGGTACCTATCTACTATCAATATAAATATAAATGTTCTTTTATATAGGTGGTTATCAAAATATAAAAAAAAAATCCGATACACCATGCTTAATGAATACGTCTTGAATATACTTGGCAGCGCTGATAAAATCAACAATTTAGTCATATTCGTAAGATAACATACATCATTATACAATTACTTAGTTTATGAACACCAATTGTTTGTATTTCTGCCTCTTAATGATTCAACATAAATAATTTCCTTGGTGACTTAAGATATGTGCGTTTCCTTAAATCCATTGAAACATTACTTAATGTTTATATTAATGTGTTAAATTTATTGAGGTTTACAAATAATGTTATCCTCAAATTAATATACTGTATGTTAGTCAAAACATCTTCGCTAATCTTATTGCGATAAAGTTAAGCATAATTTCATTAATTTAGCAGCATCCTCTATAAAGCAAATACTTGCTTGTATTCCTTCTATGATAATAATATGTAGTTCGGAAAATGGTACAGATTCAATAAGATAATGAAGTTTATTGGAGTTCTCATAGTAATACTACTAATAGCTTTGTTTCAAAAGCGGTTATATTTCAAAGAAGATAAAGTTGCTAAGAAAAGTGATCATACGATAGTGAATCGAAGAGGTATTTGTAAAAGTGATAGATTAGAGAATAGATGAAGTTGATATTTACACATGCGGCAAATCATGAAAATGCTGCTTTCTTAGAAAAATCTTTGTATATTCCTGATAATTTCCTAAGATATCATAAACCAATCTGAAGAAGAAGCAGTTGCTTTTAAAAAGGTCGTATAAATTGTTCATTGGAGGATAAAACAAAGTTAATTATAACAAGTTTTTTCACAAATTTTGTAGGTTACAATTGAAATGAGAAAAAATATTGAGATGGGTGGTGGCATACATTTCAAATCCTGCTACGACCGATTAAGTTCATCTATAGAACAAGCATATGCCTTATTTAGGGAATGTATGAGGATGTATATTGTGATACAAGGACATATTCATTCTGTTTAAAAAAAGTGTTTGTTACTAGGTGGGTTTAAGGCAATATCTCCAAGAAAACTACGTAACATGAAACTTCGATTTGATTCAAAACATTGTACAAGCAATATTTTCTTTTTTTGAATTGAGTGTTATTATAACACTGTTTTGCCAAAAATCTTTACCAACGCGAGAGAAAATTTGTTTCCCAGAACCTCTATAAATACGGACAGATCCTCGCGAGTTCACAATGGAAGGTATATCAATATAATATTTCGTTTATCCAGATACAATTTGATGTACGATAATCGTTTATTCGGAATAATAACGGGATGGACTGGATTTGTCTATGGAACATGCAATAATAGATTCAAATTGAATATATTATAGAGGTGCTCCTCAAGGTTCGCGCGTTGGACCTTTTCAAATAATACCTTAGAACCCTCGTTATGTATATGCGTATTGAAGGAACAACTGACTCTGTGGGAATAATATGATGTTGGGATGGGATTTCGGGAGTAAGAAATGTCCGTTTAAAATAAGCAAGCCCAACTACAGCATGTCAAAGCGATGAGCAAACACACGACCTTTTAAACACAAACACATCCCCGAGGAGAAGAAATAAAATCAAAACTCTAATTAGTCGCTTGTGTTCCTGTAGAGATAGTTAGCGACGGTCGAAGTGAGATATTCAGGAATATCGTGTCGACACGTTCATATTTATTTATTTATTTTTTTTATTTATTTATTGATAACAAACATACAGCCAATTTAGTACATAGGACAAGCAGACAGTAATTCAACAAATAAGCCAAAAATGTTTGATGAATAGTACTTGTTTAAAAACATGAATTGAGAAAAAAACATCAGTAACATAATATTTTTTGCAGTAGGAAAAGGATTTGAAAGGAAATGGGGCGTTATGGGAAGCGTGCGTAAGATCACTCAGAGCGATGAGGAAACGTGGCCAAAATGGATAGTTTAAATCTTCTATGCGATGAGTTGAAGAGATCAATATCATGGAAGAAAGAACCATAATTTCTGCATGCTCTGTATATGAAAGAGTGCCGTGCATAATTTGTGTCACAGATGGGAAGTCTGAATGCATATTTTTTTCTAATTTGTCTCGTCGGTTTTTAGTTGTAAAATTAACATCGTTAAAGTATACATATTTTACACGAGTAACATTTAAAATCAATTTCATAACTGGGGTTATCTAAAAAAGTACAAAAATTAAAAATAAGGTATACATATTTATGTAAGGTATACATATTAGGTGGCCACAAATCGAAAATCAAATCATATTTTATTTTTAGGATTTTTTTATTTTATATTACGTTTTTTGTGAAAAGATTTAATTTTTATTTTATTTTACATTATTTATCGGGCAACTCATAGGTAATATGTCAAATATTAATTTAACATGCACCCAATAACAAGTTGCCACATTCTGGAGACTTACGATATTAATCGTCTCAAAGATCCAGACTGAAAACACAAATAAAAACTGTCTCCACCGAGAATTGAACCCGGGATCAGCAGTCAGATACCTAACCATCTGAGCCATGAAGGCCGAAGATATAATAATACTAATTATAATCTTGACACTTAATTCCAATCCCAATATTAAAATATTTGAGAAGAAAATTATGCCAATCATACTCTTGACACTCATTTCCAATCCCGATCTTAATCTACTAAAGATGAAAATTATACCAATTATACTATTGACACTTGTTTTCAATCCCGATTTTAATCTACTAAAGATGAAAATTATACCAATTATACTATTGACACTTGTTTCCAATCCCGATTTTAATCTACTAAAGATGAAAATTATACCGATCATACTCTTGAAACTTTTTTCCAATCCCAATATGAATCTGTTATTACTGGAGAATTAAGCGGTAGATAGTTAAGATCTATGCGTAGATTAAGATTGGGATTGGAATTGAATAGGCATTTCGTGTGATCATTTTTTTCTTCTTGTGCCGCTCCTAACGGAGGTTGGCGTCCACAACACCAGACTCCATCCCGATCTTGCACCAACCTCATAAATGACGCCGTACTCCCGAGCTACTGCCAGAAAGTTTAAGCCACGATATTATTTTACGCCCAATACTCCGTCTTCCATATATATCTATCACCACGGAATGTGTGGCAAAAATATGCTATTTTGCGTCTCATGACAGTGGTCAGCAGCTCTTTGTCTTTTAATCGTATGATCACGACTGGTCTGATTATGTAGATAAAAAAAAATAATTCTCTCAGCGATTCATGAGTTGTCATGACGCATCTTCAACATCCAAACTGCTAGAGCAAAATCTCGCCAGCTAGTTTTGGCATTGTTAAATTTATCTTTATCACAAAAATTGAGTTTTTTTCTCGCTTGATCTACATATTCTTTACCTTTTCGACAGAAAAATATCCAGAAAATTCCGTATTTATTTATCCATATTTGAAAAGGCAAATATCAAATAAGCATTGCGCAGAATAAAATAAATGTTCATTTAGGAGCCTAACTGCATAGTTGTACTTACTTACTTCCGATGGCCGTACAACTCCGATAGAGGTTTAGGGTCGTATTATGGGAATTATTTGAGAAAAATATAAGAAAAAGTTGAGGTTTTGTAAGCAGTATTCTCGCAGTACGGGATCTTACCTATTTCTTACATTTTTCTTAAATAACTCCCGTAATAGCCTCCTGAAATGTGGATTTCCAAACTTTCCTGTCATTAGCAACGGCCTCCCAGTCATTACAAACATTCAGCACATTCAGATATTTGGCTACATTATGCAAGTCGTCAAAATACTTAATGACATCAATGTGAAGTTGTACTTCGAGTGAAGTTAGAGCAACTCAAACAAATCAAAAGTATATTGAGACGTTTTGGTAGATTATTAGTGAGGGTCGTAGTGAAACAATAAAAGTTCAACACCCTTATAAACATAATATTGGGAGGGTAGAATCTAAATTGAATTTAAATTTCGAGTTGAATTTATTTTAAGGAGCCTGCGGTGATGAGAATCTACACATGTGGTTTAATTGTGTTACCAATAGTTGTTTGACTGGGGACTAATATTATTGCTCCGCCAATTTGTGGCGGTGTAACTTTTAGATGTCATATAGATTTAATTAATATATCGGTTGAATCTAGTGGAATATCATATTCAAATGTAAAAATCTCATCTAAGAAAAATAAATTATTTTTGTTTGTTCTGTTAAATATATTTTTACTCCTCACTAACCCAAAGGGGATATAGTGGGGAGTTATGATTTCGCAATTTTTAAGGCTATTTTTTTATTGCAGATTATCAACTAGTATCATGCTGAGATTGTATTCTGAAAGTTTCATCACAAAGTATCTGTGTGTGTGTGTGCTATGTGCTGTTTGATGTGTGCTATGTACGGCGTGTTTATTTAACTTTATCGATTATTGACCAAAGTACTCATTCAATTCTTTTCAAATTTTGCAAAAGTGTATACCTAATAACATCGCTTAGATCCCATTAGATTTTGAAGGATATCTGAAAAGTGCTTCTTCTCAACTTTCTTAACTGTCAAATATTTCAAATTGAACCCAAGGTCTGGAAATTTTAAGTTTGAAATTTTTATTTTCAAATTGATAAAAAGGCACACCACTTTCATAAAATGGCAATGAAGTGTTATCAAGTTTTCATAATAAAATATTTATACATACATACATACATACCATCACGCTATATCCCTTACAGGGTTAGCAGAGAGAACCGAGCGCCATATTCCTCTATTTTTGCACACATTCCTAGATTCCTTTCATGCATTTTATCCATGCATCGTCTCATACATGTTCGTCGATTATTCAAACTTCTTATATTTCCTTCTTTCAAAATATCATTCACATGGTCATGCCATCCCTTTCTGGGGCGGCCCCTACTATTCACTCCATCTCTTACACCCATGTAAATTTTTTTGGTCAGTCGTTCATCATTCATTCTTTCAATATGTCCAGATAAAATATTTAAATTAAAAATAATTAATCAAACTCATTTCATGAAAATGCTGAATATCATCCATACAAAATTTGAATTATTTATAGAACGACTTGTTAGTGAGGAATTTAGCGTTGGCCACAACCCACTCGCTTATAATGAAAATGCGAAGCTTATTATGACATAAATCTGGTGGTTTAAAATTAAAAAAAGTCCAATTGTTATATATATTTATATCTTCCATCGTTAGGATCAACGGAAATTTATAAACTGCTACACAAGTTCATACAGAAAAATATACCTAGTAATATTGTAATCTTCCACAATATCTAAATATTTTTCACACTCACTAGAGTTGTACTATTGTTCTGCACAACTGAAAAATTTCGCAGTCGACGCGTTGTGCCGCACAATTTAGAGTGCTGTTGACTGCATATAATACACATTGATCAATGTCTTTGGCAAATATTATAGTCCTGAATAAGGACTGGCCGTCTTACAAAAAAAATTCGAAAATTATTTTGAAAATGGACATATTTTACTGAACCGAAATTACTTATGGAAGTTTTCACGTTTCTGAGGTAAGTTGACGTAATGGTTCATATAGATTTACTTATGGAAGTTTTCACGTTTCTGAGGTAAGTTGACGTAATGGTTCATATAGATTTACTTATGGAAGTTTTCATATTTCTGAGGTAAGTTGACGTAATGGTTCATATAGATTTACTTATGGAAGTTTTCACGTTTCTGAGGTAAGTTGACGTAATGGTTCATATAGATTTACTTATGGAAGTTTTCACGTTTCTGAGGTAAGTTGACGTAATGGTTCATATAGATTTACTTATGGAAGTTTTCACGTTTCTGAGGTAAGTTGACGTAATGGTTCATATAGATTTACTTATGGAAGTTTTCACGTTTCTGAGGTAAGTTGACGTAATGGTTCATATAGATTTACTTATGGAAGTTTTCATATTTCTGAGGTAAGTTGACGTAATGGTTCATATAGATTTACTTATGGAAGTTTTCACGTTTCTGAGGTAAGTTGACGTAATGGTTCATATAGATTTACTTATGGAAGTTTTCACGTTTCTGAGGTAAGTTGACGTAATGGTTCATATAGATTTACTTATGGAAGTTTTCACGTTTCTGAGGTAAGTTGACGTAATGGTTCATATAGATTTACTTATGGAAGTTTTCACGTTTCTGAGGTAAGTTGACGTAATGGTTCATATAGATTTACTTATGGAAATAAATTCGCCTTTGTATTTTGACTGCTTTCTTATTATTAGGCTGTTTTCTTGTTTGGGTAGGCAGAGAGAACCGAACGCTAGACTCCCCTCCCTCGACATGCATTTCTCGTTTGATTCATTTTCATGCATCGAATAATCTTCTAATAATTCATTCTTTTTCATCTCAAAAGATCCCATTAGTTTTATCTTAGTAACTTTTTGTTTACAGACCTTTACTTCTTGTTTCTGTCTAGTCAATCTTTGATTTTTTGGCAAACGATCATCACTTTGATCCGAAAAAGATCGCACAATAAAGAAAGAAGAAGAAGTATTTTTTTTATATTGCCAAACTGTCTCAATTGCCAAGTGATGATTGACTTGTTTTTTCTTTTTTTCGATCCCCATTTTCTCATCTTTCATCCATCCCACCGCACATCAATCTATGTATATAGTATACAAGCAGGACTATTGAATTTATATTTAATCAGAGTCCCAAGAAGGGACGAGTCTCCCTGTTGTTAGGGTTGTAATGAACAATTACTATTCAAGGGATGGTTTACTTAACACCCTGTCACATTGACTGATGGGGTGTGGCGGCATTGAATCAAATGTCATTTGTTTTTACTACCTCTCTGCTGTTTTACTCCTAATGATACACCAATCAGACGTAAGTCGTTAATAGATCATTTGTAAGAGATATTTTGGATTGATTTATCTTACAATATAAATGAGCTGGTTACGCCAATATTAACACTAAAAATACTGTTGCATTTTTTTTTATATACAAACGTCAACAATTGTTGCAATCGCTGTCCGCTCCCGCCTATACATCAGTATTCTTAAAAAACACGTCCTGTTAACACGTGATTTTTAATGATACTGATTTGAGTCCATTATTATCATTCTAAATTTTTAAAATTACTGAAAAAGTATACCAAAGTATTTTTCCAATAATTGAAAAACCACCACACAGATGGCAACGCTATAAATGTTGTAGTGGAGGCATAGAATTATAATAGTATATAATACTCTTTAGCCTGCAGTAAATGAGACCGCTTTATGTTGACTAATTTGGTCAGCATTTTGGTAAGAGCATTCAATAATCATTTGGCCGTCTGCGTGATACGTTCTCCAAATAGGGATTTTTTTAACTGCTTGCAAAATTATTTACGGAATAGTTAGCAAAATAGCAAAATTATTTGCTAAATTATAGCAGAGTCATACATATTATATTGACACGAGCCGGCCAATAAAACGGCTTCACTTTTTCAGCGAGGTATTGTATGATAATGAGTATTCTATAGTTTTATTATTATTCCATGAGTGTAGGATGATTTTTGTTTAAATTGGTAAGTTTAATTTTTGTTTAAATTGGTAAGTTTCGGCGATAAACTTTGGTCATGGTAATCGAATTTCAAAATTGTTCATTTATTATTATAATGGTTTGATTATTTATTTATTTATTGAATAATTACAATTGAACAAGTATAACGCTACGTCCTACGTAGGCGATTCAAAGCGAACGCGATTGCGAAGCGATGCGGTGCGGATACAAGTGAATTCAATGCGATGCGGTGCGACGCGGCGGCTCTGTCCTACGTGTGCGCGAATCGTTCCCTCTGCCGCCAGCTACTGTCATGGATGTACGTATATAAAATACTCAAAAAGTATGTACGGCAGAGAAGTGAAACTAATATTGTGTACTTAGAGAGGCATATTTATGGGGGATATCACGATTTGTATGAAGAATTACGTGATCTTGAATTAATAAATGAGACTGAATTTACATCTTTCCGGGAAACATATCAAAATTTGACATTCGTGCAAGCGAGAGAAAACTTTGTGTGTTTTGAACAACATCCTATTGTAAAATAGCAATAATAAATAAATGTGTTTGCCAAATCCTAAAATTCACGGTTCGATAATAATTTGTCCCATAATGTGGGACGTTCATGGACAGAAATTAAAATTTCTGTTTCTGACATGTCAAAAAACAATGGCGCCGTTATCAATTCGCGCGAAAATATCAAACCAACTGATCGCGTTTGCTTCGCATCGCGCCGCGCCGCATCGAAACCAACTCGCGGTCGGTAACGTAGGACACTACCATAGTTACCGACTGTTTGTTATTTTCGAGCCGCGCCGCGCCGCGCCGCTTCGCATTCGCTTTGAATCGCCTACGTAGGACGTCGCGTAAGATAGCTACCTACCTCACTAGAATAAATCTGTTCTGTAAGAGCTACCAGTAGATTTGTGAATACATGATAATCAAACAATTAAAAAAACATTCAAACACCAATTTTAAAGATACTCATAACTGGAACAGTAAAAAAATAAAATTATTTCGAGAAATTATTGTTGCGATATTATTTTCATTTGTGTTCTACCCACATCACGCGGTAGAGTTGTAGCCAAACATATTGAACTTTAAGCCAAGAAAGAGGTTGATTTGCATGTAAACCAATGAAGTAAAAACATACAAATTTGCGTTCTGCGCAACCGGAAGCTCATTCAAGATGTTTGGCGAAATTTATACCACCGACTTTGAATTGTGTTAATCCTTTGATATCCGGTGGCAGTTTATTATAAATACCAGGGGGGCAAGTCTGGTTCAATCGGCGAAATCAAATCCCTCGTGATTACCCATATCATGGATATAATTATTTTATGGAGTTCTTTAATATCTTTAGAAGTCATAGAACTCCATTCGATAATTATATCCATGATATGGGTAGTCACTAGGGTTTTGATTTCGGCGGTCGAACCAGACTTGCCCCCCAGGTGTAGTATTTATTAAGAAAAACATTTGTTATGACAAATTTATCTGTTAAACGGCCTCTATTTACATTTTTTTAAAATATCGAAAAACACTTAAACATTCCAACTAGATAAAATAATTTTCTATAAAAAAATATTTAAAAATATGGTAGTACATACATACCTAACGATTATTAAAATTTTGAATTATTGAAGAGATAGTTTCATACAATTTGTATGGCAGTATACACATTATCTACGGGGACTCTCAATTATAGTTCTTATGATACATATATACTATCAAGCTGTTTACATATTCGGGGTAGGAAAAAAGGACTGACCTCCACACTGTTCAATCCTGATTAGAACATTATTTTATTTAGAAAATAAAACACAATAAAATATTCAATAATTTGGATTTTAGGGTTTGTTATTTAATATTTATTCTTTATCTATACAAATTATCGCTTGGACAGTTGGATCTCATGTGTTACATGCAACCAGTGATAAATCAATCTATTTATATTGTGTTCTATTTTATTCCGGAAAAGCTTTAAAAAACTAAAAAATATAATTACATTTTATGTCTCTAATTTCAATGAAACTCAATATCTAAAAGGATTGAAAACATTAATTATATTTAGATTTCTCCCATTAAGAAATTTGTATCTAGTGAACCACCACCGGCTGAAAGTAATATGTTAGAAATTATGAAAATCATAATTATATTTATTATTAATTTCACAAACCCATTTTAATTACAGAGAGATTTGAGCTTGGAAATAATTGAATCTGAAATTAAATATTCCCCTTTTAATGAAATTGTTCCGAAACAAACTCAACTCTAGCTGTTGAGAAAAACTTGGAGCAAGTAGGAAATTTCAATACAGAAATGTTATAATTTGATAATTAAT
The DNA here is from genome assembly GCA_963576475.1 of Molanna angustata. Lineage (NCBI taxonomy): Eukaryota > Metazoa > Arthropoda > Insecta > Trichoptera > Molannidae > Molanna > Molanna angustata. The sequence goes on from OY754978.1 coordinate 30,896,661, forward strand.
GATTAGTAGATAGTCAATATTTGAAGGGAATTATTGATAATAATTTCATTGTGAAAGTTTCAAAACGTCTTGATAATATTAGAAGCTAGTATTTTGATTTGCTAGATAATTTTGGATAACATCAAAACACTGTTCATAAGTCATAATTAATCATGAATATCCGTTTAAACATCCGTTACATCCATTAATCTGAATCCGCTAATTTAAACAGACTTCATATAAATAATGGAGTTATTGAAAACACAGAAAATCTTCAGATTTAAGATATAGGTACCAATCGTTAGAATCAACATTTATGTTTAAAAATAACGTTTTTAGTTCAATATACGCAGGTATTTATTCTCTAGGTTCTCAAATCAGTGTCGAGGGCGGGTGCGAGAAGGACATAAAAAGACACAGCTAAAAATGTTTTAACTCGACTGAACAAGATCTAAAACGATCGACGTATTTTCAACTCCGCCAAATTTAAATCATCAGAACTCTTATCATCCCAATATCCCCATATGGAACCGATACCTTGACAATGGAGTCTAGTGGTTGTGCCAGGATTGACGCATTTAAAATGTGGTGTTGGTGTCGCACTGCAAGAAGAAAGAATTAAGAACGAACAAACGTCCTTAAGGAGCTCAAAATAAATTAAACATCCTCTATAGAATGCAGCCGGCGGGTGTTGAGCTTCTATGGTCGCATTGCCAAGAAAGAGCCAGGTTACCTGGAAAAAAGTTTTGCAAGAGTATATGTTGCAGGTAAAAGAAATAGAGACTAATCTCATGCGCGATGATGTGACCAGATTAAGGAGATGAGCTGTGGGGAGCTGAGATGACTCAAGACGATTCGTTCTGTCCATGGACCACAACCTTTAGCAGTGAGGAAATGAAGAAAAATATAGGTATTTGATTCATTCTCCTACTTCTCGGCCATGTCTCTACTGCTGCCTCATTTAATTTTTTCCACCTTTTCTATCCTGGGCGTCCCAGTGCCACTGGGATAGTAACTATTAACTAGGTATATCATCAGTCAATCTTTAATGGGGTCGACCTACTCCTCTTTTGCCTTCTCAAGGTCTCCGTGATTTGTATTTATGATGCCCATCTATCAACTTCTTATCTAAGCAGCTGCAATATCAGGATGCCTAAAGGGAAGTATATGGAGGAATAAGCACATGAATATCGAAAGCAAAGTCCGATATATAAAACATATGTAAGACCCATTGCCACCTACGGAGTTGAGACCAGAGCAGACACAACGAGAACAAAATCAAAGGACAAAAAGGACATTGAGATGTATAACCGGAAACACACTAAGAGACCGAATCTGAAATACTGAAATAATAAAAAAAGTGTAGTACGGAAGACATCGTCAGATGGGAAGACAGCGGAGGCGATATTGGATCTCACATGTAAACAGAATGGATGAAAATATACTCCCACGTATCGCTCTCCAGGAGAACTCAGCTGGAAGAAGACCACCAGGAAGAACTTCAAATAGATGGCGAGACAGCTGGCAGTCCACATCGCAGGAGACATAATAGCGGTAGAAACAGATCTTCGGATCTATGAAAAGGAAGAAGAAGAAGAATTCTTATCGAAAATCCACAAATTTTACTCCTCTTAAGAGATGGAAATTCAATATAAGTTATAAGCTTTGTAAATGAAGCTACTGTGGAGAATTGTCATTCCTCAACTAATCTCGTGTGTATTAATTAACTTTGAGACTATAATAATATGCATGCAGTTGGCAACCGATAGACTGGCATGACAACTTTGTTGAAAACTAATCACCAACTTGGGAACTTGTTGCTAACATGAAGTGCTGTAAGCAGTCCTGCATTTGCATAAACAATAAAGTTTTGTTTTTCTTAATGAATATTTAATTACAATTTAATAATGAACTTAGATCTGAGGATGGTTTAACATAATTATATTTCAAACAATCAAACATTTTATAAAAACTTTCATTCATTCATACCATTACGGCATATCCCACGACGTGGGGAAATCAGCAACAAGTGTGCGGGTGTGCATTACCTTATAAAAGGAAGCACCACACATGCTTGCATCCCCACACACCAATCTCGTCTCACCTAAAAAGGCACAACATTCAAAATGGGTGGTGAACCTCACAGCCGAACGAGTTGTTATTTTGGATGTTGTATCTTCGATTACCCGAATCAAAAGGGACACCCGAAATCTCACAACATACATTTAATTATTTGAAAAAGGAATAAGCACATTGATGTTTTAGTAAATTGATTATACAAATTAAATATTAAAAAAACTGTTTTACAATTTCGTTTTTACTCCTATCCAGGACGATCGTTTGCCTGGTAAAGTCCTTTTCAACTGGTCAACCAGGTTATACCATACCATACAATCACGCGCTTTCCCTGTTTGGGGTAGGCAGAGAGAACCGAACGCCAGACTCCTCCCTCTTGACATACATTTCTGGCTTCGTTCACGTCCATGTATCTTCTCATACACGCTCTTCTATAATTCTGTTCTTCTTACTTCTAACTAGATAATTCAATTTTCTATAAAAAAAATTAACATTGTAGTAGTAGGTATTTAGGTACATCTCAAAATATTTAGAACAAATTTTATGAAAATTGAATTAAGTAACGAAATCGTTTCATGCAATTTGTAAGGTAGTATACACTACACAATATCTCACTCAGTTGTTTGATATCTACTTAATCTACAAACATACATCATGCTGTTTTCATATATTTTTCTGGGTAGGAAAAACAGACTCACATCTGGACTATCCTGATATATATAACTAACTGGATGGGTGGATGGCAGAGCGGTTAGCGCGCTGGGTTAGTAATCCAGTGGTCGCGAGTTCGAATCCTGCCTTTTAACAAGGACATATTCATTTTTTTTTTTAAATATATAACTAACTAGACGTCGCATTAGGATACTGAAACACCACTAGATGCGCAATTAAAAATTAAATAGAATCGAATAAAAAAATAAAATATAGTTTCCCGGAAAGAACCGTTGTGATATAAAAACAAAAAAAAATCATTAAGTATGGGGAAAATGTAGATGCTTTATAAAGAAAACAAAATATCTAGAAATATATATTAATTTTTATGTTTAAGTGTTTAAAGTTTGGTACGTATTCTTCAATTATGCATAGGTACTATCGCCATCGACAGTTGGATCTCATGTATTACATGCAACTAGTTAAATACCCAAACCCAAATTAGTTTTAAAATATTTGATTTACCTACACATTGGTACAAGCAAGTAAACAAGCCAAATATGAACTTATAATTCTGTCGCGGTTCAGAAGTAACATCTGTGCGAAAGCATTGTCACCTCATGTATAAGGAATTTTGCTTTCATTGTTTACAAACCAATATCTCAATAGATGGCGTTACAAAAAAGTTTCTTCGTCACTTCATAGATGGCGAATGGTGTCTTCAGCTTATTTTCAAACGAACAGATTTTTATGATTAAAATATATGGAACTTTCAATAATTGTATTGATAGGGAACTCAATATAAAGGTAAGCAAAGTACATAAAATCTACAATATTGTAATAATCATAAAAAAGCATCAAAACAACAAATCATATTATTTATTTCATTTGATATTGCTTCTCGGGCAACTAATAGGTACCATGTCAAATATTAATTTAACACGCACCTAATGACAAGTTGCCAAATTCTGGAGACTTACGATATTAATCGTCTCACAGATCTAAACTGAAAACACAATTAAAAACTGTGTCTCCACCGGAAATCGAACTCGGGACTTTTGCATCAGCAGTCAGATACTCCAACCTAACCTAACCTAACCCAACCATCTGAGCCACGAAGGCCGACAATATTATAATATGACTTATCACAAAAATACGAGAATTATTAACTTTGTAAAAGGTTGATACCGGTTTGTGAATTATGCAAAAAATAATATATAAAAAAAGTAAAAATATCTTAGGCAATGTAGGCAGGTCAAATGCAAACTTTGTTAACTATTGTATGAGAATATTATACGTGGGCGCCCAAGTTAGTGTATTTGAATCGAGCGTTACATAGAACACTCTGGTTTATTTATTTTTTTCTTTGGCCCATTAAGAGTGTTCTCAGCCATTTAAGTTAACATATTAAATTGTCTAAATAGAGAGAAACCTCAATTATTTTTATATATTTACTTTACTTCAATCAATTTCAATTTTATGTATGTAAAAAGTAAGATTTTAATGTCATTAATTTTGATGAATTTGATTTTACAAAAAAGTGAGAACATTGTGAGAAAACGTATCGAGCCAATGTTTAGATTTATAAAATACCTATCATTTAAAAAAACATTAATGTTTCTAAGCCTTATAAGTTTTGAGTTATGAATAAAAAATCTGAGAAAACAGGTATTATTAAAAAAACATTACGAAAAAAGTACACAAGATGAAAGAAAGTTTATCAGGCCAATGTATAGACAAATAATGAAAGAATATTTGTATTTTTGTTGAAGACGCAACTTTTAAGAGTACGGCGTAATAAGCATCCAAAAGAATATTGTTAATTTGAATAAAATGGAGACAGATTTTATGTAATTGGAGATATTAGCATGTTGTTGTGAATCCTCCGATGATTCAATTCGAATCCGATAAGGGGTGGGTCATTAGCCGACATCGGGCGTCCGGAGTCCGGAGATAAACCGGAAGTCCGGTAAGGTCCGGTCATTAGCGGTGATAGATTGAGTTATATCGGATTCCGGTACCCCCTGTCTGTCATCTTACCGAAGATTGATAGCGTCTGATGTTTGGCACACAACGTAATCTATCAAACGGAGATATATCTCATTTATGGCCAGGGAGGATTTTTTGCGGGTGATTTTTTAAAAGTAGATAATACTAAAAATTTCAAAATAAATTCTCAACTACAACCAACGAAAGCGTGTACTTTATTTTCTTCTTTGCAATCTATTCTTGCAAAAATAAATGTACAAAAAGTTTTTCCAGAACATGAAATATTATTTTAAATATTTTTGACCGACTTCAAAATAAGAGGAAATTATCAATTCGACATAATTTTTACTCCTCACTACCCCAAGGGGATATAGTGGGGAGTTTGAGGGAGATCGCGATCCACTTCCACGCCGGCGACGCTATAGAGCCCATTGGCCCTGTTTGCCACCGGACGCAGCCGCAACATCGGACAAACACAAAATATCCACCATCCATCGGGTTCAACCACTGCCCCCGAGAATCCAACCACACACGTCAGGGCTTCCGATTGGTCTCGAAATCGGCCGCTAAGAACACTCCGTTTCAAGTCGGAGGGGCTTGTACCCCGACCCCTCGGTCCTCGTGTTGGCGTCCGAAGGTTCCGCGGGCTAACACTGGGGGCATCCGACGCATCCGGGGGCATAGTGGGGAGTTGTGAATTCTCAATTTTCAAGGTTATTTTTTATTGCATATTATCAACTATAGTATCATTCTGTGATTGTATTCTGAAAGTTAGGTAGGCCATTCTGAAAACGGCTCAGTAGGTAGCACATCAAGTACATACTTGTCTTATTTTTTTTAAAGTACATATGTTATTTACATACACGGCGCGGCGCTATTATTGGAGTTTCAACTCTACAATATAAAAAAAAATACTAGAAGATATCTGCACAACCCTCAACATAATATATCATATTTTTGTTAACTTTGGTTTGGCTCAATATGAGTCATCACAAATAACTGTTATTCCCCCACCACCCGTTCTGCTTATGGGGACTAATAACGGCCCCTTGCAAATTTCTGAAAGAACACAAGAAGATCCCGGAGAAATTCTAATACCTTGCAGACTTGCTTGCACTTAAGTGCCAAGAGAGCTAATTATGAGTAAAAAGCTGGCTCACCGTATACTGAAAGTGAAGATAAGAGTGAACCGTATTTTTCACAGAGTATTGAAAACCGTGAGGTTGCTCTTCCCCCCCCCCCTTATAACTTATAACTTTTGATCCGCTCAATTTACAGAGCCCAAAATTTTAAAATATATAGATAGTTATAGGCTTACAAAACTTTTATACTCAGAATTTTGAATTTTTGTTTCAGTCAGGTGTTATCAACTTTTGAATTTTGACTTTATTTTTCCATTTATCTCAAAAACCATATAAGCTATAACCCTGAAAATTGGAATAAATGTAGACAAATAATCTCTAATTTGTGTTTTATAAAAAATCCAGAGTTTCTCAAACATTTTTTATTAAGATAAATATTATCTTTTTGATAAATTCATGTGTTTACCTGGATATATTTCCATTTTTTTATTAAATATCGAAAAAAACCGAAACTAGATAATGTAATTTGCTATAAAAAATAGGAACATTGTAGTAGTAGATCTTTAACTTTTTTTAACAATTTTTAAAAAAATTGAATTTAGTGACGACATAGTTTCATACAATTTCTAAGGCTGTATACACTACACAATATCTACGGGGACTCAATAGTTTGATACTTAATCTCCAAACATACATAAGTACATACCATCATCCTGTTTTCATATTCTGGGTAAGAAAAAAAGACTGACCTCCATACTATCCTATCCTGACATACATACCTACATGTTTTATATAGAAAACAAAATATCTTTAAGTTTAAGTTTTGTGCGTATTCTTCAATTATACATATATTATGTACTATTGCCATTGACAGTTGGATCTTATGTGATACATGCAACTAGTTATGAATATATTGTTGGTACGTTCGATAAAATGTGCGCTATCAAAAAAAAATATAATTGTTAATATAGGTTACAATAAAACTACCATTTCTCAGTTTTATTTTTTCAATAAGTTGACTGTCTAGTACATAATTATTGTTAAGTAAATTTTATGGAACTGACAGATCGTTGGTAACTACGATCAAAAAGTATTTTTATGTATTTAGATAATATATATTACAAGATATCAGAAGAGAATGTAAGATTGAAAGGGATATTTTGAGTAGAATGAAGATAAATGCTTTGCGATGGTTCGGACATGTAGAGAGAATGAACGATGAACGACTGACAAATAAAGTATACAAGGCTGAAAAGAGTGGAATGAGATGTAAGGGTCGACCGAGAAAGAGCTGGCATGATCATATAAATGAGATTTTGAAAGAGGGGAACATACGAAGTCAGAACAATAGGAGAGCATGTATGACGCGATGTATGAATGTAAATGAGGCAAAACAGGTATGTCAAGATAGAAGAGTCTGGCGTTCGGTTCTCTCTGCCTACCCCAAATAGGGGAACGGCGTGATGGTATGTATGTATGTATGTACAAATATATAAAAAAAATAAAATTTTTGGTAATATTTATATTTAATTTATTTGATTATAGACGCGTTTCGTGCAAGACACATCGTCACAATAATGTGCCTTGCACAAAACGCGTCGACAATAAAATAAATTAAATAGGTAATAACCAAGTATTTTTTTTTTATATTTGCAATATATCTACATACAATGGAGTTCTATCAAGAATTGTCGATCGACAAATTAAACATAGTATTTTTATATAAAAATATATTTAGCAACTTATGTTTTTTTTAGTCATATTTTTTTTTTTACAAAAAATGAATATGTCCTTGTTAAACAAGTACATATACATCTTCCTACGTTCCCTAAAATAAGCAAATAAATGCTTGTGCTATAGGTGAACGAAATCGGTCGAGGCAGGATTCGAACTCGCGACCACTGGATTACTAGCCCAGCGCGCTAACCGCTCTGCCTTCGACCCATCTAATCATTATATTATATATAATGATTATTTTATATATGAGTAGTGAATTTAAATAAATTTCTCCTTTGCTGAGGATCGAACCCAGGATGCCCGCACAGAAGCCAAACGGTTTACCAAATGTGTCACGGTCGGCACACTTCATGTACTATTTCTTGAGAAATAATAAATTATATTTTTTAAACCATAATTTTACACAATTGCATTTTTCTCATGATAAACCTAAACAATATTTGATTTTTCTTAATTAGTCAAGTGTTCGTTGAACAGTGGAATCCACTCAAGAGCCGTTTCTTTCTGAACCTTGAATATCTCAATTGCCTTCCACTTGTGTCTGTGGAAGTTGGATGCTGTACCTATGTAGAATAAGACCCTGACCTACCCTTATACGTGCAAGGTCGTACGTGCTCATCTAAACCCCTTCTCATTCTTCAACTCTCTCATTTGCTGACATCCCAATAGCCGACATTCTGGCACGAACTTGGCTTTGAATGACATAGAATACATAACCTAACCTACACACTCGTGGTTGGTTGGAAAACTTTTAAGTACCTACCTAATTGCAGCAACATGGCAGACATTTCTACAAGAAACATACAAGTTATTTTTTTTAGGTTAGGTTAGTAAAATGTAATTATTGCGCCTTGCGTGAGCGAATTGCAGTAATCATAAGTATTTTAAAAGTTATTTAAGTATACAAGAAACATATGGAAGTAATTTTTGCTTAGGTTAGGTTAGTAAAATGCTATTATTGCGTCTTGTGCGAACGAGTTGCATAATAAATAATTAGTATTTTATTTTTTTAATATACAAGAAACATGAAAGTCAACAGGTTAAAAAATGTTGAAGTACTCTGGGATAATTTGAGTCCTGATATAACTCCTTCAAAATCGCTTTGCATTTTCAAGAAAAGACTAAAGCAGGGATATCTCTCCGATAATACCTGATCCCTCTCCTTTTTCTTCCTTCCCTTTGCTACGTAATATTTACTAAAGATGGAATATTTTTCTCTAAACACCTGATCTCGATTTCCTCTTCTTGTTCTTTCCCAAACCTTTTTTTTTGCTATGATGTATATTTTCTTTGTTCTTTTTTAGCTTTCATTTTTTGTTGATGTACCTACATATATAATTCTGTCACTCTATAATCTGGTTGGTAGGAAGAAATTGCCTAATGACAATAAGCCCTCCAGTGTCTATATACAAATATACAGTATCTATATACAGTATATTATGTACAAAAAGTTTAATAAATAAAAAAAAAAAAATTATTTTTGGTTAGGTTACTATCGCTGTAAGATGAACATGTATGTATGTATGCAAGTATGTATGCAAGAAACATTTTCGCAAGCTATATTTGGTAAGGTTGGGTAATCCGTCATATCATTCGTGGAAATAATGTTGTGAAAATTTAATTTCACAATTTTCAAATAAACGTCAGTTCCTTTCAAACATCTGTTTATGAACGGTTTCATATTCATCTCTATAATATTAATACGTGAAGTGAAAAATTCGGACTTTTTGGATGAGTTTCAGATTTGGCATAGTAAAAGTTTTATAGAGGAGTGTAGAAAGCTAAAATTTAATTAATTAAAAAAATATATTTGACGTTGAACCATACATTGCTTACTTTCACACTGCCAAACACAGTCTTTAATTACATAACAACTCAATAAGAAGGCATAATTGGTGAACGTCGCGCAAGCGCATACAGTGATCACGTAAACCAGCCGATGACAGGTCGTAAGCCCTGCAGGTGCCTTGAATTTCTGGTTCTTCTATATATTGAGATGTTTAAAAGTTTGTCACTGAAAATATCAATTCTGTCAACTTATATACATAGCTGCAGTAGATATATTGTCACATTCGATTTTTTTCCTCATCATAATTATTTTTTTTTTCTAATACTCTGATTCTTTTTTGTGTATTTTTATCTTAATCTGTGTTTTTATCTAAATCTAAATTTTATCTAAATTTTTTTCTATCTAAATTTTTATTTTTTATCTAAATAAATTTTTTTATCTAAATATTTTTATCTAAATTTTTGTCTATTTTTATCTTAATCTGTGTATTTATATTTTATCTGAATCTATATTTTATGTTTTAATATTTCATCAATGTCTATATTTTTATTATTTCTATATTTTATCTTTGTGTGTAATTAATTATTGTAAATGTATCTTGTAACAAGTAAATGGCTTATGTCGTATATTTTGTAAATAAATGAATAAATTCTAATACTTTATTTACTCGACTATTTCAAAACACTAACATGTTTAAATATTTTAAATTATTTAAAATTTTAAAAACTAAATTATTTCTAATTTATGTACTTGTGTAACTTGCGTGTGTGATTGAATTAGAGCTCATGTAATTTTGTGTGCATCCATAATTGGACGTCCAGCACTCGTAGTAATAACTAATATTGTTTTCTTTTTGTGAGAATTGTGAGCTGGATGTCTGTCGATGTACCCTTTTAATAAAATAAAATAAAATAAATAAAATGTCATAGGAAATTCTCAAGAATATGAACATGCGATAATCCTTCTTATATAGATCCTTGGACGTTATTGGATCTATGTAAAAGCTAAGTGAAGTTCCGGAGTCGACAGCTAATCCAAGCTACTAATAAGAATCGACTTTAATTAAACTCGTGTAGTTTGTTAGACTCGTAACGTTTACAAGTTAACTTTAAACACTACATAGCAGGAGATGGTTGTTGAGACATTAACCCATGAAACTAGGATAAGCACTACAGTATCTAACGTTTTGTCAAAGCATTGAGTATAATCAATTTACATTACTTACGTCTAATTCAGTAACTTTTTGAACTAAATTAGGATCGTTCTAAAATTTTAGAATTAAGGACATTTGAACTCAATTTCTAATGCTGTAAATTACGTTGCTCCTATAACTGAAATCTACAAAATTAGTTCATAATAGTTTGAATTATTGTCTATGGCGCAGACTGCGCATGCGTACAGCGCACTTGATTTATTATTATACGAGATCTACTTTATAGACGGGTCACGACCAATTTCATTCACCTAGAGCACAAGCATTATTCAAATAAATAAATTTTGTATGGCTCCAACTTTTTTTTAGTTTACATCCACCTGAGGAAGGGAACATACGTTCCCGAAACATGTAGTGAACAAGTAAATAAATAAGTGGAAACATACAAAGTATAGTTTGTGTTTAATTTAAATTTAAATAATTGATTTTTGTATGGCTCCGTTATACAAAGTGACGTAAGTCTAGAATCACGAGATGTAGCACTGTTTTAAATCAATTGTAAAAACAATACCTCAGATACACGGTAATTCAATTCGAAAGTTTATATAAGTAGGTATTTATATAAATTTTTACGTGTACATAACTTACTTTAGCAGGGAAAATATAAGATATTTTGTCGTGAGAAATCGCAAATAAAAGAAATTCGGAATATCTTCGGAATCCCCATTTGTTTTCAATTTCTGATGAACGTCCCTCACAGAGTTCAGAAGTACATAATACTCGTAGATGTACAAATTTGATTATTCAAAAAAATTCAAATCTATCGCTTGAAAATATATACTATGTATATTTACTAGAAAATAAATGAAGACATTCGGTCATAAAATTGTAGTTTGACTTGATAATTTCAGACAAACACCAAAACTTTGTTTAATTATTTATACATATTAAGTGTAAAAACATTATTCTTCTTTTTATATAGCCATTTCTGTCCACTGCTGAACGTAGGCCTCAGCAATATCTCTCCATATATAAAAATTATAAAATTTACGGTTGGTACATATCTACTTGCTCAATCACTGACTTCGCAAGAGCACAAGTCTTGGTACCATTTTAGTTTTGTACACCTGGGGGGGGGGCAAGTCCCGTCAAACCATGGAATCAAAACCCTTAAGATTACCCATATCATGGATATAATTATCATACGGAGTAATATAATATATTAATATTTTTATTATTGCATATGCGCAAACATTGGATTTTTTTCCCTGTCGGGAGTCATAGATATTTTTTAACAGATTTTTAATTATCTCAATAGAGACGAAGTTGGAATATTTATTGTAGGAGAACCGGGAAATCAAGGCACCTACAGGGCTTACGACCTGTCATCCGCTGTTTTACGTGATCATTTTATGCGCTTGCGCAACGTTCACCAATTTTTGGTTTAATCAACGTTTCAATCAACGTTTGGTGAACGTTGCGCAAGCGCATAGAGTGATCACGTAAACCAGCCGATGACAGGTCGTAAGCCCTGTAGGTGCCTTGATTTCACGGTTCTCCTACAATAAATATTCCAACTTCGTCTCTACTGAGATAATTAAAAATCTGTTAAATAATATATTAAGTAATTATTCAACTCTACGTGATTTTTATATCCATGGTAAAGGTAATCACGAGGGTTTTGATATCCCCACTTGACCAGACTTGCACCCCTGGTCATGGTTTTTCAATGACGTACACAATCTTGATATTGACGTCTTGCGATCTTAATCGCTCATTCTTTCAATATCCAGACGATACTGAAAAACCACCTTAGAGAAATAATTTTCAACCGATTAAAGACATTACACTGAAAAAAATAATTGTGACCACCGAACTGGCTACCTGCGTTTTTAGCCAAACCATTTTTATTAGTAATAAAAGTTTATCTGTTTAAGATTGTACTCTTTGGTTAAACACACACACACTATTTAGTAGCACAAAACGAATTGTTTTGCAGTCTTTTTTTTCAGTGTAAGCGGCAACTTGTTAACTGATGAGTGCGTATAAGATTTATAATTAGCATAATATCAACCTGTTTTTTGTCTGAAAAGCAATAAAGATAAAACGAATTTCGTTTTAGTCAATATATTTATATTCTTACGGTAGGTATATTATTTCTTCTTTTTAAATTATTTTCTAGATCCAAAGCGAACTACAAAGACAAAATAATACAACGATAGAAATAATAAAACAAAAAAATATATTTGACAAGGGATTCGAATGAGATGAAAGCGGTAAATTGAATAGAGATAAATTTAAGCTTCTCAGGTAAAAAAGTTTTAAAGAAAGAATTGGTAATGAATCCATGTTGTGCGATTGGAAAATGGGAAAATGAAAATTGATTGTACCTACAGCCAACGTTTGAATTAGATGAAATAGTTTTTAAATTGACTCAGCTTAAATAATGACCTCCATTTCGTAATTGCCACTAAATATAGGCTAAAAGTTATAGCAACTACCGATTCAAGTATAAAAATAAAACAAATGAATGGCTGTTAGTATCGGGCAGACAATATAATATGCAGAGGACCCATAGCTTTCGATCCCATATTAATACGGCCTAAAGGAATGTTGGAAGGCTTCTAACAAGGTGGTCTGCTGACTTTAGACGTATGGCTGGAGGCGGATGGATGTGGTCTGCTCAAGATACGGAGCTGTGAAGGTAGCAGGGGGAGGCCTAAGTCCATTGCTGGACGAACGAGAGCTGACGAAGAAGAATAAACCATATCGCGCATCACAAAAAATGTAGTTTTTGGGAAATCGCATTTTGATATTTCTTGTATCAGAAAATCTCATTTAAAATTTACTTAGATGACATATTGGAAATGTAATGCTATATTTAATTAGATTAATCAATGTACTATAGGCGTGATGACAGTAAGAAAAAATCATTGAAATTATGATTTTATTAGATAAAATATGTTATAAAGATTTGAAAAAATATATTTATTTTCATTTTAAAAGAGCGAATAATATTAATATTATTAAAATAAAAATACAAAATATGTTTGTCCGCCATTTTATGTGAAACACCAATCAGAGCGCATGACGTCACCATATTGTCACTGTCAATTGTGTTTGTTACTGTCAACTGTTGTGTTGTTCGAAATGGCTATTTTTTTCATAACAAGCTATATGGAATATGCTGCTTATTTTTAACATGCTATTTTTATTTATTGATTTATTTGGTTTATTTGGGACAATAAACCAAATAATATCGCTATCCGCTCTATTGAATCGTTGACGCATCTGTTATAACACGCACCGAGTATTGTAACGTGGTGGAGAATATTTAACGTTTCAGAAATAAATAACTTGGTGGCTTTCATTGCTTAATTATAAAATAAAATGATGTAATTATATTGTTTGTGGGAGTTGTACAGTGTTACATGAGGTTGAAATGGAAATACACAATGTATTATGATGAATCTAATATACATATGGGATAACTGTTATGATTCATATACATATTATGATTAATATATTAAAATATGTGATGACTGTAAGAAAAAAATCATTGAAATTATGATTTTAAAAAATAAAATAGGTTATAAAGATTTAAAAAATGTTTTTTTTTTAATTTATAGGAGTGAATAATAATAATATTATAAATATAAAAATACAAAATGTGTTAGTCCGCCATTTTATGAGAAAAAACAATCAGAGCGCACGACGTCATAGTATGGTCGCGTCAATTCTTCTGATAGTCTTCAATACAATATACGCATTAATTGTCGGTCTGGACTATGTTTATTTTGGTGTTATCGATATATTAATATTTTAATTAGATACTTAAAACTAAAACAAATTAAATATAAATGGAACAAGTATTCATCAAAGCAAATAGTTTCAATTTACCTAGATACTCGCCTACCTATCGGGGGACACTATGGGCCGGTATTACAGTGTCAGTTTAAGAGCTAAACTCAAGTTTTACAAAAATATAGCGTATTACAGTGTCCGTTTAGACCTAATCTTCCCTCAAATACGTCACTAAAACGACAAATATTTAACCCAACGTTTCTGGCAGATTAAGTACTTAACTGTGAGTCAACTGTCATTTGCTAGGCAACTCGTGTAGTTTCAATTTCTATCACTAGAGGCGTTAGGCAACGTGTGTAGTTTCAGTGTTGTATCGAAGGTGGCGCCACACAACAAAACAAACTGACAGCCGTATTGAAACGAACACGGGCATTTAAAAGCATTATTTTGGTGAAAAAAATTAAATTTACCATGTTGGATAATAAAACAATGGTATTTAAAGTCGTAGCGTCCCGTTTTGTATTTCGTATTATTTGAGGTTATTTAAATTTGACAGATAATAACCACAGAAAAAGTGAAATATGTCTATAATTGAAGATTTAGTAACTGACATGTCATATTGCACTGTAATACGGAAATGGATTCAATCTCCCCTTAACATTAATCTTGAGTTTGGCAAACTCAATGAGTTGAGGGCCGACTGTAATATCGGGCCTATGTTAATTGTATTTTGTATGTAACTTAGTTTTTATTGAATAAATAAATAAATAATGAACGCTCGCAACGTATGGTAAACTAATTTAGTTTTAGTATTCTACAATTTTGTCACGCGATGGTGAGCTGACGAACGTTCGACATGTTATGATGCTGGTCACTGCCAAACTAAACTAGCAAGCTATATTTTTTTCATGCAATGAAGCGATTTGCGAAACGACGGCGATTACGCGAAGCATGCGTTTTAAAACATCGTTACAATTTTAGCAGCATACGAATTATTACATAGCGCTCGTTATTTGTATTGTGTTCATAACAAGCTATATTTATCTGCTATCGTTATTTTTAGCAATAGCAGCCATAGTAGTTATTTTTCTGCCTGTCTTAACTACTCTTAACTAGAATGGAACTTTTGATGGTCGGATATTTCTTCGCGTCGAACAAAGACTTTTGTTCATCAGAATTTCGAAACGTAAAAACTTAATAATAAGTACATATAAGTACTTTATTTATCTGTAATTTAAATACAACTTACATCTCGAAAATCGATAAAATATGCTCCTTCTTCTCTCTACATTATGTGTTCATAAGCTAAAAACATACGCGGGAAACTTATGATGGCCTATTTTGACGTTTGGACATTAATGAAGTTCTTTATATGCTTATTGCCTAAATAATGGTAAATATTATATTATTGAGAGCTAAAAGTGGGGGAACAAATACTGTACTTCATTGTAAACGCGTACTTAATAAAATTCACTTGTGTCTCGCCGTGCGAAATTTAATCACTTATTTCTCTTTTTTTTCGCGTGGGACGAAAACAAATACCTCAGTAGGTGTTTTTTTCGTCGTGTT
The DNA here is from genome assembly GCA_963576475.1 of Molanna angustata. Taxonomy (NCBI): domain Eukaryota; kingdom Metazoa; phylum Arthropoda; class Insecta; order Trichoptera; family Molannidae; genus Molanna; species Molanna angustata. The sequence continues at coordinate 30,912,490 of OY754978.1, forward strand.
TGTACATTTAGGGACCGCACAACACTTATGCCCTTTTGAATTGATTATAAATACACAAATCGTCTTAGAACACATATATTACATATAGTAGTGATATGCAGTTTACGATACCATGACGTCACCGTCAGGGTCGGCAGCCGCCATGATACTACAAGCTTTTTTTGGCGTAAATGTCAAATTTGATTTTAAAATGGCGATTTTTGCTACTAAACCTTTATTTTATGTAGAAATGTATATATATTTGAAAACAGTGAATGCGTAAAAACATCGTGAGATAGTTTTTCAAAATTAGTCATCATGCCTATTATAACATTTTCACACACATAATTTTTTTTTGATCATTTGTATATTTTTTTTTTATTTTATTAAAAAAGTTCTCCTGATGTGTCTTTTTTTAGACAAAATGAATGATATTTACATGAAATAAAACACTTTATGTTTAATTATTATATTGTTGTGACTGTTTTATTCGCTATCTTTATAATATTTCATAAAAATCACTCAAAAATATTGTCATATCACATAATATTGTGTCCGCAACAGGGTTATTAGGTACACAGGTTCTAACACTACTACACACACCAAACGCACGTCCACTCTGTACTAACGTTGACATGACACTATAGTTGCCGCAGATGTTAGACAACTGGCTCTGTAAAAAAGAGTATTTTGCGCCATATCTTAACAAGGAACTACACTATAAAAAAAAAAAAAAAACTACACTATAATTATGACTTTTTTTGCGGATAAAGTTCAAGAAAACCGATCTAATTAATTAAATTTATAATTAAATTTCGTATTTTTATGTGTTGTGACACTCTCGTTGCCGATGCGCGAGATAGAATAAATATAATAGAATAGATTCAGATTTTATGTAAGGAAATTGTTAAAAGAAAGAGTTGACTGTGACCACCGTTTGCTCTAACAAAGTTTTAAAATTACGTGACAAAATACCATATATTATGTGTTATAAAGTAGGTACCTGGTAAGATATCTTCTCATGGAGCATGAACTATAAATAGGTAAGTAGATACGAGGTCACCCTACCTGAAAATATATTACAAAGTTCATTCTATGAAGAAACTCCATCTTAACTTGTAAACCAACTTTGTTCGTTGCTCATTCATCGTCAATCTTAGATGTAGGTACATATATCTGGCCGAGTGACGGTCTTAATAATGATCTGTATAATATCATATAATAATAGTTTGTAAGACTAAGACCTAGATGGTCTTAGTCTCGCTCCCCCGGTCTTGGTCATAATCTTGCAAACGCAGTCATGGTTTTGCAATTTTTATATTTTTTTTATTGTCTTGTTAAAATTTAATAGTTACAATGACAAAAACATCAATTTATGTCAATAGTAGGTAGGTACTAATTTAATTGATTTGTTTTAACTAAAAATAAATAGGTTGATAAAAATTTTCAAGACTGTTAGTTTCTTACATTAAATCTTGCAAAGCCTGGTCTTGGTTTTGTAGCGACACATGCGGTCATTGTTTTGCAAGTCTCGCTAATAGACCAAGACTCCAAGAATTACAAGACTATTTGCTTATCACTAGAGTAATTTTAGTAGCACATTTGTGAGTATTTGATATAACAAAAAAAAACGTTATAAAAATAAAATACTTGTTTTTGTCCAGAATGGCGTATCTTCAGAATAATGCTCTAAACGGCTGAAACTTGAGATACAAATTTTACAGGTCAAAATTATGTATTATTTCAGTATGTCACTTCATATTTATTAGCATTACAAACATAATTTGTAACCTCTGAAAACCCACTGTTTTACGATATTATCCATCTAGATCAGAGGTAACGAAACTTTTTTGTGTCGTAGACCCCTTGCATTTTTTTCCATTTTTGGTAGACCCCCTACTTACCTGATATTATGCTTCTCGACCAACTAACAAATATTAATTTAACACGCACCCAATAACAAGTTGCCACATTCTGGAGACTTTCGATATTAATCGTCTGACAGTTCCAGACTGAAAACACAATTAAAAACTGTGTCTCCACTGGGAATTGAACCCGGGACCTTTGGACCAGCAGTCAAATACCTAACCAATTTTTTAATTATGTTCTGTATATATTCTTGTAGGAAAATAATAAGCATACCCCAATTTTTGACATTTATCTTAAATTTCTAAAAAAACTATAAGGTATATAGAGCATTATATTTTTTTATAAATTAAAGAAGATCAAAATATCTGGAAAAATACGATGTAACGTTGCATTAATGCATCAGGTTAAGTTAATAAACCAAAAAAATTATATTTCGCAATGGCGCTGAATGGAAAATAAATGTTTTTTAGGTTTATTTTCTAAACCTGAAGCATTAATGCAACGTTACATCGTATTTTTCTAGATATTTTAGTCTTCTTTAATTTAAAAAAAAATATGTTGAACTACGCCTTATATTTTATTAAAAATATAAGATAAACGTTGAAAATCGGGGTATGTCATTATTTTTCTACAAGAATTTATACAGAACATTATCAAAAAGTAAAGATACATTTTTCTTTATAAATACCCAAACTATCTAAATTATTTTTTTCAAAACGATTTGATAAGAAATAATGATGGTATATCAAATTGAAAAATAGGTACGTTGGCAGCAGTGCCCCCCTTAATACAACTCAAGTATCTGACTTAAATTCCAGATTCAAATTTAACTAGTGTCTTGTTTAGAAATTATACAAAATTTCAAACGACATTTTGGTGAGTAAATAAGAAGTTAAAAATAATTCAATTGAGTTAAAATGGGATATTATTCGATCGTTTCTGAAAAGGTTCAAAGGATTCGATTCTATAGACATTCTCAATGTGTTGCTAAATAAACTCGGACATGCGAGGGGAAAACCCGGAGCGTGGTTAGAATACCATAGAGAAATAATAATATTCTTCATTCCGGTGTGACTGTGTAAGAAGATCGCGAGGAAGCGAGAGAGAGAAACACAGAAGAGTGGCCAGAAGATAATATTTGAATGAGGAAGAAAACATAAAAGATTTTCACTGACTTTGGAGAAACGCTTTTGAATGTGTCAATTGTCTTAATATGACTTGAATTGAGGTGAGATTCAGCGGAAGTAGACAAGTGTATGACCGAATTTTGCGAAAAGGATTTTACATTCGGTTTTAAGTTAATTCTTTGGTTCACGTATCATAATGTCTTCTTCTTCTTCGTCAGCTAGGACTATGTCCTGTAGTTCTCGGCACCTGCTCCTGGGAGGAGGACGTCCAGCTGTCCCTCCATCGTTTGGGTGGTCTTCCTGGAGGTCTGCTACCTGTAGGATGTTCATCAGCTGATATCCTCACTACTCGGTCTGAGCTTGCTCTCCCCACGTGGTCTCTCCAGAAACGTCTTCTAGTTCTACCCCATCGTACCACGTCCTCAACATCACAAATTTTCCTTATTTCGGAGCTCCTCATTTGATCACGGAGGGTTACTCCTGCGATGGGCCGTAGAATCTTCATCTCCGTGGTTCTAAGGAGACTTTTTGTACGGGTGGTGTCAGCTCTTGTCTCTATGGCGTATGTCATGATTGGTCTTATGCAAGTCTTGTAGATCCTGACTTTACTCTCCCTCAGCATATCCCTATTTCTCCACACAGCACTTCTCAGGCATCCAGCCACTACAGCAGCCTTGGTTGCTTGTTCATGTACTTCGTTATAGAGATCATTGCTGCTGGATATTTCTATGCCCAAGTACTTAAATCTCATCACTTGTTCTATAGTTTTATTGTCTATAGCAAGTTTGCAACGTACTGGATATCCTGAGGTTACCATGCTATCATAATGTGTTGCATGTTATCATAATGTATCATAATGTGTTGTTTAAAAATAAAAAAAAAAACCTTGTTAATTTTAAGATTCCTTCGACAACAATGCATTTCAAAACAATTTGTTAGTTTGTCTAAAAAAATGATAGGTATGCATGTTACTCCTCAATAACCCAAGGGGATATAGTGAGGAATTATGAATTCGCAATTTTTAAGGATATTTTGTTTATTTCAGATTATCAACCAGTATCATGCTGAGATTGAAAGTCTCGTGACAATGTGTGATGCTGTGTACTGTGTGGTATGTATGGTGTGTTTATTCTACTTTATCGATTATAGACTAAAAAATTCATTTAATTATTTTAAAATTTTGTATATTTATATATTTAGTACTCGCTTAGGCCCCATTAGATTTTGAAGGATATCTGAAGAGTGTTTCTCAATTTTTAACTGTCAAATATTTCTAAGTGACCCCAAACTCAGGAAACTCGAGATTTGTTATATTCATTTTTAAATTGGTAAAATAGTACATCATTTTCATAAAACTGCAATACATAATTATCAATTTTTCATATTAAAACATTTTTTTCATATTAAGAATTTATCAATCTCATTTCATGAAAATTCACCGCGCATAAGCCGTCAATACAATGGAAACTTTAATGATGTTGATAATTTCCAATTTCGTTATGACAAATATCGTCAAATAATACGAAGTAGACTAGTGCCGGTTGATTGAGCCTTATGTGGTAGACACCTTCATGACCTTCATTTATCTCTTTGTTCTTTCTAACCCTTCATCACCAATCGAAATCCTGTACACACTTCTAATTTGTTATTTTAATTTTGATAAGTTCTGTGTCTTTTTTTAATGAATATTATGTCATTGTTAACATATACATAAATCGATTGAGGCAGGATTAGAACTCGCGACCACTGGATTACTAGCCCAGCGAGATAACCGCTCTGCCATAGACCCATCCCTGAATATTTTTTTTTTAATAAATTTTTTTTCTGTTTAGTTTTGTATAACTGTTTTGTTGTCGCTGTTTTCTGTTCCAAATAAATAAATAAATATTGATAAATTAATGTTTGAACGCTTAGTAATATGTCAGATTTTATAATATTTATGCCTCGTCAAAATCTTAAGAATCCTATCTCTATCGTCTTCCTTTCTTGTTGTCTCGTTTCTTATCCTGTCAAAAGCTGTTTCTTCGTAGATTCGTCTGCGAGACTTCACTTCAACATCGACAGTAGGTACATATATACAACCAAATATAAAAAAATATCATTCGCTATTCTAACTTTCTTTCCACATGGATGTGCTACCACGCAATAATTTATCTTCGTCCGATCAATATGAAATGGGTCACTTCTCCGGAGCGAGAATTCGCTCGATATCCAGAAAAATAAAATGAGACGTAAATTAAATTAGCGACTCTCTAGCCAACTTTCCTTATTCTCCTCCCCTCCTGGACCGATTCGTCTCCTACTTCTCTTATCTCCTCCCGACGTTCTCCCCGCGACTCGGATAATAGCTGAAAACTCCCTCAAACGTTTGGATTTCACGAAACTGCGCCCACTAAAGGAAACTTTTATGTTTGCTTCGACAATACAACCCGAACGGAATCTAATCTGCTTTTTTGTGCCACAAAATTATTCCTCGACACCATAAGTCTTCGGCCGAATGGAGTTTACAGAGGACGACGAATAAAATAAAAAGAGAAATAAAATAACACGAAACTAGGGTCATCTCATTTCGACTAGACGTAACGAAATATGAAATAGACAGAGTGTTTCGTTAGAGGCTAAAAAAATACACAATTTGAGAACAAGATATTTAGTATATGGTTGGTTGGAAGATATTGCCATTTGGCAATAAGCCCGCCATTGTGCACTTGTGCTCAGAAAGTTTTAAAATAAATAAATAAATAAATAAATAAATATTTTGAGATGAAAGTATTTTTATTAATGTTTCATATTCTATTTATTTCTTCTTCTTTTTGTTGTTCTCTCATTAGGGCCTGTTTTATGTTGCATTTTCAGCTTCTTGTGATGTGGACTGCCAACTATCTCGCCATCTTTTTAGTGGGCGTCCTCGTGCACACATATTGTAATTTATGTTTGTATCATGTGTTAACTTGTGTGTTTAAATTTCAATATTCTGTTGGTGTCAATAAAATAAAATAAAAAATAAATTATCAATGAGCCATGACTTGTATTGTATTGTATATATTTTATTTTATTTAAAGCTCTACCGGAGTTGTATGGCTATCGGAAGTAAGTAAGTCAGTAAAAAAATACAATTTCTTACATCTATTATAAACAAAAATAAAAACAAATAATAAAAAAATATATTAACAAATGCTGAGTGATTATTTAGAGACTTATTAAACATTGGTAACATATTGAATGATCTAGGAGCTATTTTATTTATTTATTTATTAAACTTTATGTTCAATATTGTGTACAATGGCGGGTTTATTGCCACAAGGCGATTTATTCCAACCAACCAAAGCAACGTGAGGTCATATATAGTAAATTGGTAAGTACATTAAATCTATAACAAACGAAAAGAATGTTAAGAGTAAATTCACAGCAACAAAGAAGGTAGGAAATAGAGGTTGAGGGAGGGGAGAGAGGATGGATATGGGGTGTCAGTTAAGAATTATTAGACAGGTAAAAATGCTTTTGTTTCTTTTTAAAAAGTTAAATCGATTGAGACGTCGTAGTATCTTTACTTAAGGTTTTCCACAGTCTTGTTGATTGTACTTCAAAAGAGGAACTGAGAAATTCAGTAGAATGAATGGGAATAGCTAGTGTGATACGTTCAGCAGATCGAAGAGGCAGACCGTGATTTGACAAGGAGCTACATACATAGAATGTCTTTGCGATGATCTTTTATCGCAGATTGTACACAGTTTTTTTCTATTTATTCTAAATGGATCACATATACGAACAAACATTCAGTTGTTTGGTATGACCAAAATATACGCAGCGATTCAGGGGATTAGGAGTTAATCCAACTGTCGATTTGTTCAGGAGAACTTTGTTCTCTTAACATATCGACAATGTATCAAGCCAGGATACGCGAGAATTGTATGCAGAGGTCTACTTTTTCACGGCTTTTCCAACTTTGAAGTCAAAAAACACCAACTTAGAGGCTTCGCAGCATATATGTTCCATACACGGATTTACTCAGAATTCGGAGTAGAAATTTATGAGTTTAACTGCCTATATTTCCAAATTTTTCAAGAATTTCGAAAAAAGCCGAAACACCTCAACTAGATAATTTAATTTTCTATAAAAAATATTAGCATTGTATTAGCACATCTCAAAATTTTTTTAACAATTTTTATAAAAATTGAATTTAGTGACGACATTGCTTCATACAATTTGTATGGCAGTCGCTTATACACAATATGTTAGAAGCATACATACCGTCATGCTGTTTTCATATTCTGGGTAGAAAAAAGGACTGACCTCCATACTATCCTATCTTGACATACATACCTAGGTACATGTGTTGTATAGAAAATCAAATATCTTAAAATATTAAATAATTTGTATTTATGGGTTTATAGTTTGGAACTTATTCTTCAACTATACGTACTATCGCTATCGACAGTTGGATCTCATGTGTTACATGCAACTAATAATCGAGGTGGTTTCTTCTTTAAATGAAGTAATTAATATGCGGCGTGTAAAATTTCTCAAACATTTTGTAGAGGTTTCGTTGTGGGGATCGAAACAAGACTAGGTAGGGCTGGAATTAGAGTTTGAGGAAGACATAGAGGCAAAAGAAAGAGTTATGTAAAGTTGAGATTGGAAAAGTTTGATTCGAGAGGACTCTCTCTCTCTCTCTCTGGCCTTTGTCTGTCCTTCCATCGGACTAAACCCTTGCCTAGGAATAAACAATACACCGAGAATTTATACTCAAATTAAAAACTTGTTTAAAATTCCGCATAAATTTCAAAGGGGCAGGAGAAAAATTTCCACGAGGTAACTCCGTAAACCAAAAAATAAAAAAAACCTAATATTTTGTTTTGTTTTACAATTATAAGATGGTATGTGTAAGTATAATGAATCTGGTTTATATGTAAAGTTATAATTTATTTACATTAACACTTCCTATAAAATCAGAAGAATATGACTAAATGGATGGGTGGATGGCAGAGCGGTTAGCGCGCTGGGTTAGTAATCCAGTGGTCGCGAGTTCGAATCCTGCCTCGACCGATCTCGTTCACCTATAGGACAAGCATTTATGCTTAGTTTAGGGAACGTAGGAAGATGTATATGTACTTGTTTAACAAGGACATATTCATTTTTTTTAAAAAAAAAAAAAAAAAAATATAATCGTTTGTGCAAAGGTTGTCTGTCATGTAGCAGAGCTACACAATCATGCTCATTTTTAATAAAAAAGGCTTAAAGGAGACTTCGCATTTCGTGCTTTCGTGCTTCATGAACTCTGAAGGTAGAAGACCTCCAGGCAGACCTCCGAAAAGATGGCAGGACTGCAGGCAATCGACCTCTCAGGAAGCAAATAAAGCTGCACCTTACATACCTATGTAATTGTGTGGGCAGATAACGAGAGCATAATATTGAGAAGAGGCGTTATTTTAATCTATTTTTCTTCATTTTATGTTTATAAATATTATCTTTATACGTTGAGGCTATTTTCTTGTGGCCCATTTTAACTATTATAATTAAAATTAATAAATATCTTAGTGTCAACCACGTTCAAGTACATTTATGTAAACTAATTATACATGTAAGTCTGTCCGGACAGAGGAGCGGTCACGTCTCCGAAACTTGTTGACATATAAATAATCAAACGTGGTTGACACTAAGATAATTATTATTTTTTTTATTAAAATTTAAATATTATTTATCTCTAACACTTAATCATGTCTTCCTGAAGGTGTCCTATTAGGGATGCATACGACCCCTTTAAACAAATTCCTTCTCAACTATCGATAATTATATATGTAGAGTCATTATTCACCTCAGCTTCGGAATCTACTAAAGCGATCATCATAAAATCACTTAAGACCAACTTTGTAATTTAATAAATCTTATGTATTTGTAAATTTCTACATTTCTGTCTGAGTTTGTTTGTTAATTTAAATTTATTTCGAATATATTTTTATTATTGCATATGCGCAAACATTGGATTTTTTTCCCTGTCGGGAGTCAAAGATATTTTTTAACAGATTTTTTTCCCGACAGGGAAAAAAATCCAATGTTTGCGCATATGCAATAATAAAAATATATTCGATTACTTACACATTGGTACAAGTAGGTAAATAAGACAAAAATTACCTTATAAGTCTGGCGCAATTCAGGGGTGATTTCTATGCGAAAAATGCATTGTCACCTCACATATAAGAATTGTAGCTTTCATTATTTACAAAAAACCAATTATCTCAATAGATGGCGTTACAACAAAAAAAAAAAAAAAATAATAATAATATTGTTGTTCATAATTTCACCCATAGATGGCTGTAGTAAAAATTCCTTATTTTCAAGCGAAAAGAATTTCAGTATTACAATATATAGAAGTTTCAAAATTGAATTGATAGGGATCTCATTAAAAAGGCATAATTGGTGAACGTTGCGCAAGCGCATAAAGTGATCACGTAAACCAGCCGATGACAGGTCGTAAGCCCTGTAGGTGCCTTGATTTCCCGGTTCTCCTACAATAAATATTCCAACTTCGTCTCTATTGAGATAATTAAAAATCTGTTAAAAAATAAATTTATTTGTTTATTCACTGTTTTTTTTAGCACAAATCATCCAATAGGATGCAATGCTTTGAAATAAAATATTTAGTCTTGGACCCTGCTTATTACCGAGTTATATTTATTTTATTTTATTTATTTAGAGGACAACATACAGCATATAATAAATTATATAAAATAAAGATGATTTGATTAATAATAAAGCCAATTACAGGTTGTCGCTGAAGTTATTGTAGTATATTAATATACATTAGGAATGGTTACATATTATGGTGAGATAGTGTGAAATTGCAAATATAAATGTGTCAGTATATTAAGGTTCAATTTGATTATGAGAATGAAATTTTTAAATTGATATATTTTTTAAATGTGGGGGCGCTAAGTAGGAATATGTCGATCTCTTGGAAATGCCTATTGTAATGAGTTATATTTTTACCCCTGTTAGTTTTCTATTTTAAAAATGCCGGTGTCCGACGAAATAGTCCAATAAAATTAAGAATTGTTTAAAAATATATGACACCCTGTGCGTTGTCGTGATTCGATGAAATTTCAATTTATATTTCAACCGCTTAACTCCCGCTGTATATAAAATGGAGTTTTGCGGTAAAGGCCCTTTAGCATGTACATAATCCATGCTTATTTTTACAAAATCTTACTAGTGATGTACAAATATAAGCCTCTGATTTATAAGTTTATCGATACAATACGCGGATAAAATAATGACTTAAAATAAAACACAATTTTTGATTTCACAGAGAATTAATTTACATGAGGTTCAGCAAAATTGGGCACTTAATCTTCTTCTGGGTTACAATCTTAAGATTAGCTTGGACCGAGAAATCCATCTCGAATATCTGTTGTCCTCTAGCCTCTTCATCTTCTGAGCATGTCCTATCCGATGGAAATGTACTAACTTCTCCATGTCAATTTTCTGACGAGAAATCAACAACGATATCCGAGGTAATTTAATTGAACCCATTGGACATGCGGACCTTGTAGCCACGAAGAGCAACATCAATACTTTCAAAACTTTCTGCCATAAATACGGTTCACTCTAATCTTCACTTTCTATTAACAGCGAGCAGTTTCTGTAAGGTTTTAGATTTCTCCGGACTCTTCTTATGTTCTTCATGAGTTTTTTCAGAGCTTTTCAAGGGACCGTTATTAGTTCTCATAAGCAGAATGGGTGAGGGGGGAAAAAACATCCTCTTCAATTTTTGGTATCTGCTACAGAGCACATCACTGATCACCTGGTCCATATAACTGTCTCTAGGGCGACCTCTATGGTGTTATATCAATGTTAGGAGATTCAAATATCATAGATTATCTGTTGAAAGTAACTATTTAATTATTATTACTGCGTTTGAGAGGCCATCTTGAGATATTCTGCTCTATATATACATCACTATACTCGCATCACCGTATTATGGGCTTTTTGACGTTGGAACATTTCATGAAGTTCGATAATTATTAGAGCAGAAGACAGCTAAGCATGGAGGAACAAATACCGTACTTCATTGTGCACAGCATTTTCTATGCCAACTTAATGAACTACAGCACTAGTCCCCCTATGCTTTGCTGTCAAAAATTACAAAACTTTATGAGATCCCAAGTATCATAAAGTCCATCATAAGGTGACGCGAGATTACATGTAATCTTTTTTCTACCCTCCATCCCTATATTTTAAGTGGATAAGGCTCGCTGGCCCTTCTATTTATTTATACATATAGAATAAAAAGATGTTTAATAATTGTTTTATATCCGCATGCTAATTAAAAGAAAAATCTTGTTGTTATTATATTATCGTTGGATTTATCAATCATGTCATTGTCCTGAAGGGAGTAAAAGTAGATGCAGACCTGGTGCCTGGTGATGGCTGGACGATGAGCTATGTGATGTTAGAACAATGGAGCTGACCAATCGGAGAAGACTGACAGAGAAGGATGGGAACAGTTTATGTAAAAAGCTAGGGTCCGAAGCAGACTAATAAAAACCTTTTACATAATAATTATGCTTTGCCCATCACTAACTTTAATGTACATATATTGGTGAATTATCTATTCACCAATGAAAGACATCTATTTAACTGAGCAAGGTCTCATGATATCATTTACTTGGACCCGAGAATTAAACGATAAACCACTTTGAAAGTATTTTTTTTTTATCAAAATATGTCGAAGCGGAAATTAAAAATAATTCAACGACGCCTTTTCGACCTTTCTGGCTAACCACGTCGTTTATCTTCGTCGAACTTTATCCATCTTTAGGCATTTTTTAATATATTTGTTATGATAATTTTACAGAAGGGTAAAAATCGAACGAAAAACTCACTCCGAATTTTGTAAAAAAAAAACAGTTTTCAAACTCTATGAGTTGCTTGACTGTAAAGACTAATTTTTATGCTCAAGTCATTGATCTTAAAAGTAGGCTCATGCTCGACACGATTTAAATCAAACTAACATTGCAAGAAGGGCTGATAGTTGAGGGTTAAACCAATAATTGGTATGTCGAGGTGTCAATAATTCACAGCAATAAAATGTTAGCTCCAAAAAACTCTGTGACGAAACAAACATACTAGTAAAGTTCACCAATAATTTTCCCATTGAAATACTAGTAAAAGTCTCTAATCTGAGAAATCTTCGAATCTACTGAAAACTTCTACAATTTCACAAATTTCTTTTTCATGAAGGAGGTAAGCGCTCACCAAGATTTGTCTGTCGATTTTTTTTAGCAAATATCAATTTTGTCCTCGTAACAAACTAAATGTGTGATATTAAACCTTCACCAAGAATTGTCCGTCAAAAAATGAACAAAATTCCCAATATTTGAACAACCTTTCTTACTGAAGACCATTGTAATGAAACGAATTTCATGTTTTTAAATAAAGAGTGGGTACATTTGACTTCACCAAGATTTGTCCGTCGATTTTTTATTTCTGTATAATTTTAAAACTGTTAAACTATTAAATTGCGTTCATAAGTGAACTTCACCAAGAATTGTCCGTCGAAATATTTAATTATTCCGAGTAATCTTCAAACCCTCTCTACCGCAGAGCTCTGTTGTATTTTTACAATTCGTTAAATTTAGGTTACTTTGTCATTATTTTTCCGTTGTCACCAAAAAATCAATATCGAGTACAGAATTAATTAATAAAAGTATGTAGATAGGAAGTTGATGAAGATACGCAGGGGATTTGAAATACCTATGTAGGTACATTTGCTTAATTACTCGGAAAATATTAAAAGCTTTTTAATTACGAAAATTCGTCCATTGACAGTGCGGCATACAAAAAATATCATTGTTTTATTAGTATTCTGTTATAACGATGAAATATCAAATTGATGTTTCATACAAACAGAGGGGCATTTACTTTACTTAATTTCTTTATTTCATTTTTAGAGTACAGACAGTCATATAAATAATGTATAAACACAAATGAGTTACCAGCATATGGACCAGTGAAGACTCTCAATATTACCAATATTCAATTATATTCAAATTTAAATAATAAAAAATGAAATTAATCATTTAATTCATAAGCAAATAATTAAATCAATAATTAATAAATTAATAATAAAGAAAACAATAAATAAATATATAAAAAAAATGGAACAATAAGTAAATAAAAAATGGAACAATTACTTGTGCCACATAATCAATTGTATTTAGTAATCAAGAATCAGATTATTCCAGTACTTCTCGACACCTCTCCTAAACTGTCCCTTATTCAATATTTAATTACCTTATTCAATGCATTTATAATAATGCATTTATTATAAATTCATTTATAATTAATTCCCTTATTCAATGCATTTGTAAAATGAATATTATATTTTTGACACTTTCGAATTGAAATCATTACGTAACATGTGGGTGTCAGAATATCAATTAACTAGCGATGGGTAAAATAGGTAGCTACTCTTAAGATTTTTATATCTACGTAATATTTTCCACTTCGCTGATAAAAACCAGAGTTTTTTTTTTATAATGGTATAGTAAATCTATACCATTTTATTCGATTTTTATGATTTATTTTTTAATAGGAAGGGAGTACTTCAAAGGCGATTACACATATAAGTTACATCGAGTTCTGATAATAGGACTCATGAAAAAAACATCAAACTCTTCAATTTCCAAAGGCGTCTGTAATCTGTATAACACGGATTATTGTATAGGCAAATTGTATGCTTATTACTACATACATACATATCATTACACCATGTCTCTCATGGGGTAGACAAAGAAAATTGAATGCTACATTTTTCTATCTTGATACGAATTCATCTATTATTAATCATAGTTTTCGGATGTCCCGGGTAATCGAAAATACAACAGGTAAAATAACCTCTGGCATAGTTCATGGGTCGATGGCAGAGCGGTTAGCGCGCTGGGCTAGCAATCCAGTGGTCGCGAGTTCGAATCCTGCCTCGACCGATTTCGTTCACCTATAGCACAAGCATTTATGCTTATTTTAGGGAACGTAGGAAGATGTATATGTACTTGTTTAACAAGGACATATTAATTTTTTTATTAAAAAAAAAAGAAGTTCAGCAATAAGGTTTACCGCCCATTCTGAATGTAGTGCGATTTTAGGTGAGACGAGGCTGGTGTATGGTAATACACGCATGTACCGTGTTTTTTTAATGTAATGCTAATTCGCACGCCTGTCGATGGTCACCCCACATAGTGGGATATATGACGTGATGATATGAATGAAGAGTATAATAGGTACCTATATATATTCTTAATGAACGATATCTATTCTAACGGATTCCATATTTTAGGATCTAACGTTTTCGCCGAGATTTTCCGGCATTCAGTCTAAAAGAAACTCTTGAAAAATCGTTATTGGAATTTTAAAATGGATTTCCACTTTGTTAACACAAAAAATGTACAATTATTTTTTGTTTGTTTAATACATGTCTATATACAGTGAAAATATTATGATATGGTATTTCGCAGCAATAACGTAGGTAAATAATACCTATAAATTAAAATTTCGTTACAAAATTATTAAATTGGCTTCGAATTCAACGATCAAACATATTTATTTGATCGAGTTAATATGGTCTGTGTACCTATATAATGGGAGAAATAATTGCACATATAACCATGAATTTTGCGAATTATAAATACACGGAAATGATATTATAATATGTACAAACATAATTGAATTGATAAATACAAAATATTAACAAACACGAAAAATGAATATACCGATTAAATAACTATCCATTTCACTGTAAATTAAGTAAATTTAATATTTTTCTATGGCAGAAAATAGCAGAACGCATGAAAGGAGAATAAATGGATGGGTGGTGGCAGAGCGTTTAGTTCGTCGGGTTATTAATCCAGTGGTCGCAAGTTCGAATCCTGCCATGACCGATTTCATTTACCTATAGTACAAACATTCAGGCATATTTTAAGAGGCTATACATTATATTTTGAAAATAATTTCCCTAATACCCTCAAAAGATACGTCTTTGAAATAAGGAACAGTTTGTATGTACATTTTTAATCTATTGCATGATTTTTTTTGAATTTTGAATTTGTTTAATACTTTTCTTGTAAAATTAGTTTTAGTAAAACTCTTTTTTATTTTTTATTGTAAATAACTAAAGAAACTACAAGGCCTATGAAGTATACTTTTACTTTATTCGATAGAGAATATGAAAATCTACCGGTTGAGTTTTTTATTTTTTTTTTTTTAAATGAATATGTCCTTGTTAAACAAGTACATATACATCTTCCTACGTTCCCTAAACTAAGCATAAATGCTTGTCCTATAGGTGAACGAGATCGGTCGAGGCAGGATTCGAACTCGCGACCACTGGATTACTAACCCAGCGCGCTAACCGCTCTGCCATCCACCCATCCATTATTATTATTATAATATTTCAATAACTTTTCTTGCTATTTAAAAAAAACCTCTAAATTTTACCATTTTTGGACGATAAAATGTTGTATATCACGTATTAGGTGATATACAATATTTTCTTGTGTTTCATACATTAGAAGCTAAATTAGTGTGCAGTTTTGCGTACATCCGTATATCCAGGGTATACTAGGGCCTTAAGGAATGTGCGAGGATGTATAATGTATTTGTTTCAAGGACATATTCATTCTTTTAAAAACATGCAGATGAAGTGAGATCGCCGGGAAGAATATATAACATGACGATGTATGACACGGTAAGAAATGAGGACATTAGGAAAGAATATAAAATAAAGATATCATCGATAGAATGTAGGTGAACACATTGAGATGGTTAGGCCACACGGGGATAACGGACGAGGAACGCCTGAAGAAGAAAATATATACAAAGTGGACCGGAATGGAATGAGAGGTCGAGGCTGTCCAAGAAAGTATGACTCGACAGAGAGAAACGTAAGAAACTTGGACAGCAGACGGACATTTACATCCGTCACAAGTTCATCTGGTTGTCGTGACGAGGTCAATAACATACCAATAGATCAACAACAATACATATATCAAGAGATACGTTTCTAGGGAGGAACATTCGAGAACCACCATGGACATTGAACCTGCATGTACTTATCTTACTACCTCCCTGATGGTATAAAAGGCCAGACAGCGCACGATATTTTATGAATGTCAACGGAAAAGAAATTAATTTGAAATAAATTCTCCCGCTATCCTCGATTCTCTAGGTATGGTGGAAATATTGTTAGTTGGAATAAATTGGAATTCGGCAATAAGCTTGCCAATTGTGCAGGGTGCAAAAAAAGTAATACAATTTGATAAAGATAAATAAAATGAAGTAAATTAAAAATAAACTAGTTTCATGTAACACATGAGATCCAACTGTCGATGGCGGTAGTATGTATAGTTGAATAAATTTGTAATGGTAAAATAAAACCAAAGTTTTCAGTTCTACTAATATAATGACACTGACTAGTTTCGGTCATCCAGTGACCATTTTCAAAGTGTATACCAAGAATTGTCCGTAGAAAAGTTAAAAAAAATGTATAGTTGAAGTTTACGTACCAAACTAAAAACCTTGAATCAAAATTATTCAATATTTTAAGATATTTTGCTTCCTTCAAAAAACATTTATGTCAGGATAGGAAAGTGTGAACACAGTTTTCGTAGCCCGAACTTGTAAGCAATTCGATGGTATGTATGGAGATGAAGTATCAAACTATAGTCCCCGGAGTTATTGTGAATACAGCCATACGAATCGCATGAAATAATGTCGTCACAAAATTAAACATTGTTTAAAAATGTTCGAAATGTACTAATTTAATGTGTTTTATAGAAAACTAAATAGTCTCGTTGGGGCAATATTTTTAATGAATTGGGAAATATAGGCATTTGAATACATAAATTTGTCATACAAAATGTTTTTCTTAATAAAAGAACTTTGATAAACCCTGAAACCCTTTTTTCAGCATTCTAGCTTTTATGGTGTTTTTTGACTTCAAAGATGAAAAACCACGAAAAATTTAGATCTTGGCTTGAAACTTTGTCTATCTGTTAAGAGAAATAAATTGTTTTAAATCTATCGACATTTTGAATACTTCAGGTTGAAAGAAAATGACCTAAGCAGCATTTCAATATTTGCCTGCCGGATCTGATCATGCATGGTTTATTAAGCTACATACACATTTATACGAAAATGTAAATTGAAAATTGTAAAGATTAATGGTTAAATGAAATCGAAAACGTATTAAGATGATAGTATATATTATGTATAAACATAATACTACATATATTGGTATGGACTTAGATGAAATGTAAGCCAAGAGACAGAATGGCGCCTATGAAATATACAAAGGCTCATAGGGTATTGAACTAAGAATATTCTACTTCTATGTTTATTTTATCATTTGGGTACTTTGATAATTTTTATTTATCTGTCCAAAGAAATATTCTACTGGACCATTGAACTGTATTCCGATAATTCTTTATATAGACTGTTTAGTATGCTAGCAACATCAAAATTTAAACAGTTTTCAATCAATGTTCAGTGGTGTATTTTATTTATTTATTCATCTCTCTGTACATAATATAAATAAATATATTGTACACTGGCGGGCTTATTGCCATTAGTCAATTTCTTCCAACCAACCAGTGTATAGATTTTTGTTATGTAAAAATGTTTGAAATACTTCGCATGAATTACATATGTACATATAATATTCATAATGACAACCTCTTCAGGTATAATTATTAATAATTTAACCAATTTTGGTATATATAAATCATACCAAGGAATATCTTGCATATTATTGACTCCAAGAAACAAAAAGAGGTCTTAAGTTATATTATAAGGACAACGGAGATGAAGGTCCTAAGGTCAATCATTGGTAAAACTCTCCGAGATCGTGTTCACAATATTCAAATAAGGAAAACATGTGGAATACAGGACATCGTTCGATGGAGTAGATCCAGAAGAAGACATTGGAGGGACCACGTTGTCAGGATGGACAGTTTTAGACTTGCAGATATAGCAGCGAATGAAATTCCTTCTGGCCGCCGCCTACCCGGTAGACCACCCAAGAGATGGAAGGATAGCTGGACTTCGTCATCCCAGGAGGCATAGTTTCTGAAGACCAACTAGGTCTACTAAACGAAGAAGAAGAAAAAGTTATATTATATTACAATATTAGGAGTTTCACGTATTTCTAGAACTAGTTGCATGTATCACATGAGATCCAACTGTCGCTGGCGTGAGTATGTATATTTGAAGAATCCGTACCAAACTATATTTTGTTTTCTATATAAAACATGTAGGTATGCATGTCAGGATAGAATAGTATGGTAAGCCTTTTTTCCCTCCCAGAATATTCGTTAAGAGATAGAAAAACTAACTCATGGATGAGAGGGAAAACCAAAACAACCGAGGTTGTCCAAAAGGTTACCAAGCAGAAGTGGAGCTGGGCAGGGCATGTCGCCCGAACCACAAACTCCAGATGGACAAAGAAAGTGTTGGAAGGCTTCACACAAGGTGGTCTGATGATTCAAGACGAGTGGCTGGACGCAGATGGATGCGGTCTGCTCAATATATGGAATTGTGGAGATCTCTACTGGACAAAGGAGGACTGAAGAAGAAAGAAACAAAATGAAGTAGGTACTTGTGATCATAATTATAACCTTTGTGTTTTTTTTTTGTAACAGTACCCAAGTGTAAGGAAACCTTTGGGAGATAATATACACGATAAAAAATATATGAGATTTGTTCAATAATTTACGAGAAACACATACATAACTACCCTTCGAGATAAAAACTTCAGAAGTTCAGTGACTCTGTTTGAAAGAACGTGAAAAGGAGATACAGACTGGACAAGTTTCACAATAATTTACCATTAGTCGTATTTATTTTCGCGAAATAAATATTTGTATCAAAACTCTCAACGACCAAGATCTCCGCGAACTTAACTTGATAATTCACTTTGTGTCTTGTGATTTATAATATCGTTCAACCGAAGCGAATCCACAATAAATTAACCAAAATGCCAAATTTATGACGCTGGTATAAATCGCCTTGTAGTGTGGCTATTTATTTTTTTGACGTGTCATTGACACATCACGATAAATAATACTGTCAAGATATGCCAGTGAGATGCGACGCAGAGGACTTGGAGATTGTT
This sequence comes from Molanna angustata, assembly GCA_963576475.1. NCBI lineage: Eukaryota > Metazoa > Arthropoda > Insecta > Trichoptera > Molannidae > Molanna > Molanna angustata. The sequence goes on from OY754978.1 coordinate 30,931,630, forward strand.
AATGACAATGCCGCTGCGGTTGCTGTATTCTGGAGTGGGAAGACCTAGTATTCGTACTCGGACTAGTAAGTAAATAAAAACTACATATTTAATTACATAATATTGTCACAAGTGGTATTTTAAAATGGCTTTTTAACCACCAAAATGACAGAAAAAATCAGCCAGACGCTATTTCACTACATATTATATGTAGGAATATAATTAATCTTATATTATATGTAGGTATATAATTATCCTTATATTATGTCCTGTTCTGATTCGTCTAAATTTATCCGCCTGAATTCTAGTATAATATGAGAAATGTCAAAAAGTTCATTACGTCAACCGCTCGTTGATTTAGACGTTTTCGTATTGTGAAACTAATCAGAATTGGACATAGTGGTAGCGTTATCGAAATCGTATTAAGTGGTCTAGTACGAGCAAATAGTGATATGATTTCTCACAAAAATTGCGATACCTTACGGTCATAACTTTTATGTCATTTCACGATATTCGCTCATATTAGGTAGAAACTGAATAAAATAAGAAATAAATATTACTATTGATTATGCGAGTAATTAAAGTCAACAAAAAAAGGTATTTAACGCATGACTAAAATAAAAAAATATATATTTGTACGTTTATCTCTCTTTACCCGCATAAAAATACGGATAAAAATTATGAACTCATGACTTTCCACTATTCGGAGTGGAGAATAATGATCCTTCTGAAATCGTGTTATACAAGTCCAAGACCTTACTTTTGAAACTATATTCCAAGTCCAATTTCAATATGCACTTATGTAGAACCTACTATTAAACATACCTTATTTTCCGTCATAAAGGAAGATTCTCGGTGAAATTTATAAATTTGTGATTGAATTTGAAAGCCGAGAGTATGTGCCGCAGAACAAGGACCATAATTGTAAAAGATTTTTAGAAACCAAATGTTTTTTAGTTACTATAGTTCGGTTAATTTTAACATGAAATTTTGTTACCATTAACATTTTTTTTTCAGTGTAAACATTATGACAATGCAAGGACATCGTAAAAAATAGAATAAAATTAATTATAAAAACAGTATTCTGCCTGCAAAACTATGAATACCAATAGTTGTTTTAAATATAATTTTGGCCTTGAAATCATTTTGCTTTCTCATTGTACTGTATTTTTTTATTTTAAGTCATACGTTATTATTTATTACGAAACCGACTTCATGTAGATATATGAATAATAGATGATAGATGTAGATCACTATTAGATTATTCAACATGCAGATAACAAAAAGGTCAATTTGACTTACCAAATGATATAAGACCACTGTTGAGCATGCTTAATTTGATGGTGTTTGGTATGGAGACGAGACTAGTAGCGCCGCTAAGGTTCTTCTTCTTCTTCGGCTTTTCCAGATCAGCATATCTGGTGGTGCTCCTAGACCTGTGCTTTCTTTGACTAGTCGCCACAGAGGATCCGCCGAAGGCTGTTCGACCACCGCCGCTGCCTACCCCTGTACCGGTGCGTGTAGACATTTTGTTTCTATCACAAATTAAAATTAAAGTTTTAATTTAAACGTAGAACGCGGCACTATTTACAAAAAAATTAAAAATAACTTTAAAGAGAGCATATAATGGCAAATCTAAATTGATTAAAACATGATTAGTATTATATTAAAACCGCCAAATGCACTATGAAGTTCCATGTTATTAAGGATAATTATCGCGTACTCATGAGTTTTAGGTAAAATATATTAAAATTATCGGAAATCATTTTGATATGAAAAAAACTGTATTGAACATTCACTCTGATTTTATGCACTATTTAAACACCTAAAAGATTCTGTGTGACGCATAGATATGGAGTAATTTATAAAATATACTAACTAGAAAAAAATATGCATTCAGACTTCCCATCTGTGGCACAAATTATGCACAGCACTCTTTCATATATAGACCATGCAGAAATTATGATTCTTTCTTCCATGACATTGATCTCTTCAACTCATCGCATAGAAGATTTAAACTATCCATTTTGGACACGTTCCCTCATCGCTCTGAGTGATCTTACGCACGCTTGCCATAACGCACCATTTCCTTCCAAATTCCTTTTCCCACAGCAAAAAATATTATTTTTTTTTTTTCAATTCATGTTTTTTAACCAGTAATATTCATCAAACATTTTTGGTTTATTTGTTGTATTACTGTCTGCTTGTCCTATGTACTAAATTGGCCGTATGTTTGTTTTCAATAATTAAAATAAAATAAAAAATTAAAATGCTGTTAAAAAGGGTATATTCATTATTTTTTTGAGGAATTCATACTAAATTTTGAAACCGTTTGACGACCATTCAGAAAAGTAAGATTCAAAATACATATTGTGATATTAAAATATGTATTCCTAAATTTCATTTTATTTTCTGTAGCTTCTCGGGCAACTAACAGGTACTATGTCAAATAATTACTTATTTAACATGCACCCAATAACAAGTTGCCACATTCTGGTCTGCAGGTATACCAATTTAAAAATTGTCAAAAATTATTTGTTATTATTACCATATTATATTTATTACCATGTCAAATATTAATTCAACATGCACCCAATAACAATTTTCTACATTCTAGAGACATATAATATTTATCGTCTCACAGATCCAGACTGAAAACAAATTTTTAAAACTGTGTCCACCGGGAATCGAACCCGGGATTCTTGGATCAGCAGTTAGATACCTAACCCACTGAACCACGAAGGCCGACAAAACTTGAACGACCCCGATGACTTACTTACTGTTTGCTTTATATATTTTCTTAATCAGGCGTTGTTCATTCATTCTTCCCAAGTGGCCAAACCATCACTTTCATTTAATCGATGAAATAGATTTTTATCTTACATTATTTTCTAAATGACATTTTATATTTCCTTGTGTTCTAATTTACTAGCCTGTCATATATCGTCCTTTTACACATTCTTCTTAGCGATCTCAAAGATTGAAAATTTTCAGATAATTTTAACAAAATTATACATTGTTTTTTTTAAATGTTTGTTAAAATTATATTCTACAATTACGTCACTCTCACACAATAATTTATTTTTAATCGATATATTTTTACATTTAATCAATGAATTCGTGCTTTGTGAGTTACGTACAACTCAATTATAATAGAATTAATATTGATTTATTTTTAAATGTATTTTTTTTACGAAAAAAATATTTCCCAACACACAAGGCGTAATTATAAATAATTTGTAAACAAAATTAAAGGAAAACTTTTATTTTTAAGTCAAATTGTATTTCTGTGGTTTGCGTATCGCGTTTTTTTATATTTATAAATAATTCAAATCCCTTTCAATTTTATTAATTTTAATTGAAATAATAAGTTTATAGCTATTTATTTGTAACTATTGGACACAGAACTCACTGAAATATTCACGAAAAATTTTATTTTTCAAAACTTTCACACTTTATGTAGATTTCAAATGAAAACACCTGTGAACAAAATGAAAACATATATTAATATAATGTTATTTTATATAAATAACAGATAAATAAGTGATTATGAAAATATTAGATCTTAATGGCCCAAAACAAATTAAAATATTTCTTAGCATCAAAATTAATTCATCTGAATACTATAAGATGAGAGGAGTAAATGAGTAATATGAAATATGGTGTTCCACAGGGAAGTACGCTTGGACCTTTTCTGTGTATCATGTTCATAAATTAAATTCTTGTCATTATTATTTCGGATCAACGGGTGAATAAGTTTTTCGGATCAACAACTATATTTTTTTAATTATTTACCTACTATTTTACTGAATTTATGTAATTGATACTCGGATTTGTTGACAGAGATTACCTTTTGGCAATAAACCCGTTTTATAATACTTCATATTATAAATAAACAATTTCTTATTTATAATAGTGTTAAACTAAGAACGAGAGAAATGAACCAGATAATGTTTCCGGTAAATGTGATTCTCCTTTTCGATTCATACATACATGTTGTGATGAATTCAATTCGTTAACATACGAAATTTAATTTTCCGTGTTATTAAATTTACGTTATTCTTTATTCACTTTGGGAAATAAACTATACGGTGACTTTGAAATTAAACCAAAAAATGATATTTTGAAATAATAATACGAAATTTAATTTTCCTTGTTATTAAATATACATTTTTGTTTATTCACTTTGTGAAATAAACGATACGATGACTTTGAAATTAAACCAAAAAATGATAATTTGAAATGAAAATAAATACAAATAAATTTACTTACAACCGGCAAAGTTATAGACTAAAGATCAAATGAAATCACCTAATAACAAACAACAACAAATATCAGTTGTTGTTTGAAACATATGAATTTATAGACTTCTCGGAAAGCTTTATTTGATGATAGCAAATAGGTGGAGTCCATTTATTATTAAGGCTCTGGACTTTCTCAAATTAATCTAGGCTGTAAATGGGAAGTTACTTGTTATACATATATAAATAATATTTCTCTCTAATTCACTTGAAATAATCATAAACAAAAACCTGAAGTATCTTAAAACCAACATTTTGATATAAATGTACTTCTTGGTAGTATAAATATGATTAAAAAATTATACAATAAAGGATTTCAGAATAATTATTAAGGATGTATTATTACTTATATGACGGTTGGTACCTACGCTGAAAAGAATTTATGCGTACCTTTATATATGTATATTGTACATGTAATTATTCTGTACGTATGTATGTCACTAAACTCTTTAACGGCCTGACCATTTTTAATGATTTTATTTTATATGTTTCACTGGGTCTATAGATAGTTAAGATTTACAATATGATTAAAAATTGTAACAGTCGAAATAAAACATGTTAATAAATTTACTCCTGGTATTATGCAAACATAATAACTTTTGAGATAATTATTTTTAATTCTTGGTGGAATACCATTATTAATGATTTATAATATCTTAAAAATAAGTAAAAACACTTTTTTTTTAACTTTTTCCACTAATTATCCTAATCTGTCTATTATTCTCATTCTATCATACACCGTTTTACCACACATTTTTATATATATTTATTTATTTATGTATAGCACACGTATTTAGTATGTATATTTCTTAATTATTTCTTATTCATTTGGATCAGTATACAGTAAAATTAAAAATTATAACAAAAAACAGATGTAAAAAAATAAGACCATTTACACACTTATCAAAACAGTATAACCAGTACTAAAAAAATATGACTAAAAACTAAAAAAACGTTGGTTGGAAGATATTGTCAAATGGCAATAAGCTTGCCATTAAGCGCTTTTATTTAATGCGTGCAAAACGTTTTAAATAAATAAATGTATGAATGTCGGAGACGCAATGGATGCATTATAATAAAAATATGTCCTTCGGTTATCCTGCCTACCTAATTAGGGACATGTCGTGATGGTATGCATATGCACCATCACGATGGTATAATTGACATAAATATAAAATTACATGAAATAAAAATTACACATTTTTTTGTAAAATCGCTGGTCGCAGCTATTTTTCTATCCGCAGTAACTTAAGTATTATAAGTTTGTCCTTAAACATTAATAATTGTCTCCAGTATCCAATTTCCGGATCCATCTTTGTCAGGTTATTCGGTTTCTCTAATTACCGCTGTGACGGCACTGTTACCAACATACCAATCACAAATTGAATTCCAAGAAATACATCTCTGTAGGTCGGTGCCTACCTACTTTCAAGACGACGACAAAACAAACAGTGGAGGGAGTTAAAGAGATAGAGTGGGAGATCTGTCAAAAAGACATTCGGTAATGACAAAGCGACATTGAAATATTAAAAGACCAAGCAAATACCGTCAAATTGACGATGAAATTGGCTTTGATTATATTGTTCCCAGAAAGTTCAATTGCGGAGCAAATAATCAAACTCTATAACGTATTATCTCTAAAAATATAAAGTATCGTGCCACTTCTTTTAATACGGGTAATGATAACACAATCATTAAACCCCGATGTTGAGGTAAAACGCAGAATTGAAATAGCGCGAAATACTTTTAACAAGATGAGAACACGGTTCTGCAATGGTAGCCTTAATTTGAAACTCAGAGAATGATAAAGTGCTATGCTTGGTCCGTCATGTCGTATGGTTGCGAAACTTGGACGCTTAAAGTTAATACAATGAACCGGTTTGAAGCGTTTGAAATGTGGATTCATCGAAGAATGCTTCGAATGCCGTGGACAGATGAATGCGTCGAGCACATGCAAGCAGAGAACTCCTGACAAATCTAAAAGTATCAATTGTTGCAGCTGATAATACAGTGCAAGATTGAGGGTCGTCGTGGAGTAGGGAGAAGGCAGATGTCTTGGCTGCGCAATATCCGACAGTAGACTGGAATAACGCAGGTAGGAGAGCTGGTACGAATGGCGCAGGACAAAGAGGCATTCTCCAGAGTGATCGCCAACGTCGGGGGGACCTGATACGACACACAGAGAAGAAGAAGAATGATAACCGAGTGCCATAAATTCTCCAATCCCTGAAGACGATCTCGTCTCCTTTTTCTCCTTTGTTGGCCTCTTGACTTGGAATAGGGCAGTTTCACAAAATATTTTATATAATATGTAAGTTACGAAAATATTTGGCATTAATGTAAACTAATAAATAAATGGGTGGATGGCAGAGCGGTTAGCGCGCTGGGTTAGTAATCCAGTGGTCGCGAGTTCGAATCCTGCCTCGACCGATCTCGTTCACCTATAGGACAAGCATTTATGCTTAGTTTAGGGAACGTAGGAAGATGTATATGTACTTGTTTAACAAGGACATATTCATTTAATATAAAAAAAAAAAAATTGAGATGGAATAAATGTCAATGTTTTAAGGAAATATAATTTTCTTTTATAAATTATTTTAATAATACCGATTGGGCTGTGGCCTACGCTATACTTTGCCTCACTACCAAGTCACTTCACAAAGTAATCAAATTTTGTATGGAAAATTTTCAGCATTTTCATGAAATGAATATTTTCAATTTTTTTTTTTTATGTTTTACTGTTAAAATTTGATTATTCAATGCCATTTTATGAAAGTGATGTGCCTTTTTAGCAATTTGAAAATAAAAATATCAAATTTGAAGTTTCCTGAGCTTGGGGTCACATTGAAATATTTGGCAGTTAAAAAAATGAAAAAGCGCTGATCAGATTTCCTTCAAAATCTAAAAGGGTCAAAACGAAAATTAGATATACATATTTACAAAATTTTTAAAATAATCGTTTTTGTACTTAAGTTTATGATCGATAAGGTAGAATGAACACACCGTATATAGTATTTTTATTTTATTTTATTTTATTTTTATTAGTTGATAGAGAGTGATACAGTCTACACGATTTATAAAACAGACAATGTACATTGCTTTATTAGTGGACCAGTTAAAACTCCAGTCATTATTCAATTGGATAATTAATATTGATACATAAAAATACAAAAAAAATATAATTGATTTACTAGTACATAAAAAAACACTAAAATAAGACAGCTGATTGAATCAAAGTACTAGGAAAGATAGGAGGAGACAGCTGTCCTAAATGCACTGAGAGAGCTCGCAGATATGTCGAGTGTATTAAAGAAAGCATTGTAAAATTAAATATAATTTTTTTCACACACACACACACAGACACAAAACTCACATAAAATGTCCTACTCGAATGTTCTACGAATTCTGAGTAAATCCATGTACAGGAACATATATGCTGCGAGGCCTCTAGTTGGTGTTATTAGCATGCAAAAAGTCCACTACGCCATACAAAATGTTCCTTCGTACACGCATCTTGGCTTAATAATGTCGATTCATTCAGAGAATTGAATTCTCATAAACGAATCGACAGTTGGATGATATTTCGAATCGGGGACGCCCAAGAAAGGGATGGCACGACCATGTGAACGAAATTTTGAAAGACGGAAATGTTAGAAGTGTGAGCAATAGACGAGCATGTATGAGACGATGCATGAATGTGGACGAAGCGAGGGATGCGTGCCAGGATAGGAAAATGTGGCGTTCGGTTCTCTCTGCCTACCCCTCAAGGGACATGGCGTGATGGTATGTATGTACATTCAAATTATCAATGTTTGTAATTTCAAACGTACGCATTTCTTTCAATATTTTTTTTTATAATTTCCGCATTTTTACTATAAAAATACTGTTTTATTTCTTGATTTTAACGTTTTCACGTAAAGATATTTAGTTTTTAAATGTTGTGTAATGTCCTAAATAGTATATTTGACGATATTTAGTTCTATAAGGTTTTTTCGCAACTGGCCGTTGGGGGTTGGACCGCGATAGCGGCCAACCCCCAACCTAGTACTAAGAGCCCCTAGTACCTATAAATGCGATAAAGTAGTCTCCTCTTATCTTCACTTTCAGTGAACGGTAAGTCAGTTGTATCCTCATGATTAGCTCTCTTTGGCGCTGTGAGTAGAGTGTCTGCAAGGTTATAGAGTTCTCCGGACTATTCTTTTGTTATTTATGTGTTTTTTTAGAGTTTTGCAAGAGGCCGTTATTAGTCTCCATAAGCAAAACGGGAGGTGGTGGAGGAAGAACAGTCTCCCATATGTTGAAACAGAGAAGATGACAGAAGGGACTATTTCCATAGGATGCCCTCACCGGGAGTATCTGGATTTGTGCGAAGATATGGGCTGCAGCAAGGAGTTGAAAAGCGTCTCACAAAACAGGCCAGAAATGAACAAATAAACAGGGCTTTGCTGCTAAACGATCCCAAAGGTTGAATCGAGACAGAGAATTTGTATTCAATTTTTTATATAAAAATACATTTCGATTTCTGAGTTGAGTAATGGTTTTTCTAATGCTGCGTTATAAATGATCACTTTTCTATAACCTCTATAGAAAGCGTGAAGAATTCTTACCACATATGGTATATTAAAATCCTTTCATTCCTTTCAAAGCTTTTTGATGGTCGTGGGCCGATTTTTGTTAAGTTACATAAATGAAACTTTTTCTGGTTGAAAATCACAGAGATCCAACAAAACAGCGATTGTCAACGTGAGGTACGGGTGTGAAAATATTTATTGGAAGGTACCTATACAAAAAAAAGTGCACATTATTTTATAGCACACTTATCTCAATCTATTCAAAGGTTTTTGTAAAATATTGTAATATTACTATCAATTTAAAATAAAAAAAACTTGGATGAAAATAAGTGAAAAGTGACATCTATGGAAGTTTATTAGTATTAATTTAGTTTGGTTCAGAACCTTCAGGGTGATCATTCTCTGTATTAAAATTTAAATTAGAAGATAGATGTCAGTTAAAAAGCTCTTTTTTATGACTCGATTTATGTACAGGCATAATTAACTGCTTATTTATAAAACATATTAATTATTTTTAATACTTCTTCTTCCTTGCCTCTTCATAGTTCATCTGTGATCGGCAATATTATTTTTTTAAATACCATTAGATTTAAAAACGGATGTGAAGAAATTATATTTGGGAGCTGCTGTCGCCAAAAACATTTGGTCCACGAACGGAAGCAATCAACGGCCAGAGAACGATCTATCGAATTTTAGATTTTTCGATATTTCTAAGAGTTGTGCGATAGAAAAGCCGAAACTCAATTTTCAATAATAGTTTCTGAAAATCGCGGAGAGAAAAGAAAAGAAAAGTGTATATAAGAAATGATAGAAAATGGAGTCTATTGTGCTTAAGGGAAAAAAAGTTAAAGATTAAGGCTTGACGTTGTCAGCAAATTGTTATATTATACCTACCTCAGCAATATGTATTATACGTGGAAAGGTTATTATTATTTGTTTCAGTAGTAAAAGAAGGAAAAGTTTCGGTTTCTGAACCATTTTTTAAGAAAATAAATCGGAGATTATAACCCACATGTCCTTCATCTACATTATGTACATATTACATATACCTATCTCTAATTGAAATGGGGCAGAGCGGGCATCGCGTTTAATTCATCATCAGCAATGGCGCTACAGCCCGGTGTGAGCCTTGGCCTCCTCAAGAAACTGCCTCCATCCCGCCCTGTCGACAGCAAGACTCCTCCAATTTGTCTGTCGGTTATATTTCCCTCGATGTCGTCCAGCCATCTCATCCTAGGTCTCCCTCTGCTTCTTCTTTCTTCAGTACAGGTGTCCAATACTTTCTTTGGGATCCGGCTATCCTCCATTCTACCAACGTGTCCGAGCCAACGTAGACGTTGTACTTTGATGTATTGGACAACGTTTGGTTCGCCATACATTATTTCTAGCTAAACCGGATATGGTTAAACCGGATCCTCCAACATCAGGTAGGGCCAAATATTTTGTGAAGTATTTTCCTTTCGAACACCAACAATGCATTTTCGTCCTTCTTGGTCAATGTCTAGCATTCTGATGCACATGTCATGACCTGTCTAAGAAGAGTTTTGAATATGAGGGTTTTTGTTTTGCGAGAGATGAGTCGTGACCTTAAGTGCTTTAGCTTTACCTTTCGCGCTTTATTAGTAATCCATAATTGAATTATGTACAAAACGATTTTTTAACTACAGTATACAGTAAGTTTTTTATTTACAGTATATTTTTAAATCGAATATTTTTTAAAGTTGCATATACGCAAACATTGGATTTTTTTCCCTGTCGGGAGTCAATGAATTTTTTTGACAACTTTTTAACATCTCAAGTACTTACTGTTGCTTTGATTGTTAACAAAAAACAACAACAAAGTTTTATCGTTGTTTCGTAGATAGCGATAGTAAAAACAGCTTATTTTCAAACTATCAGTTTCGCATTATTAAAATATATAGATGTTTTAAAATTGCATTGATGATATTGAAGGGAATTATAAGAAATCGTCCAATTATTGAATATGGTAGTCACCTCTGGAGTGGCGCCCCCCAATACCTACTGAATACCCTCGACGCTGTCCAAAGGCGTGCTATACGTCTGATTGATGATCCATCACTGACTGATGGATTGCAATCACTAGAACACAGACGCAGAGTCGGTATTTTAAGTTTATTCTATAGATACTACCACGGGAATTGCTCAGAAGAACATGCATCTTTGGTCCCTCCTCCACCCACTCACAACAGAGTCACTCGCTTTACTCAATCGCAGCACCCATTTACAGTGGACCTTCAACATATACGAACCAGTCGCTTCTCGAACTCCTTTATTAATACAGCAGCCCGACTGTGGAACGATCTTCCGAATTCTGTGTCCACCTTCGTACAACCCGGGTCTTTTTAAAATCCGAAATAATAAACTCTTTTCTATATTTCAAACCCCTCCCAACGCTACATAGTGCGCTTCTTCGGAAGAGTAAAATGGACCCAATTCCTAATAGCTGGTGTCCCCTACGTAGACATGTTAAAAAAAGAAAGCATAATTGGTGAACGTTACGCAAGCGCATAAAGTGATCGCTTAAACCATCCGGCGACAGGTCTTAAGCCCTGTAGGTGCCTAGAGTTCCTGGTTCTCCTTAAATATTTCAACTTTTCTCCATTGAGATGTTGAAAATTTGTCAAAAAATTATATTATTAGTCAATTTGGATTTCATCTCAACCCCCTTTTTCGAAAATATTTCTCGCGATATTTAATATAGCAGCTAGTTTACGTACATTTTCAGCGTAGTATGAAAGCGATACGGAAATAAAGCACTATACCTAAAATGAGATCTAACTTTTACGTCAAAAATGGAATGAACATTTAGCCATAAAGCGTACAACAATGGCACAGACTCGTTCTATTTACCTGTGGACACATTTCGCCTGTAAAAAAGGTAATATTTTCCTCTGGAAACATAAAAAGTAAATAAGTTACTGCCTGTATCATCGTTATTTTATCTACCGCTATCAAACCATTCAGTAAATTGCCCTAACCCTTCATACAACAAAAGTAAACAACATGGTCCGTCAAAAATATTACTTATGAAATGAAAAAACAGGCAAACGTACCTAAATGCAATTTATGAATTTATAAAATTGCAAATCCAATAGGAAATATTATTAACTACAGGAATACCCTGCGTGTTAGATTCCACTGATTATGTTTCGTTATATTAATTATTTATACTTACTTATTATGTTTATTTGTTCTTTCATACCTATGTTTGTTATTCTGCTTATTATTTTATTTTATTTTAGTACTTCTTTTTATTTAGAACGATGTATGACAGGGTCAGAAATGAGGACATAAGGAAAGAATGTAGGATAAAAAAAGATGTTATTAATAGGTTACAAAATGGGAATCAAAAATATAGATATAATATGTTATGCAGATGATGCCGTCTTAATTGCAAATTCCGAGGATGATCTTCAGAAACTACTGTATAAATTCCACTTATCTTCCCAAAGACTAAATATGCAAATCTCAATAGAGAAAACAAAAAGCATGGTAACCTCAAGATATCCAGTACGTTGTAAACTTGCTATAGACAATAAAACTATAGAACAAGTTATGAGATTTAAGTACTTGGGCATAGAAATATCCAGCAGCAATGATCTCTATAACGAAGTACATGAACAAGCAACCAAGGCTGCTGTAGTGGCTGGATGCCTGAGAAGTGCTGTGTGGAGAAATAGGGATATGCTGAGGGAGAGTAAAGTCAGGATCAACAAGACTTGCATAAGACCAATAATGAAATACGCCATAGAGACAAGAGCTGACACCACCCGTACAAAAAGTCTCCTTAGAACCACGGAGATGAAGATTCTACGGCCCATCGCAGGAGTAACCCTCCGTGATCAAATGAGGAGCTCCGAAATAAGGAAAATTTGTGATGTTGAGGACGTGGTACGATGGGGTAGAACAAGAAGACGTTTCTGGAGAGACCACGTGGGGAGAGCAAGCTCAGACCGAGTAGTGAGGATATCAGCTGATGAACATCCTACAGGTAGCAGACCTCCAGGAAGACCACCCAAACGATGGAGGGACAGCTGGACGTCCTCCTCCCAGGAGCAGGTGCCGAGAACTACAGGACATAGTCCTAGCTGAAGAAGAAGAAGGAGAAGAAGTTATTAATAGAATGAAAGTGAACACATTGAGATGGTTTGGCCACATGGGGAAAATGAATGAGGAACGCCTGACGAAGAAAATATACATTGCGGACAGGAATGGAATGAGAGGTCGGGGCCGCCCAAGGAAGGGATGGCACGTCCATGTGAACGGTATTTTGAAAGACGGAAATGTAAGAAGCGTGAACAACAGTCAAGTCCTGTCAAACAGTGGAAAAAAACCCTCATGATAACCCATATCATGAATATATTTATCTTATCGAGTTTTATAATATCTTTATATTTAATAGAACTCCATAAGATAATTATATCCATGATATGTTCATGATATAATTATCTTATGATGGTTTTGATTCCACATCATGTATCATGATGGTTTTGATTCCACCGTTTGACGCGACTTGACCTCCTGACGAAGAAGCAATTGCAATCAGAGAAAACGATTAACAATAATATTTTTTTTGTAGTTTTGATAAGTTTGTGAATGGCTTTTTGTTTAATTTGCGAAAAGGGTGTTATTTTAATATAATAATAAAATTGATTGGCTGTAGAGATTGCCTTATGCCTATTTAATAACATTTTTGAACATTCTTTAATAAATAAAATAAATTAATAATTTTGTAATATGCTGCCATCTCAGGAAGATTCAACGGAAACTTTGAAAAATAATTTATTATTTTTTACTGGTGAAATATTCGCAATTCCTGTAAACAATACTGTTTGTTTGATATATATTATCTCTGTGACAGAAACAAATGACTACGAAAGTCACAAACAAAAAAAAACAGCATTTATTTATTCAGATTTATATACCTGAGATAAATATAATAGAAAATATTGTTGGTAGAATTATCTTAAAATAAAATGTACATACGATGTACGTCCCCCCACACACACATACCTACTTTATACCTACTTGATAAAGGTACGATTTTGTATCCATAGACGCAAGCCAAAAAAATGGATTCAAAGTCAAGAGAAAGAGAACATTATATTATTCGAATATATTTTTTTAATTGCATATACGCAAACATTGGATTTTTTTCCCTTGCCGGGAGTCAAATGATATTTTATTGACAATAACATCTCAATAGAGACGAAGTTTGGATATTATAGAAGAACCAGGAACTCAGACAACTACAGGGCTTACGACCTGTCATCGGCTGGTTAACGTGATCACTTTATGCACTTGCGCAACGTTCACCAATTATTATGCCTTTATTGAGTTCCCTTATCAATGTAATTTTTTAAAGTTCTATATATTTGAATAAGTGTAAACAAAAAAAAATTATATAATAACAAACACAAACAGAGGCATCACTATTTTATACTATAAAATCTAGTAATAATTATTATATTCCCTCACCTATTCAAATATTACATAGACTTGGTAATGAGTTTGACTCATTTGATAACTTATGCTGTTCAGTATACGAATATAGACAGACTTCTAAAGGTCGAATAACTTATGGGTTATCGAATATTTTACTATTGCATATGCGCAAACATTGGATTTTTTCCCTGTCGGGAGTCAAAGATATTTTTTAACAGATTTTTTAATTATCTCAATAGAGACGAAGTTGGATTACATACACATTGGTACAAGTAGGTAAATAAGACAAAAATGACCTTATAAGTCTGGCGCAATTCAGGGGTGACTTCTATGCGAAAAATGCATTGTCACCTCAGATATAACAATTGTAGCTTTCATTATTTACAAAAAAACCAATTCTCTCAATAGATGGCGTTACAACAAAAATAAATAAAAAATAATAAGATTGTTGTTCATAATTTCACACATAGATGGCTGTAGTAAAATTTCCTTATTTTCAAGCGAAAAGAATTTCAGTATTACAATATATAGAACTTTCAAAATTGAATTGATAGGGATCTCATTAAAAAGGCATAATTGGTGAACGTTGCGCAAGCGCATAAAGTGATCACGTAAACCAGCCGATGACAGGTCGTAAGCCCTGTAGGTGCCTTGATTTCCCGGTTCTCCTACAATAAATATTCCAACTTCGTCTCTATTGAGATAATTAAAAAATCTGTTAAAAAATAACTTATTGGTTCTTCGTTTTTCTTAATTTGATGATTTATTATAGTTATGTATATATTTTACTTCGTGGTTCATAAATCTATGTATTAATTATGTAAAATCACAAGCCAATAAAATAAATAATTAAATAAATGCTTTGCAACTATAACTTAAAATTATATATATTTTGTTTCAACCACTATGGAGTATTTCATATAACCGGTTTCAGAGCTGACCCTCTCCATAATCCGAACAAACTTATACAAAACTTAAAATTATGTATAAACCGTGTGTTGTGCTACTGAAGATGGTGGGCGAAGTATGTATATACTTGAAGGGAAGGTGGGTTTTACCGTGCGGGCAGGTAACGGGAACATATTTTATTTTATTTTATTTTTATTATTTATTTTGGTAAAAACAAACAGGATTCAACCTATAATTATTGTACACGATTCACCTTAAAAATAATTACATTATATTTAACATTGCGTTAGTTAATTAATTTATAATAAAATATATAAATGTACAAAAATAATTAATAGTCTTGATATGTAGACGGTTGATATCGAAAGTCTCCAGAATGTGGCAACTTGTTATTGGGTGCGTGTTAAATTAATTTATGACATAGTGTCTGTTAGTTGCGAGTTTAATGGAGTGAAAGACGAATTTAACTAGTTTTCATAAAACCTTTTATTATATTCATTTCAAACTGCCATTTTTGCTTCATAAATGCAGGTAATTCTTAATAATTTTTTTTTCTCATAAAAAAATTTCCGTTATTGCGAAGTTATTGCCAGACTACAATTTCTTCCAGCTCAAAGAAACAATATTTGTTGGAGAGATGTAATTTGGAGTATATTTCTCCCTTGCAGGGAATAGAGCCCAGGACGCCAGCACAGTAGTGAAATGACTTACGATTGTGCAAAGGTCATCGATGGGTGTCTATTTTAATCTTAAATTTCAATGCCCGAATAAATATCAAATTTACGATGAATTAAAACTATTCAAATAAAAGTTTTTTGACGCGATTTACTTTAATTTTCCTTTTTTATGCACACCCGCAGACCTTTCGCTGGTTATGCCGTTATGGTATGAAAGAATGAATGAAAATATTGCGACATGCGTTTAAATCGCATGCGTCGATCGCCAAATAGAAACCGCAACTGACTTGAAACGAATATATTATGAAATATTGTGTTTTATTTCCAAATATGAAAATGTAGACATGTATTTACTCGAAAGAAAAATGAGGTCATTGTACGCAATCTAAATATTATATAAATAGGTAGAATAATAATAATACAAACTAATATATTTTACCCATCCATACTGATAAATGAGTCTAATAATGAATTTTTTTTTTTTTTTTTTAATAAGGCACAGCCACCAATAGAGGCGGATTTGTGCTGTACAATTTAGATCATAATATATTTACTGTTGAAAAGAAGAGTAAAAACAGAATTCCATTAGATCTCAGAGAAATAGGGGTTTACATTAAATGATTGCAAAAGGGAAGCATATGTACAAGCAATTAAAGAATTTACAATAAAACATGGTCGAGTGAAAGGCTTAAATTCCTACAATCAGCTATATCTTTATACCGGTGGTGGAGATGAATTTAGCGATTTCTAATATTACATGTCGTGAGCCAATCGCCAACAGATGCTCCATATTAAAGGGTCTTTCTATTTTCACCACTTTTCCGTACATACCTCTATCCGAGACCAACGGGCAGGCAAAGAACACATGGTTCAGTGTCTCGAGATCCTGACCGCACTCGCAGTATGGGCTGTTAACAACTCCTATTCTGAATAGATGAGGGGCTATTGAGCAATGTCCGATCCGCATTCTACATATAGTTGAGACGACACATTTGTTCAACTGATAAGCTGTATACCAAGGCTTTCTTGGAATCGTAGGTTGAATATCTTTATAAAATCTGCCTTTGTTCGAAGTCGGAGAGTTCCATTCCTTCTCCCACTCGTTCCAAGTTCGAGACTTGAGCGATAGGATCACGTCGTCGAATGTAGGAAAGAAATTATTTAAATTTTCGCCCGACTCAATGGCGGATTTGGCCAACCTGTCCGCAATTTCGTTGCCTTCGATTCCTCGGTGTGAGGGAATCCAAGCAATCTTTATATCCTTACCAACGGAACTCAGATTGTAGAAATTTTTACGTATTTCACAGAGATTTATGTCATTAGGTCTTGTATTTAAATTAGAAGCGATTGCAGAGACACAGCTGAGTGAATCGGTAAAAATGATTGCCCTTTGAAGATTTAGACTGTGTATGGAGTCAAGTGCTATTTTGATTGCCACACATTCCGCAGAGAATATAGAAGTTTGGAATGAAAGTTTATATTTGCTCTCAATTTTGAGACTAGGAATGAATACCCCGACTCCCAGAGCAGAATCATTTGACATTTTAGAACCATCAGTAAATATGTGAATATGGGAGGGATAGGATGAAATAAAATCCTGGAAAATTGAACGATTCTCAGAAGGGTTTAAAGAAGATTTGAGAATACCAATGTCTTTATGTATCTCTGGTATGTGGATAATTGCCTCGTAAGGGATATTGTAGTAAGGAGGAACAGTAGATTCTGGGGGAAGGTAGTGAGATTGAGAGAAATATATATAACTCTTGCAAAGACATGGAATTTGTTTGCCCCTCCTTATATATTCCTTCAGCAGAGACACAAGGATTTTTAATGGGTCTGTTAGCAATTTGTTTGTGGTTGAAAATCTTCTAAGAAGGAAACTGTCTGATAGAAATTGTCTTCGGAGAATCAAAGGAGGGTCTACACTCTCCACTTGAAGGACATTTACAGGTGATGATCCCATAGCTCCGAGCACCAGTCTAAGGGATTTTGATTGGACTACATTGAGTCTCTTTTGGAGATATTTGGGGAGAGGGTCGAGAATGAAACTTCCATAATCCAGATGGCTGCGGATTAAAGCATTGTACATGAGTTTCATTGTGGTCGGGTGACTTCCCCACCATACTCTACTCACAGCACGTAAAATATTAAAATTTTTCTCACATGAGGAAACCACAGTATCAATGTGTCGTTTCCATGAAAGCTTTGAGTCAAGGATCATACCCAGGAATCTGACCGATTTAACACAGGAGACTGTCATGTTGTCAATAGTTACAACGATATTTGGGAGCTTACGTTTTTTTGTAAATATAACAGTCTGACACTTGGAAGGGGCCAGATGCAGATTCAGTGAATTAAGCTTGCCATTTAAGTTCTGAAGATTCGTTATCAGGTTTTCTTTTGCAGTCTCTATATCTCTACTAAACGAGTATATTACGATATCGTCCGCATATTGTAGGATTTTACAATCTTTCGTAACAACGGAATGTATTTGTGCACAATAAAGATTAAAAAGTATGGGGCTCAAGACAGATCCCTGAGGCAATCCTTTATATATTTTTCTAACGAATCGGGAATCGTTAGTCTCAATAACTATACTGCGCTCAGAGAGAATATTATGGATCAAGTTCGTCAAAAGACGCGGTACTCCCAAGCCCAATAGAATCTCACTCAATCTCTCTAATAAGACGTTGTCGAATGCAGAAACGATATCCAAAAAACTGGCAATAACCGCTCCTTTTTTATTAAATGCAATACGAATATCTGTAACAAGTATGCTTAAATTATCCAAACACGACTTAGTTTTTCGAAATCCAAACTGATGAGCAGGTATGAGTTTGTTATGTTCCATGTACCAATCCAACCTATTCTTAATCATGTGTTCAAGTATCTTTAAAACGCAAGAAGATAGGGCAATTGGCCGATATGAATTACTGTAAGTAGGATCCTTTCCAGGTTTCAAGATGGGGATTATTTTTTGGGAATGCCATTCCTCAGGTATGTAACCTGTAGATAGACATAAGTTAAAAAATGAAAGGAGATGAGTTTTGAAGTCATCTGGAAGGAATTTTAAAGCAGGGTAAGGGATGTCGTCTAACCCTGGAGATGTATTCCTGACAGCTTTCAAAGGGATGATCAACTCACTCAGCGAGAAAGGAGAGTCTAGCATTGACAGCCGAGGTTGAGGAATAATAGTCTGCATCTTCAGTTCACTATAATTGGGAACAAAAGGAGGTGCCAATTTGTCGCAAAACTCTTCAAGACATGAATCAATTCTTGTTGAGTTTTTTGGGGAGACGACTGAGCCTCTGAAACGTCTTATAGAGTTCCAAACCACTGAAGTGGGGGTTCTAGGCGACAAAGAACTGCAGAAATTATACCATCCTCTTCTTTTTTTTTGGCGTAACATTTTTTTTGTTTGCGCTTGGATTTGTTTGGCATACAGAAAATTTTCCATGGTCATATTATTTTGAAAAGATGTTACTGCAAATTTACGCTTTTTAACCATTTCAGTACATTCTCTGTCCCACCAAGGTGGAGAAGGACGGGTTTTATTTTGGTGTTCAGAATATTTGGGTACAGAACAGTCAATTGAGTCGTGTATGATACCCTTCAGAGTTTTGTAGCATTCCTCTACATCTGGAGAAAGAAATATACTGCCACATTCACTATCAAGTTTAACTTGGATGGAATTATTATATTCTTGCCAATTGGCCTTGTTGAAATTTTTTCCTTGCCTAGGAGATCTCGATGTGAGGGAAAATCTAATGTGCAAATTCAATATAATGGGATAGTGATCACTAGACAATGGATCTCTCATTACCTGCCATAAGGACTGGCAGCCTAATGAAGAAGATACTATTGATAAATCCACTGCGCTAGGGTTTTGAGAAGGAGGGGAAAATCTGGTTGGAGAACCATCGTTCAGTATGCATAAATTATGCAAGTCTACAAATGATAGTATACATCTTCCTGAACTATCTGTCCATGCGGATCCCCAACTCACTGAATGGCTATTGAAATCTCCAAGAATTACATAAGGTGGAGGAACGAGATCCATTATTGAGTTCCAATAATGTTCATCGAAAGATTTATGGGGAGGAATGTATGTAGAGATATATGTAATATTTGAAACCGAGATAGCAACTACTTGAACTTCTTGATTTGGTGGTAAGGAGATTCGTTTCCAAGAAAGCGATCTATGTATTAAAAAGGCAGTGCCTCCACCTCTAGAATATAAACGATCATCCCGAACACAATCATAGCCCGGAATGTTATAATACTGGCCACTTTGCAGCCAGGTTTCATTTAATGCACAAATTTTTATTTCATATTTTTGTAATAAATGAATTATATCGCATCTATTAGCAATTGCGCTTCGACAGTTAAATTGTAAAATGGAGAGAGTATTACAATTATTCAAAGCCATTATGATTATCTACTTTTTTTTGGCTCAGTAAGTCAAGTAAAAATGGCATGGCAGAGGCAACGTGGGACGGTAGGTTAGGAGTATCAGATATCAACGATATTAATATTTTTGCAATGACTTGTAAGGTTTCACCATAACTCACATCAACTGATTTATTATTTATAATCGTTTTGTGCGGGTTATTTAATGCGCACCCGTTTTGAGGGTCATTTAATTGGCCATTATTATAAAGTAAACAGGCATCATGGCCTTTTTGATCGAATATTTGGGTGTTTTGTGGATTTAGAGAAGACTTAGATATACTGTTTGAGCGGTGAAGAGATGGTATAGTATTTACAGTTTTAATTGCCTCAGTATAACTCTTCCGAGGAGCGGGGATTTTACTACTTGCTTCTTTGTATGAAACACTGTCTTTGGCCATTATGTACTTGACTTCTCTTTCTCTAGTCACAAAGGAACATGTAAAACTATTTGCCGGGTGCTGACCATTGCAATTAACACATTTTTCTGAGCCTGCTGGGACAGGGCATTCCGATGCTAGGTGGTGGTCGGCACATTTTAGACATCTCGGGTTGTTCTTAGATTTGCAATCTTTCATAATATGGCCAAACTTACAGCAAATATAGCATTGAGAAGTGGGGTAGGTATACAGTTCAACGGGTAGCGAGTTGTGGAACAGGAATACGTTCCTGGGAAGGGACTGTCCCTCGAATGTAAGTACCACCGTTTGGGATGGAACCCACTTCGTGGAACCTGATGACGTATCCCTCCTGTTCAGTCTCCTGGCTTTTATTATTTTACCACAAGAATCTGGTACACTTGTAAATTCTATAATTTCTTCTTCACTTAAGTCTAAATCTACGGACCTCACTAAACCCATTTTAGTTATTTTAAAAGTAGGTATGTACGCTTTTATATCATTTTTAGCAACAAAATCGCTTGTAATGAAGTTGTTTGCACTGAGTGCAGAGGTAAATGTTAGTACAATTTTGTTCCTCCCTTCTCCCTTAACTCCACCGATAGCAATATCTTTGATTTTGTTATTAAATAATTTCCTTCCAAAAGACATAGTATTAATATTTTTATTTTCTATATTTTGGACGTACACTATAAAAGGCCCTGTAGAGAAAGCAGGGTAAAATTTCTTAATATAATCTTTTTTGGGCGGGGAAGGCTGAGGAGAGGAACGACCTATTATCGGATCCGAGGAACCCTGCACAGGTAAAGCATCATCAGCCTTACGTTTCAAGGCCCTCGGATCAGGAGGCTTAGTCTCGTCCACCTCCATTTTCACGATTCAGCACTTAAATAAAATAATAAAGGTACCTATGTAGGTACTATGTAATTGAAAAAATTAAAAAAACAAAACAAAAACTGCAGCTGTCAAATAGCTGTCAAACAAATCAAATGCAAAACAGAAATAACCTAAAAATCAATAGCAATTCATCATATTGCGGTCAAAATAATAATAAAATCAAAATAAAATATGAAAGAATAAACTTGAAATAGATAAACAAAAATAACAGCAATAAAATCTTATCTGTTCGCTGTGTAGTTAACGTAGGTAGATCAAATATTCGTACGAAGCACAACTGCACAACCGTTCACTAGCAACGTTCATTTTCCACCCCATAATGAATTTTGAGACACTAGTTTAACACTTAATAATATGGACATTGTTTCAAATTGATAGTCATACTTTTAATACTATTAAAACTAAGATTATATATGATACAGATACCTAGTCAGCGCAATGAATGTATGCCAACTAAAACTACGAGGAAACAGACGAATTTCCAGTATACGTAGACCTACCGATACGCACACCTACATAAAACGTAGACCAACAGATCTACCGCCTCACACACACACACATGTAAAAAATCTTGGCACACATTTGAATTCGAAATTTGTACTACACGCGGCTTCTGTATGTATTAAAATTTTGTTTTTAATTAATAGAATACGAAGTTTTTTTCTTATATTCATCATTTAGGTAGTCATCGATAAATATTATGTTACAGTGTAGGTACTTAATTCTCTCCGTCCTAAAATGTTTAAACCAAATTCATCTCATCCACCGTCCGTAGCACACTGCTTTGGAGAATATTTTGTCACGAAGTGGAATTTATTACAAATATATAATAGTACCTATGCAAGTTCACTTTTATGTATAATTTTCGCCAAACATCTTAAACGAGCACAAATTTGTGTATTTTTGCTACGTTGGTTTACGTGCAAATCGCCCCACTTCTCGGCTAAAAGTTCAAGATGGATGGCTACAACTCTACATATTATACATATCCATATCGCTAGGCTTAGTTCGTACTGAGGTGGAATATTGCACAAGCTTTTAAAAACAAAAGTTTTCAAATGTACAGTTATTTTCCAGAATGTGTGAAGGTGGTGTCTTGCCACTTTTCGTCGCCTAGGCAATGAATACATAGCACATTCTAAATAAATAAATATAAAATAAATAAATCATCATCATCATTGGCGTTACAGCCCTGTGTGGGCCCTGGCCTCCTCCAGAATCCTTCTCCATCCGTCCCTGTCCTCCACCGCTCTCCTCCAGTTTGCTATTCCGATCGCTCTTATGTCGTCTTCTGTATCGTCCAGCCATCTTAGCTTGGGCCTGCCTCTACTTCTTCTACCCACTGGATTGGTATTAAGAACCTTTTTGGGGACACGATCATCATTCATCCGCCTGACATGTCCCAACCACTGCAGTCTACGTACTTTTATGACTTGTACAATGTTGGGTTCGTCATATAATGCCTGTAGTTCGTGATTATATCGCATCTTCCAAAGTCCATTATCATTTACTGGGGCAAAAATATTTCTCAGGATTTTCCTTTCAAATATCAAGAGGTTGTTTTCGTCTCTTTTTGTTAAGACCCAGCATTCAGCTCCATACACTACGACAGGTCTGAGAAGAGTTTTATAAATTAGGATTTTTGTTTTCCTTGTTAATATTTTGGCCCTAATGTGCTTTATTAGACCATAATAGCACCTATTGCCAGCGGCCAGTCGTGCCTTAATTTCGGTGCTGCAATTATTTTCACGAGTCACGATAGAGCGCCTAAATAGCAAAAAGAGTCAACCGATTCCACTGTATGTGTTTCCACATCAATAGGACGCAGGTTATCATTATGTGGTGTTTTTTTTTTTTGCTATCATATATTTGGTTTTTGCAAAGTTAATTTTAAGGCCCATATTATTCGCGGAGTTTACAAGCCTGCGGAAGTTCATCCTCCTCAGGTTCATCGATTAGGTCTAAATCGTCTGCATATCCCAATTTTTCCATGGCAATATTAAATAAGAGACAAGCCAGAACATCACCTAGTCTTAGTCCATTGTAAGTCTTGAAGGGATCTGATATGCTGTTCTGAATTTTTACCCGACATTGTGTATAAGACATGGTTATCACTGTGAGCCGGATTAGTTCTTGTGGAATATTTAGTTCCCTCATGGCCTCATATAGTTTATGTCTGGAGATACTATCGTAATCAGATTTGAAGTGTACAAACATATGGTGAGTTTCTATATTAAATTCCAACGTTTTCTCCAGGACCATTCTTAAGGTGAAAATTTGATCTACTGTTGATCTGCTAGGCCTAAATCCGCACTGATACTGTCCCACCATGTTCTCAACAAATGGAAGCAGTCTCATAAAGCGTACATTTGCAAAAACCTTAAATGCAGTGTCGAGTAATGTGATGCCTCTATAGTTGGTGCAATCCATAGCATCTCCTTTCTTATGCAAAGGACATATGACTCCTGTATTCCAATCTTGTGGCATTGTTTCTGACTCCCAAACATGGTTAATAATTTGATGCTTCATCTGACTTACGCCTCTGCCACCATACTTGTTCAATTCTCCTGGAATATCATCTTGACCTGGAGATTTATTGTTTTTAAGGCACCTTATGTTGTGACACACTTCATCTACTGTAGGGGTATTTGTTAGAGCATTACTGCTGTTAATTGTGTCATCAGTATTAAGATCAATATTATTCCGGTTGTCGTCATTGCATGTGTTTAATAATTCGTCAAAATGTTGCGCCCAGCGCTTTAGTACATCCATTCTGTTATTCAATATTTCCCCCTCTGTATTTCTGCATGCTGTGTTATAAATAAATAAATAAATAAATAAATAAATAAATAAATAAATAAATAAATAAATAAATAAATAAATAAATAAATAAATAAACAAACAAATAAATAAATAAATTAATTAATTGATTAATTAATTAATTAATAAAAATATAAATAAATTAATTAATATATAAATAAATGAATAAGTAGATAAATAAATAGATAAATTAATAAATAAAAAAAATAAAATAAAAAAAATAAAATAAAAGAAAAAAAATAAATAAATATAATAAATACATAAATAAAAAAATTTATTAATTAATTCGATAATTAATACATTAATAAATAAAATAATAATAAATAAATATAGAAATAAATTAACACACACACGCACGCTCGCACACAATGCTACTATGTGAGATTGGTAAGGACTTTTTCTATTTCACTTTTTCCTCTTCTTAGCAACAAGTCTTTTATCAATCCTTTAAATGAAGGATTACTGGTCGTTTGGTGCACATTGAATATTTTCAGATGCGCTGTATCAAGCGGCCCTGGTTATAAAAACGGGAAATAGGTAAGTGTAGGCCACAACGCCCACGTTTCGTTTTGTTAACTTTGATATTTTCCACTACCGTTATTTTTGCTGTCGTGTCAAAAGATAATATGAACAATAAATCATTTTAGTTAAATTTGAAAGGCGAGGGAAACGAACACTATCTATTATGTAATTTAGTCGTTCAATCTAATTTTGTCTCGTGAATTAGGTAGAGATTTGGAAGGTTCTGTTGATAAATATTCTACGGTGGAGTTATCAAGTCGAAAATTTGTACGCACATAGTAAAATCGTTTAATCCTTATAAATAGCGGGATTTTAAGGACATAAATAACATTACAAGGACCTACTATTTTATAATTAGATAGATTAATGCGTTTGGACAACTTTTGGAAACGTGATGTGGAAAATGACCAAACCATAATTTTATATGTATAAAGCTTTAAAAATATGTTAGCAGATACCTAATTATAATTTAATTCTTGGACCCTACGCATGTGGTGGGTTTTTTGCCATTTGCCAATGCCTCCCAACTAACCAGGGATCGAACCCAGGACGCCCGCTCATATCGTATCACACTCAATAATAATTCAATACAAATTTAAAAAAATATATACTAAGGTTCTTACAAATGTCATTCAAAAAGTTCTTAAAAATGAAGAATTAATGATATAAATTGTCAGCCTTCGTGGTTCTGTTAGTTAGGTATCTGACTGCAAGAGTCCAGGTTCGATTCCCGGCGGTGACGCGGTTTTTAATTGTGTTTTCAGTCTGGATCTGTGAGACGATTAATTACCTACGTAAGTCTTCAGAATGTAGCATCTTGTTATTGGGTGCTTGTTAAATAATTATTTGACATAGTACCAGTTAGTTGTTTGAGAAGCGCTACAATAATATGTCACTACACACAATTATTAGCATTAGATTTTATTTTTTTGTTTATATTAATAAATAAATAAATAATTAAATAAAGTACCTTAATAAACGTTGGTGCAATACATCGAAAAAATGTAAAATATGAAACAATTCCACTATAGTGAAGAATTTAAAAATGGAGGCGAGTATCAGATGATTGAATAATTGTAAATAAAAGATACCTACAATTTTCAAGATGTACCTAGATGACATTTAATCAACACCAAGTATTTTGGTTTGAAAATGAATTCAAAATAATGCATGCGCCTCTAGTTAACATAGGCTTATAATGTATTTTTCCCATAAAATCTTTTTGTTTAAAATGATATGGTTATTTTGTTACAAATATCCGTTGTGTTGTATTCATGTTCGTTACTTTACCTACGTATTTATGTACAAAAGGAGCATACTAATAATTCAAACATCGAACGAGAAAAGTTAATGTTTTGAAAAATCCTCAGGGCATATTGTGCCAACAACAGCGGTGCCCTCTGGCGGCAGCGGACCAAACTAGTATAACAACTGTAACTGAAACCAACCGGAAATAAAATACTCCACTCCTACCTGACTATCTGTTTAATTTATCTATGGAGAAGGTGACCACAGACAAAACCAAAAATTACGTTAATAATATATTATACTTTATCTAACCGGGAAAATTTAATCAATATTTTATGAACCTTTGATTTTCACGATTGTTTTTATTGAAAATTTATCTCTGCTAATATTATTTATTTATATATTTATCTTTTTGTACACAATATAAAAAAATATAAAGATACTATCGTCTAGACGAATAACTGCAGACTCACTATTTCTGTATAAACTATTTCATAACATTATTGATTGTCCAAATTTATTAGAAAATATCTCACTTCACATTCCAAACCGCAATGTCAGATCGAAACCTACTTTTTCTATTTCACACTCTAAAACTAATCTTAGGAAAAATTTCTTTATTAACCGGGCCACCTCCAATTTTAACAACCTGCTCAATAACATTGACTTTTTTCATACCCAATCTCTACACTCGTTCAAAATTGCGATAAAGCGCCAACTTTGCACTGATAACATAACTCGAAATTCCACTCTCTAGTATATACATGAATATATGTATGTGTCACCATAATGGTTGCAACACCTTCTTCGTTGATCCTTAAGTACGTTAGAATCCCATGTTATGATTCTAGAATATAATCCTCTTGGTACTATTCCTTGTATGTTTCAGGTGTGTTCCTATAATTTTGTTTTTTCTCATTTGTCGTAAATACCGTAGTACAGGTATGTACCGTAGTCTACATTTACTTGTTTTTTTTTCATTGTTTTTAATATCATTAGTTGCATGTAACACATGAGATCCAACTGTCGATAGCGATAGTATGTATAGTTGAAGAATATGTACCAAACTATAAACCCATTAATACAAATTATTGAATATTGTCAGATATTTTGTTTTCTATACAACATATGTAGGTATGTATGTCAAGATAGGATAGTATGGAGGAAGGTCCTTTTTTCCTACCCAGAATATGAAAATAGCATGATGGTATGTATGTATGTTTGGAGATGAAGTATCAAACTATTAAGTCTTCTTACATATTGTGTATAGGCGACTGCCATACAAAATGTATGAAGCAATGTCGTCACTAAATTCAATTTTTAAAAAAATTGTTAAAAAAAAATGAGATCTTCTACTACAATGCTAATATTTTTGATAGAAAATTTAATTATCTAGTTGGGGTGTTTCGGCTTTTTTCGATAATTGTAAAAGTTTTGGAAAAATAGGCAGTTAAACTCATAAATTTATCATAAAAAAAATATTTTTCTTAATAAAAAATGTTTGAGAAACCCTGATATTTTTTTGAATAAATTAATTTGAGATTTTGTATTTGTCTATATTTGTACCAATTTTCAGCGTTCTAGCTTTTATGGTTTCTGAGATATATGGAAAAATAAAGTAAAAATTCAAAAGTTGGTAACCCCTGACTAAAAGAAAAATTCGAAATTCTGAGTATAAAAGTTTTGTAAACCTATAACTTTTTATATATTCTGAAATTTTGGACTCTGTAAATTGAGCGGATCAAAAGTTATAAGGGGGGGACACACAGACACACACACACACAGACATACACACACACAGACACACACACACACACAGACACACGAAATTTTCTACTCCGAATTCTGAGTAAATCCGTGTATGGAACATATATGCTGCGAAGCCTCTAAGTTGGTGTTTTTTGACTTCAAAGTTGGAAAAGCCATGAAAAAAGTAGACCTCTGCATACAATTCTCGCGTATCCTGGCTTGAAACATTGTCGATATGTTAAGAGAACAAAGTTCTCCTGAACAAATCGACAGTTGGATTATGCTCTACTGCACTGTTGGATATCCATAATAAATAAAAAAAAAAAAAAAAATAAAGCACATTGGCGGGATTATTACCATCAGGCCAGTTCTTCCAACCATACTGATTACAAAGTATTACAAAATTGTGTAGATATATACATCAACAAAATAATGTAAGCAAAAAATCAAAGATAATTAAATACTACAATAAGATAACAATTTAAACAAAAAAATGAAAATACTTGATAGAAAAAAAGTAAAGGGAAAGGACAAGGTGAAGAAATAGACGACGCAATATCCGGACTTAGGACTTTTTTTATATAATTATTGTATAAAAATAATATTTTTTCGAGTAAATCGTTTCTCCCGATATATCGGTGCTGGGGTAAAGATGTACCTATATTAAGGGACAGAAGTACAAGACAGACAGACATACTCAGACAGGGCCGGATAAACGTGTTTTTGCGCCCGTAGCAATATATTTGAAACCGCCCCCCCAACCTACATTTTTTTGGCATTTTAAATGTAGAACAATTTGAAATTACATCGGGTCTAAAATGACAAATCATTGACAATATTTTACATACACACCATCACGCCGAGCCTCTTTCAAAGTACCCAAAGAGAACCAAGCGCCATACCTGTGGAATTTTGATTTATATAATTAACATTTTAGGATTTTAAGCGCCCTTTTTAAGACAACCGCCCTGACTTCATGTTCCTGATTGTTCTCTGATTTATCCGGCCCTGTACTCAGATACGTAAAGTTGACGCCAAATATCTTAAACTTTTAGCCGAGAGAAGGGCCATTTGCACGAAAACCAACGCACCACAAAGACACAAATTTGCGCTCTGCCCAACCGGAAGCTCGTTCAAGATGTTTGGCGAAAATTATACTGATTCGCATACGCAATTTTTTTTTTTAGTGACATTGCAACGCATGTCGGATACTTGTTAGTTCCTTTATAAATAAGCCATTATACCTGTATTTTTTGTTTATTCGAATTTAAAATTAGAATCATTTGTCTATGGGCGTAATAAAAAGCATAGAATGATGCCATGGACGTATATTAGTGAATTATGAGTGAACATAAGAGTACTTTATAGTTTCCGACAAATAATTATAATATAGGGGGCGGTCAAAGAAAACACCCAAATTGGCGCTCTGATCGGATATTATTTAAATTCACCATTTTAATTTTTAAATACATTTACAATTAGAATTTGTTGTCTATGGGCGAAATCAAAAGCATAAAATGACGTCACGACCATGTATTCAATGATGAGTAGATAGGTATATTACCACAGACAAACGCAGGATAAAATTATAGATTTTTATTATAATACACTAGGTGTAGTACTCCGCGCAAAAAGTGAGTCATGGAATATCGCGCGTTTGACGTTTTGGTCGGCAACATATTTCAGTTTTCCTTACATTTCAACACATCCTAGATAACTGTTCTCTAAACCTTAATAATTAAAATGTGGCACCAGTCAGGACAACGTGCACCTACTGTCATGTCCCATGATAGGAGTGACATGCACGCACCGAGACACAGTGATAGCAAACACTAGTGGAATCCGAGTGGCCGAATATTGGGGGCTACGAATATGATGGTGTTCCGGACACGGAAAGTAAGTACCTAAGTAATAATTAAAATGTATTTTAGACAAATAAATCCGAAAACAATTAACATAAGTCGTTATTGTCTATAGAAAAACGATGTGGTCTGGAACCAAAACGTCAAAAATCCCCCGGAAAAATAACTCACTTCGATTCATACAAAATTTGCTAACTACGACATCTAGTATATTATAATAAAAATCTATGGATAAATTAATTCGAGAATTCGAGAATGTCATTGTTGGAGATAGCATATTGTTTGGATGCACCATTTTAATTTTTAAATACATAGGTACATTTAAAATTAGATGTATGGGCGAAATAAAAAGCATACAATGACGTCACGGCCGTGTATTCAATGATGAGTGGGTAGGTACTAGGTACTTACCTTGTAAGGTAAGTATATTACCACAGAAAAGCGCGGGATAAAATGCTCTAGAATTTTGTTGTTGGAGATTGCGTATTGTTAAATGCACCATTCTGTAATGGTGTTATGCAGCAGTTATCTCGGATAATAGTAATATTGTGTCCGCCGCCAACTATGGAACGTCACTTTCAAAATACATTTTGGCGCCAATTCAAAAAATCCGGTCGCCGATATTGTGTTGGCTGCACTGCTCGCCTGGCGGGATGCGAATTTACAAAAAGCATGATCTAAGTTCGAGTATATCAGTTAAAAATATTAACACGAGAAAAAATAAATTTAAAATCATCATTTTTTTCAATAGAGTGTATATCTATATATTCATTTTTCTCTCCACTACTATAGATGATGGCAGAGATACAATTTTTCAGTGTGGATCTGTGAGACTATTAGTCTTCAAAATATGGCAACTTGTTATTGAGTGCATTAAATTAATATTTGGCATATTATATACTCAATAAAAATAAGAAATGTGGCGGCACAGCGCCTAGCGACCGCCCTGTCAAATGGATGCGTACCTACTCCTCCTAGAGTCCAATCAG
Organism: Molanna angustata; assembly: GCA_963576475.1. Classification (NCBI taxonomy): domain Eukaryota; kingdom Metazoa; phylum Arthropoda; class Insecta; order Trichoptera; family Molannidae; genus Molanna; species Molanna angustata. Next base: position 30,962,467 of record OY754978.1, read on the forward strand.
CGAACATCGATCTTTCTGGAATTTGGCATTAGGGGGTTATTTAAATGGACGCTCGAGCGATGCACTTCAGTTCCAATCTCTTCTTTCTCTTTTTAATTTTTAAGAGTTAATATTGCATGTCTTTATAGTTGTAACAAAAAATACAATGTTTAATATCGTGAGTAATCTCTTATTTCTCTATGCTCCATAATGTTAGGAATCTGATACCTTTCATTTAATGAATGTGAATGTACATAAGTTGATCAATTCAATAATTGCATGAATTTAATTTTCTTAATAATGTTACAAATAAAATAAAAATATTTTTTTAACATCAATGTACAACGGATATAATATGTAGTTATCGCCAAACATCTTGAAATTTTTCGACGTGGAGGGCGGGTGGGGGGGTTGTTTGCCCATACGTGTGCCCATACCAACAAAGAAAAAAAACTAAATTTGTATTCTGCGCGCCAGTATGATTTTTCTAGATATTTAGCGACACCTAAGTGTAAAATTAAAAATTATTTACTTTTTAATGATGAATTTAAACGTAAGTAGACTTTTCATGCTATTTCATCAATATTTTTTTAGTTAGCTTCGTGCCACATTTTAGTGGCGAAATATATGTAGGCATCAATTATTATTTTTGTTTGTTCAATGTGAGATACGTGATAGTGTGAGTGCAAGCGAGACAGTTTGATTGACTGAATGTATTTATAGAAGACGCGTAGTGTGCGCGCGATCTTTCGATATTTTCTAGTTTACGAGTAGGTACCTACATCGTATTTGTGTATACAGCCGTCATATTGTTTATTGTATTGTACATAATACATAGATATCTTATTTTGTGTATATATTGATTATCGAAGAACAGCGTTTATCTTCAGCGTTTATCTTCAACCAAGGATTTTATATTCAAAAATAAAAAAAAATATATCAAACGGAAATGAAATATCTTATTCTTCTGGAATAAATTGATTCTACTCTAAAAAGCGGAAAAATTAATACAATAAATTGACTTTTTTAAATATCTGACGTTTATAAATACGCTGTCGATCCGTTCGATTGTCGTGCAGTGGGGCAACGTGTCTCGATTTATTTTTTGCCACGCGTCCGCCATTATGGGTCTTTATTTTGACATCATCATTTCAAGACGTTTCTAGAAACGTGTCGATCGATATCCGTGTTGTGAGTGGGACATTTATCTCATTGAACTTAACACGATCGTATGAATTCGATACTCTACACCAGGGATAACCAAACTAACGAAGCTAGGATAGGATACCACAAAATATTGAAATTATGTCAATGGTTTGGAATGTCTTCGAATCTGTTAAGGAATGAAACAAGTTAAAAGACAATGCTCTATAGATTGAATCACATCTAAGTATAATCAAGACCCATACACAATTGTTGTCATAAACCACTAAAATCAAATAGTGGTCAGTCAGTAAAAAAATAATGACATTTTAACGCTTTATAGTATTGCCAGATTAAATTTAAAATTAAATTTATAATGGGATATAAAAGTTCCAAGAAGCTTTAATCTATAAGAAGACATATTGTTAAATAATTTCAGACTAATTTTTCTCGAAACAACACATGACACTTTAATTTTTTGAGGGACTAACGAAAAAAACCTAAAATCTGAGAAGACTAACAAACTATTGATCCGAAAAAAATGTCAGCTGATGTAGATCAAAGTTTGTTCCAAGAATTTAAATATTCCACGACATACTCTACGATTTCTATTAATCTACGATTTTCAAACACATTCAATATTCAAACACATTCAATATTTAAATACAAACCGGATGATGACACATTTAAAATTACACTAAAAGTATTTGGTTGCGAAATTTATATCGCTTTGTTAACAACATGTACTTTTTGATATAAGCGTTGAGTACTGTTTCAATTTTCATTCTGAACCAATAAGAAAATATTCAAGTACGTTGTATTGATTGCCTGAGGAGGCCAAGGCTCGCACCGGGCTGTAGCGCCATTGCTGATGATATATTGATGACGGTGTGTACCAAAAAAATTGGTCATTATAGATCATTTTTAAGCTAGATTTTCACAAAAAAAAAACAAAATGTGCATACTAATTTTGATGTGGCTCCAAAAATATTGACAGTTTCTTCCAGACAAATTTTTCAACATTGAATGATAATAAAAATAGTCATTGGTCAAATAAACATTCTAAAAAAGTCTGTTCGCGGTCCCAGTCTGGACAACCCCTGGTCTATATTTTACGACAGTATTAAGAATGGCTATGAAAGAATCGCACGTTTTAGACATGTTTCACACCTGCTAGCACTCCATTTTTATTGTGATCTATGGAATCTAATAAAATACATACATAGTTATGAATAATCAATATTCAATATTATAAATTGGCCATGTGTCATTAAAAATACATACTGAACGCTGGCGGATGTATTGCCATTCGGCAATTATTTCCAGCAAATATGTGATATACAACGAAATATGTAACAAATGTGCATACAATAAAAGCGAATGGGTTGTGGCCAACGCTTTATTCCTCACTACCAAGTCACTCCACAAAGTATTCAAATATTGTATGGAAAATTTACAGCATTTTCATGAAATAAATTTGTTAAATTATTTTTTATTTAAATATTTTTTAATGAAAACCTGACTATTCTTCTATGCCATTTTATGAAATTGATATACCTTTTTACAATCTCAAAATAAAAATATCAAATATTATAATTTTCGCCAAAAATCTTGAACGAGCTTCCGGTTGCGCAGCGCCCAAAATCGTGTCTTTTTATTTCGTTGGTTTACGTGCAAATCGCCCCCCTTCTCGGCTAAAAGTTCAAGATATTTGGCGACAACTATACTTTGAATTATTTGACAGTAAAAAAAAATGAGAAGCACTGATCAGATATTCTTCAAAATGTCTTAGCGAGTATTAGATATACAAATTAGCAAAATTAGAAAATAATCGATTGCGCACTTTAGTCTATAATCAACAAATCGATGAATCAATGCCAACCCCATGAAGAACATTGATGAAACTTTCAGTATACAATCTCAGCATGATACTAGTTGATAATCTGCAATTAAAAAACCTTTAAATTACGAAAACATAACTCCCCACTATATCCCCTTGTGATAGATAGGAGTAAAAATATATGTGTGCATCGAAATAAAAATATGATGATCACAAAAAAAATCACAAGAATGAAAACAATTCATAGCAATAAAAAGTTCATTCTTTCAATATGTCCAAACACCTGAACTCACATTTATTCCAATAAAAATATAAAACGAAGCCTCAATAATTTACAAGTTACATGGACACGGTTGTCGAACCCTTTGCCCTTTGTCAACGACTGCATAATAAAGAAAAAAAAGTCTTCATGTCGGCCTTCGTGGCTCAATGGATTTGATATCTAACTCCTGAGCCAAAGGTCCCAGTTGCGATTCCCAATGGAGACACAGTGTTTAATTGTGTTTTCAGTCTGGATCTGTGAGACGATAAATATTATATGTCTCCAGAATGTAGAAAATTGTTATTGGGTGCATTTTGAATTAAAATTTGACATGGTTATGTCATTAACAAAATAATTTTGACTATTTTTAAATCGGTATACCCACAGACAGGCTGTGACTTGTGGGATTTTTGTGTACAGTAAATAAATAAAAAAAATAATTATATACAAAAATGCAAATTGGACGATTAGTAAGTCAGCTATTCTCTTCAACTCTCAAAATATTCAAGATTCTTAAGAGTCGAAGTGTATGGAACCACCATAACGAAGATTCTTGACTTTTGTAACAACAGATGTCGCCATCTGACGGAAACTGCCCCCTTAATATTATTAAATTTAAGCCTAAATATATCCACTCATTTAAATATTAAACAAACTTTCAAAATAACTCTAAAACGTAAAACATGTTTACTGTTCAGGTGCCTATGTTCAAATTAACCTAACATCATTCATATCAAATAACCATTGTTTCTTTTACATCTTTACGTCTTCTGATGCATTTTCTTAGATTATTCTGGTTTTCTAACATTTTCCTCTCTGAATATCTATCTCATTTATGTGATAGCACTTTTTTTCTCTGGTTAAGCTTATTTGTTTATTCCTCACTAACCCAATGGATATAATGGAAAGCTATGGTTTTGCAATTTTTACGGATATTTTTTATATTGCAGATTATCAATCATGCTGAGATTGTACTCTGAAAGATTCATCACAATGTATCTGTGTGTGTGCTATGTGCTCTATGCTATGAATGGCGTGTTTATTTTACTTTATCGATTATAGACTAAAGTACTCATTCGATTATTTTCAAATTTCGGAAATTTGTATATCTAATACTCGCTTAAACCCCATTAGATTTTGAAGGATATCTAAATATTTCTTCTCAATTTTTTTAACTGTCAAATATTTCAAAGTGACCCTATGCTCAGGAAACTCGAAATCAGTCATTTTTATTTTCAAATTGGTAAAATAGCATATCACTTTCAGAAAATGGCATTGAAGAATTATCAATTTTTCGTAATTATTGGAAGAAATTGCCTCATAGCAATAAGCCCTCCAGTGTGCATTATATTTGTTATTATTATGTACAAAAAAATAATAATAATAATTAAGAACACTTCCTTGCACCCTGTGCAAGTTGCGAGTTTATTGCCGTATGGCAATTTTTTCCAACTAACCAGTGTTTTCAGCCCAGAGAAGCAATATTTGCGTGAGAAATAAATTTAAATTAATTTCTCCTCTGGAGTCCTCTGCTGGGAATCGAACCTAGGACGCCCGCACAGTAACCGAATGGCTTTCCAACTGTGCCAAGGCGGTCGGCTATAATAAACATATTTCCGTTTTTCTTTCATGACACTTTCATATCTCGTTATACGTTCATATCTTGTTTTAATCTTTAAAATATATTAATCAGTACTACACCATAATCTGATGTTAATCTGAATCATAAAAATGTATTAAAATCAATGTTTAGTAATAAATTGTTATTATATTTTGTATAAATTAATACAATCAACTAATCAACTGTTTAATTTTAATATAAAATATTTCTAAAGTCTACATCTTATCAAAATCTAATATTAAACATCCTCTTCACGAGTAGCCCAGCTGATTATTATTCTCAGAGAATTCGAGCCTAAAACTCATATTTTGTTTGACATTTTGTTAATATGTGTTTCAACAGCTATATTTGAGTAGGTATATTTTTGTTTTAAAACTTCCTTAAGAACTCATATAATTTGTATTTATGGGGGTAGGTTTTGAGCAACAAGTAAAGAAACTTGGGTCTAAGAAGCTACATATATGTATGTAGGAATTTCTTCTTTAAGGAGATGTTATTATATTTTAAGTATGTAATATCATATGCTGTTATTTAATTAAGTATTTATCTTACGAAGGCTCGGTACATACATAACATCCTTCATAATATGCCAAGTTACCTTTATGAAAATATTTCATCACAGAATAGAATAAGAATTTAATGAAAAGCAGTCGGAGCTAGTAGGTATATTACCAAAAAATAAATATTATAGATGTTTGAAATCATTTTGAATAAACAAAAATATTTCGTCCTAATTCTGTTTCATGGTTTAGTTGGAAGAGATTGTCTTTTGACAGTAAACATACCTAAACCAAATTAATTCATAATCATCAAAAATTTCATTTCATATTATTAATTGTTTGAAAAATTACCTAATACCTACACAATAGCCTACAATCATTAAAAAAACAACTATCATCAATATTATAATGAATACTTTATGTACCAAATTGTATAATTTTTCGTATGTCCAATACTACATTAATATGACAACTAATCCTTTCCTCCTCTCCTACCTTTCTTCATGTCCCACCCTCGCTTCATAAAATACACACACACATACACACACATCACAATTGTACACTTACACCACACTTTTGTCTTTGACTTTGTACTGAATTGTCTTTATTATGTATATTAATCTGTGGAACAATGTAATTGGCTTACTTTCCTGATTATTATTTTTTTTATTAATGTAAAATATGTAACAGCTGTTTTGTTTCCCAAAATAAAATAAATAAATAAATAAACATCTGTTTTATTACCCAGTACCCTATTACTTATAATGAATTGGTTTGCCACAAGTTATTATTGACACTAGGTATGGATAGATAATATATGGATGGGTGGATGGCAGAGCGGTTAGCGCGCTGGGTTAGTAATCCAGTGGTCGCGAGTTCGAATCCTGCCTCGACCGATCTCGTTCACCTATAGGACAAGCATTTATGCTTAGTTTAGGGAACGTAGGAAGATGTATATGTACTTGTTTAACAAGGACATATTCATTTTTTTATTAAAAAAAAAAATATATAACAATTATATTTTAAGCTTATTCATTGTAATTTTTTTACCTAGTGCAATTTAATTATGTAAATAAAATAAGCAGGTTCAAACCAAGATGTAGGAGCTAGGTATGTTTATATTGTTTTTTCGTGGAATTTTCAATAAAAATACTCCGTTGGGAACATTGCATCCAAAAATAATATTAAATGTCTTATGGAAATTCCTTTCGGATTTATCCTAGAGTATATTGAAGTCATCGGGTCTGGTTGGTGGTTAGAGTTATGAGAAGTATGTCGGTTAGACGTTTGTATTGAATGTAGTGCAGCAAAGTTATGCTGCGGTATATAAATAGATGCTCTTAAAATATCACTTCATCGATTGATTTTCAACTTACTCTGATCGTATTGTGGTTATATAGAATATATGGCGTCTCGCTAAACTTTTCAGAATTTGAAAACGTAGGAGAAATTTGTGAGCTTTTCTGCCTCAATTAGTTATGTAGATGTCTGACTTCTGAGTTATGAGTCTCGGGTTCGATTCTCGGTGTAGATACAAGTTTTTTTTTTTTAACATGTCTACGTAGAGGACGCCAGCTATTAGGATTTGGGTCCATTTTACTCTTCCGAAGAAGCGCACTACGTAGCGTTGGGAGGGGTTTGCAATCTAGAAAAGAGTTTATTAATTCGGATTTTAAAAAGACCCGGGTTGTACGAAGATGGAAACACAGAATTCGGAAGATCGTTCCACAGTCGGGCTGCTGTATTAATAAAGGAGTTCGAGAAGCGACTTGTTCGTACCTATATGTTGAAGGTCCACTGTGAATGGATGCTGCGATTGAGTGAAGCGAGTGACTCTGTTGCGAGTGGGTGGAGGAGGGACCAAAGATGCAAGTTCTTCTGAGCAATTCCCGTGGTAGTATCTATAGAATAAACTTAAAATACCGACTCTGCGTCTGTGTTCTAGTGATTGCAATCCATCAGTCAGTGATGGATCATCAATCAGACGTATAGCACGCCTTTGGACAGCGTCGAGGGTATTCAGTAGGTATTGGGGGGCGCCACTCCAGAGGTGACTGCCATATTCAATAATTGGACGTATTTGCGCTTTGTAGAGTATACAGATCTGGGTCTTAGTAAAATATCTGCGCGCTCTATATAGTACGCTCAATTTTTTGGAGGCGAGTTTCACCTTAGCTTCGATGGAGCCCTTGTAGTGTAATTGGTTCGTTATAGATACTCCAAGCAGGTCGATAGAGCTGCTGTTAGGTAGGGTGCTTCCGTTGAAAGACACTTGCAATTCATTGGGGTTTCTCTTCGCAGAAATTAGACAGGCTTGGGTTTTTGAGACGTTAAATGAAACAAGATTACTTTCACCCCAGGTATAAATAAAGTAAATACAAAGTAAAGTAAATACAACATCAAAAAGGAGTAAAAACAATAAAAACAATAAAACCATTGTTTATCTAACTGTGTCCATTAGTGTGAGCCTGGATTTGTAAGACAATTAATAACGTATGCTTTGATCTTACATGCCTTTGCGAAATGGTAGATCGAACAACTTGTTTTACGTTCCTCGAAGCAACACCAATTCGAATCAAAACGAATTTATCAAAAGGGCATGTCATTTCTATAATGTCAACCTATCGGTCAATAATATAATGTACCACATTCTGATATATTCACTGCTAGCAATAACTGCTACAAAAACTCTAATATATGCATAGCGGGGTGAACTTTTTAATTTTTATACCTATTTTTTTAATTTTTTTTTATTCTTATATCATAGTACCACATTTAATCCTCCTCCCATCCCTTTTCCTTTTTTATTTATTTCCCGTCACCGCCAAACATGCAATATATTTTAATTAACATTTTAATTTATTCCAATAATATTTTTGTTTATTTTGATTAAATTCTTACTTATTTAACGTTGTAATGTGTGTTCTTGTATATTGTTATTATCATCATCTGTGCACAAATGTAATTGGTCAGTTTTATATTTATTTTTTTATTGTATTCCTTTTGTATATTTTATAAGACTGTATTTGTCCCTTAAATAAATAAATAAATAAGCTTATAGAATGTGGCGATATTATGGCAATGTAGGGGACACCATCTAATAGGATTTGGGTCCATTGTACTCTTCCGAAGAAGCGCACTACGTAGGGTTGGCGAGGGTTTGCAGTCTGCCCAGAAATAATATTAATTCAGATTTTAAAAAGACCCGGGTTGTAAGAAGGTGGAATTGCAGAATTAAAAAGATCGTTCCACAGCCGCACTGCTGAGTGAAAATTTTCGAGTATGTTGAAAGTTAACTGTGATATGAAACTGGATGCATGTTAAGGGGGCATAGGCCCGAGATATCAATTGGCCCTTAAATCGTTGGATTTAGTAATCCAAGTTAAAAGTTTAGGGAAGATTAAATTTCTTTCGCGTATTTCAGTGCAAAATGAAACGTCAGTTACGTAATCTTCAACTATAGATATATTTTAGGTTTTCTATGGTTATTGTCTATAACGCATCTGTCAAATTGTCAATAAGCTTAATGATACGTGACGCGAAGCTGTGACTAAATATTATTTTATTATTATAACAACACATTATTTTATTTGTTTCATAACACAGCATGTTACTTTTTCAATTTTTTATACCGATCGATGTTTTTTTTAATTAAAATCAATCATTGTAGTGACAAAATGCCATTGAATATGTACTATGTACGTAGTACATCAATGTAAAATGTATGTATATTTTACAGATGGATATGGAACTAAGTGATAATGGTAAAATAGTGTCTTATGTAGAAGATTTAAGAATACACATTATATATATAGAAACAGGATGGATCAATTTAAAAAGTGGGATGAAAAAACATCGCAAAAATAAAGTTTTAAAATGCGTGCCTGACGTTTCATTATGGCTGACAGTTTAAATGCGTTTGTTGTCAGGCAATACATTATAATTATGTAAAAAAGAAAATAAATATTAAATACATGAACCACTTCTATATTAAGTCTTTTATTGTAACAACAAAAATAAATCATGATTATAATTATTATGCATAGTTATTTGTAGTATAAAATGAAATAAAACATTAAAGCGTGCGGCGATTAGTACGCCACCTGCGAAAAAAGACTAGAAACAATTCTTAACTCAAGATTAAGACACGCGATCAGCCAGAAACGTTGAGTTAAATATTTGTCGTTTAGTGACGTATTTAAGGGAAGATTAGGTCCTGAAATACGCAATATTTTTGTTAAACTTGAGTTAAACTCCTAAGGGCCGACTGAAATACCGGTCCATAGAAACCTAAACATCCCAATTCACACAAGCATTATAAGGACTTTTGCTTTCATTGATTACAAATGAACTAATTTCTCTATAGATGGCGTTAAAAAAAGGTTTCTTCGTTACTTCATAGATGGAAATAGTATAATTCCTTATTTTTAGGTGAATTGTTACACATTGTTCAAATATATAAGGCTTTCAAAATTTACATTGATAGGGGAACTCAGTAAGAGGGCATATTTGGTGAAGGTTGCGCAAGCGCATAAAGTGATGACGTAAACCAGCTGATGACAGGTCGTAAGTCCTGTAGGTGGCTCGAGTTCCTGGTTCTTGTGTAACATCCCAACTTCGTCTCTATCGAGATGTTAAAAAGCTTGTAATATACCATAAAATATACTATAGTATTTTCAAAATTTCTCTAGTGAATGTTTGTCAGACATTTTTAAAATTCAGCATAAATTCCCCTAAAAATATTAAAAATATCCTTTTTACGGGATTTTTTTAAAATTACTACAAAACTACATAATGTGTCGTAGAGAAATAAATATTTTGTGTGCTTATATTGCATAAAATCAAAATGAATGACCTATATTTTTTTTTTCATTTCAAGTCAGGTTTTTTCTTAAGGGGGGGACTGCTGCCAACGTACCTATTTTTCAATTTGATATACCATCATTATTTGTAATCAAATCGTTTTGAAAAAAATAATTTAGATAGTTTGGGTATTAATAAAGAAAAATATACCTTAACTTTTTGGAAATATTCTGTATAGATTCTTGTAGAAAAATAATGGCATACCCCGATTTTCAACGTTTATCTTATATTTTTAATAAAATATAAGGCGTAGTTCAATATATTTTTTTTTAAATAAAAGAAGACAAAAATACCTAGAAAAATATGATGTGAAGTTGCATTAATGCATCAGGTTAAGTAAATAAACCTAAAAAACATTTATTTTCCATTCAGCGCTTACGAAATAAAAGTTTTTTTGGTTTATTTACTTAACCTGATGCATTAATGCTACATCACATCATATTTTTCCAGATATTTTGTTCTTCTTTAATTTATAAAAAAAAATATTGTTCTATACCTTATATTTTTTTTAGAAATTTAAGAAAAATGTCAAAAATCGGGGTATGCTTATTATTTTCCTACAAGAATATATACAGAACATAATTAAAAAGTTATGGTATATTTTTCTTTATTAATATCCAAACTAACTAGGTTATTTTTTTCAAAATGATTCGTAATGATGCAATTTCAAATTGAAAAAATAGGTACGTTGGCAGCAGTCACCCTCTTAAATACAAAAAAACAACAAACATTTTGGTTTCCGATAGGTAATTTAAATCACGTAAAACCCTTTTAACGCACGCGATAGTTACGCTTACTAATACGTGACTTCACAGTTCATTAGACGGTTTAAATATATCATGTTTTCATTTACTTGATTTAGCGTTATATGCCCTTTTAAATCAACATTTGTCATACCTAACTCGTACTGGTAAAATATTCACGAATATTTGAATAAATATGTAACAAATGTTTTCATAATAATAATAATAATTAACTTCAATAAAACTTTCAAGTTTCTATGAGTGTATAAGTAAAAATAATGATTTCAAATGCGCCCTTTGGTTTTAAAAGATCAATTCAAAGGGCTTATTACATCATTTATTGTTGGTTGATATGTTATAAAAATATAAAAATACTTGGTTATAGTTCTATTGTATTTATTAGATTACTGACGCGTTTCGTGCAAAGCACATCGTCAGAATAATGCTATACAAGACTTGTGGTTATATACAAAATTTATATGACAGGTGTATAAAAATGTTGGTTTTTGAACGGTTGAAAAGAAGTTATATAATGCATTTATTTGGGAATAAAATTTTTCAATTGCCTCCCAAATGAATTAAAGCAGATAAAAGAATTTAAAAAATTTAAACATAAATTAAAATTGCACTTAACAATCTAAAATAGTAGTTTTCGATTTTGTTGTTTTGATTTGTTTCAATTTCCAGTGTTTTCTTTTTTTTATTTTTGAATATGTGTTTTGATATATTTGAATCGTCTATAATTCTATATTACTCATTTTTCAATTATTTTCATGTTTTTCTTTTTTTTCTTGGTTTGAATATGTATTATGATATGTTTTCTCATTTGAATATTCTTCTTTTTCATTTATTTTCAACCTTTTTTAATGTTGATTTGATTTTTTTTTGTTCATGTATGATTTGATTTAATTACTTTTATGTTGACTTTGCTTTGTATTGATATATTTTTTTTTTATAAGTGCTTCCCTCATCAAGCACAAGATTGTTATCTTTTTGATGAGGTACTGCAAGGGAAAATATGTAAAAATATTATTACTAGTGAATTTATATATTGATTTGTATTATAAAATTATTTATGTTAAAAAAAAAAATGAATCTATACAAATCAACGTTTTAATACAATGAAAGTAGTTGGCTAACTAAAGTAGTTAAACGCGTCAATAATCTAATAAATACAATAGAACTATAACCAAGTATTTTTATATTTTTATAACATGTCAACGTACAATGGAGTTCTATCAAGAATTGTCGAACGACAAACTAAACTTAGTTAATTTATTGTTGGGTCACAGAAACAAAGTAGTAAGTAATTTACTGAAAGAATCAATGCTCATTGTTCCATTTAATTTACTTTCGAGGCATTTTATTTTACTTTCGAGGTCTCTTTACCCTGACACTGCGTAAAGAGACGTCAAATTCCTTAATAATTCAAGTACTTACTCTGTGATCCAAACGCTCTTAAATAAAGATATCTTCCTGGTAGTACATTCTTGAATGTACATAGTGTGTGGTACATTCAAGACTTTCAAACATATCCTTATAGTCTACTCGTTCTGGACTCTTGTGAAAAGTAGGTTTTAACTAACCGTTATCGGTCTATATCATAATCCATCATCAGAGTTCTTCGGCTGTTTATTTTTCTGATTTTAAGGTTCTCATGAAAACGTTTCTTATCAGCACAGGGCTAATTTGAAATTACAATTTGAATTCATCGATTTACCAACGATTTAGTATTCTATTTTGATTCTCAAAACTATTTATTCCTGTACATTCAATTTATACATATGTAGTTGTATAACAATACGAATCCTCAATGTCAACGTACTGAAGGAAGACATTGAGACGGGAAAATATGTATGTATCTAAGTATTGGCACCAATGCCAAGATTCAACAAACTACATTGTTGCGAATATCACTAGTTAACAGTTTTAACTGGCCACTTGGGACTTGTTCTAGCTACTTCTTTACATGCTCAGTAAGTTTTTTTTGGTTTTTCAATACCACATCTTTTGTGAAGAATTGTCTGCACAGTAATAAAATGATTTTTTCAACAAACTGAGTGGTTCATACGAGCAAATTGTGATACAAATATAGGTATGAATGCTATTGTGTTTGTTTATTTAATTAGGAATATATGTAATATATCAGAAGGTTGCGATTTAATGTGCGTGTTCAGATTACTTCCCGATAATCAGTTAATTAGTAGAAATAGTAATTGAGTGATGAAGGGTTGCATAATAAAAGCTTACTTACTTGATTTACATATATTTTTAGTTTTAATAAATTACAAATATAATACTCGATAAATGTGCAGATGTTCGCGATGTTTGGGTCGGTATAAATTTTACTACGATGGATGCTTTAGTGTGAGTGGTCTTATAAAGTGGAATTGATTGCCTCCAGATGTCCACAGTAAGCAAATCAAGAGCACTTTCTCTAAAGAACTGAAAACAATTTTGTTTCGTAGAGCAGCATTAGACAAAACATAAATGCCCTTGGAATGACTCTGAATCATTAAACGGCTCTGTATACATATATTATTATTATGTTCCTTTGAATATTTACACATCTAAGCAATAATGGACAGCAAAAAGGCCATTGCTCAACTCAGAGCAATGGAGTATGGAGTTCTATTAAGTAATTCTATTGACTAATTGTATCCATGAGTTGGGTAGTCCTGAAGGTTTTGATTCCATCGTTTGACGAGACTTGCTACCCTGACTGATACAAAGGCCCCGATGCCGAGTTCCGTGTGTATGACAGAATCGAGGAATGCTCTGGAATTGATCTTCAAGATCTCTTAGTCCGAATGACCAATGAGATTGATGAGGTTTGCGGACAACGGAGGTTAATGAACAAATATAATATGGGCACAATAAGGTGGGAAGATTCTCAAAGAATGGGTTTCGAAGTCTGGTCATAAAATTGTCACAGCTGGCGTGAGGAAGATGACGTTATGTTGAATCGACGTAGTTTTAAAAGCTTTAGTGTCTTGTGATAAATTCAAATTTTCAAAAATCTAGAAAAAGCTATGTAGAGTAATTTACCCCAGGGGGTGGGAATTGTACCTACAGGAAAGGAAAAAGTGAAGTAGGAGAGAGGATGCTTATGACCAGCATTGAATAAACACGGCCTGAAGGTGCAGGATGATGAATCTACGTCGAGTTCTCACATCAGGTAACTAAAAAGACAATTCTACCAGAACAAATTATTAACGCACAGTTTTATTACGTATTTCGTTATGTTGTTAATCTATTTTTGAACGTGCCTTCCAATAAAAATAATGGATTATCTACGGCCAAATATAATGTGCGTCGTAGCGATGATTGAATTTGTTGATTGACGCATTGGTTTCCGATGATATTTTGTGAGTGACGTAGTTATGACACAATTGGCTTATCTTAGAAACAGATCGATAGTCAAACAGCGTTGATGAGTTTATAAAATATTCGGTCTCCCTTCATGGAATACAGGGAGTAGGTACCTACATACATTTAACTTATCACCCACACGTAGGAAACTTCATCACAGAGATAGCAACGATGACGTCAAATACAAATAATATCGAATAATACTAACATAATCATTTACCTAGGTATTTGGAAAAGTTATCTACTTATGCTGTTTTTCTTCCTTTTGGTTTCATGTTGAGATATTATAAAAAAAATTGCATAAAATAAAAATATTGAGAGACATCTATATACCTAATTGTAAAAAAATAAAAATATTGAGAGATACGAGACAATTGTGATAAAATTATGATATTTTAAATGCAACAAGGTTATTTTTACTGACCATAACATCTCAATAGAGACGCAGTTGGGGTTCCAATGAAGAGCCCTGTAGGTAGAGTTCCAGGTTCACCTATGATACCCCAACTTCGTCTCTATTGAGATGTTATTGTCAGTAAAAATATCATTTGATCCCGACGGGGAAAAAATCCAATGTTTGCGTATATGCAATTAAAAATAATATTCGCAACAAGGTTAGTAGATAAAACTTGGGATATTAAAAAAGAACCACGAACTCAAAGCATCTACAGGGCTAACGACCTGTCAAAGGCTGGTTTACGTGATCACTTTATGCGCTTGCGCAACGCTTATCAATTATGCCTTCTTATTGAGTTTCCCTTATCAATATTATTTTTTTAAAGTTCTATATAACTATGTATTTGAATAATGTGTAACAATTAACCTGAAAACAAGACATTATTACTATTGCCATCTATGAAGTAACGAAGAAACCTTTTTGTAACGTCATCTATTGAGAAATTGGTTTATTTCTAAACAATAAAAGCAACAGTCCTTATTAATGAGGTGAAGGTGCCTCGCACAGATTAATTACAAGAATTAATTACAAGATTAATCGCAAGTATTAATTTCATTACAGATGTCACCCCTGTAATGAAATTAATACTTGTTACTCTTATGTGAAAACATATTATTGGGATGCAATGGAATAATCATATTCGACAAACGATTGTTTTTTTTTACTTTGTGATATCATTTTGAAATTAATTAAATGAAATAAAACACAACTTTGTGTACAGCACTACATACATAACTTATATTAACATCATCGACAAACGATTGTTTTTTACTTTGTGGTATCATTTTGAAATTAATTAAATGAAATAAAACACAACTTTTGAATAAAAATTACTCTAAAGGAGGAATTCCACAAAAGGAGGAATTTGAGGAATTTTTATTCAATTAATAAAAGCTATAATTATAGTGGTGTACACAAAGTAGTGTTTTATTTCATTTAATAAATCATATTTTTAATATTATCATATTATAATCTTTACTTATAGCATTGTAAAAAAATACCTCTATTTAAGGCCGCTGCATACGGGACGGGGCGACGACGTGGACGGGACGGGGCGACGACATAGACGGGATGGGACGTGTTTTTTTTAAACATCGTTTCATATAAAATGTAAACGAACGTGCATACGCTACGGGTGCACGACGGGGCGAGGACGTGGCGTGGACGGAGCGGGAAAAAACATCGTCACCGACGATGTTTTGCACGTCCCCGCCCCGTCCCGCCACGCTCAATCCACGCACCGTTGCGTATGCATGGCAATTACAGTCGCTCCGGAGAGCAAAATCTTTTTTGTTTATAACACTAGTACGTCACGTCCACGTCGCTGTCACGGTGCGTATGCATACATGGTTTCATAACACCACGTCCCGCCCCCGTCCCGTCCACGTCGTCGCCCCGTCCCGTATGCAGAGGCCTTAAGAGGAATAAGGAGGAGTTGTTTCAACAAAAGTATAGTTAAAATACTTTGATTTCATAAAATTGTTCAAAATTGTGCCATTTGACAGCATTAGATTTCAATGAAACAACCTAAATATTGCACAATTTTATGAAATCAAAGTATTTGACTATACTTTTACTTTAATCTTTGTTCCAGAAACACAACCTAAGGCTGGTTTGTTTCAACATAAGTTTCAGTAATAGTAACGTTAAAATACGTTGATTTCATAAAATAGTTCAAAATTGCGTCGTTTGACGGCATTAGATTTCAATGAAATAACCAAAAGTATTGAACAATTTTATGAAATCGAAGTATTTTAACTATACTTTTACTTTAATCTTTGTTCGAGAAACACAGATTTAGAGATTGTAAGTTATAAACGATTCATTTTTTTCAATAATCCACAAAACAAATGTGAAATATAATAACAAACGTGAAAAAAACACTGTTAGTGTCATAAAAAAAACACATGTATGTACACTCTCGTGAGTCATTTAAGCTATGACACGTGCATTAAAACTAACACGTTGATTAGCACGTGATGTATAAATAAGGGAAATTTTTTCTTCACAACTTTTGGTAGGTACCTACAAGCTTAAAGAACTGTGGAATTTATTCACATTTTTCGGGTTTGTTGAATTAGTTTCAAATACGCCCACGAGCTAAGTTACATTATAAATTGATTTACGTACATTTTGTGTAATCCTTTCGTACATATTATATAAAGTTCATTTTATTTTATGTACAAATTTATATATTTATTTAATGTTGCTTCTCGGGCAACTAACAGGTACTACGTCAATTATTTATTTAACACGCACCCAATAACATGTTGCCACATTCTGGAGACTTACGATACAAATTATTGTTTCATATATCCAGACTGAAAACACAATTAAAAACTGTGTCTCCACCGGGAATCGAACCCGGGATCATGATTGGTATCCAACTGTCGATTTGTTCAAGAGAATTTATTTCTTGTAAAAAAAAACTTATGAAAAGAAACACAGATTCCACAATGAGTATTTTTATTTGCCTAAGCGCTTTCGGCAGTCACAGCTGGCATCCTCAGAGGCACACTATATACCTATAGTGTGTATATAGTGTGCCTCTGAGGATGTCAGCTGTGACTGACGAAAGCGCTTAGGCAAATAAAAATACCTACTTATTGTGGAATCTAACTGTTTTTTTTATGATTCTTTTTACAATTTATAATTATGAACTAAGCGCCCTTAAGGTGATGTTATCACAAAAACGGCGTTATAAAAATCATCCTAATTTATTTTATTTATTATTCCACTGTGTCTACTAAAAAACCTTCAAGAATTTATTTCTCTTAATATATCGAAGATTCAAGCCAAGATTTTTATGCTATTTTTCACGGTTTTTCCGAATTCGAAGACAAAAATCACCCAGTTAATGGCTTCGCAGCATATATGATATATACATTATATGGATTTACTCAGAATTCGGAGTAGAATATTTAGTGTGTCTGTATGTCTGTGTGCCTGTGGGTCTGTGTTGTGCCCCCCCCCCCCTTATAACTTTTGATAAGCTTAATGCACAGAGCCTAAAATTTCAGAATATATGGAAAGTTATAGGCCTATAAAACTTTTTACTCAGAAGTTTGAATGTTTCAGTCAATGATTAAGTTTTTAATTTTTAAGTTCTCAAACATTATTTAACAATTTATATAAAAATTGAATTTAGTGACGACATCGTTTCATACAATTTGTAAGGCAGTATACACTACACAATATTTACGGAGACTCAATAGTTTGATACTTAATCTTAAATACATACCATCATGTTGTTTTCATATTCTGGGTAGAAAATAGAACTGACCTCCATACTATCTTATCCTGACATACATTCATTATCAAAGCATTCATCGTTTGGTACGTATTCTTCATTATACATACTATCGCCATCGACAGTTGGATCTCATGTGTTACATGCAACTAGTATTTAAATATGTTTTCATTGTGATAAATATGACAGTGTTGTTTTGACACTTCCGTTACGTAGATAATTAACTGCGAGAAAGATTTTTGCTGCTTTATTAACTTATAAACTAGTTGCATGTAACACATGAGATCCAACTGTCGATAGTGATAGTATGTATAGTTGAAAAATAAGTACCAAACTATAATCCCATAAACACAAATTATTTAATATTTTAAGATATTTGATTTTCTATACAACACTTGTACCTATTATACATATATATATATATATATATATATATATATATATATATATATATATATATATATATATATATATATATATATATATATATATATATATATATATATATATATATATATATATATATATATATATATATATATATATATATATATATATATATATATATATATATATATATATATATATATATATATATATATATATATATATATATATATATATATATATATATATATATATATATATATATATATATATATATATATATATATATATATATATATATATATATATATATATATATATATATATATATATATATATATATATATATATATATATATATATATATATATATATATATATATATGTCAAGATAGGATAGTATGGAGGTCAGTCCTTTGATCCTACGCAGAATATGAAAACAGCATGATGGTATGTATGTATGTTTGGAGATTAGTATCAAATAATTAGGTTTTCTTAGATATTGTGTGTAGGCGATTGCCATACAAATTGTATGAAGAAATGTCGTCACTAAATTCAATTTTTATAAAAATTGTTAAAAAAAGTTTGAGATGTGCTAATACATCTTGAATATTTTTTATAGAAAATTAAATTATCTAGTTGGAGTGTTTCGGCTTTTTTCGATATTTTTAAAATATTTGGAAATATAGGCAGTTAAACTCATAAATTTATCATAAAAAAAAATATTTTTCTTAATAAAAAATGTTTGAGAAACCCTGGAATTTTTTTGAAAAAATTAATTTGAGATTTTGTATTTTTCTATGTTTATACCAATTTTCAGCGTTTTAGCTTTTATGGTTTCTGAGATATATGGAAAAATAAAGTAAAAATTCAAAAGTTGATAACCCCTGACTGAAACAAAAATTCAAAATTCTGAGTATAAAAGTTTTGTAGGCCTATAACTGTTTATATATTCTGAAATTTTGGGCTCTGTAAATTGAGCGGATCAAAAGTTATAAGGGGGGGACGGACACACACACAGACACACGAAATGTTCTACTCCGAATTCTGAGTAAATCCGTGTATAGAACATATATGCTCCGAAGCCTCTAAGTTGGTGTTTTTTGACTTCAAAGTTGGAAAAGCCGTGAAAAAAGTAGACCTCTCCATACAATTCTCGCGTATTCTGGCTTGATACATTGTCAATATGTTAAGAGAACAAAGTTCTCTTGAACAAATCGACAGTTGGACTGTAAGTACCGCGTTATAAAGCGGCTTCATTTTTTATTTTTGTTTTGTATATTTCGAGACAATCGATGGTTGTTGATGAACGAAAATGTGTTTGTTGTTGGGTAAAATTTAATTGTAGTCTTTGCTCTATAACTAGTTGCATGTAACACATGAGATCCAACTGTCGATAGCGATAGTATGTATAGTTGAAGAATAAGAATCAAACTATAAACCCATAAATCCAAATTATTGAAAATTTTAACACATGTTGGTATGTATGTCAAGATAGGACAGTATGGAGGTCAGTCCTGTTTTCCTACCCGGAATATGAAAACAGCATGATGGTTCTGTATGTATGTTTGGAGATTAAGTACCTATCAAACTATTAAGTCTTCTTACATATTGTGTATAGGCGACTGCCCTACAAATTGTATGAAGCAATGTCGTCACTACATTCAATTTTTATAAAAATTGTTAAAAAAATTTTGAGATGTGCTAATACCATGTTTATATTTTTTATAGAACATTAAATTATCTAGTTGGGGTGTTTCGGTTTTTTTCGATATTTTAAAAAAATAATGAAAATATAGGCAGTTTAACTCATAAATTTATCATAAAAAAAATATTTTTCTTAATAAAAAATGTTTGAGAAACCCTGGATTTTTTTTTGAATAAACTAATTTGAGATTTTGTATTTTTCTATTCTTATACCAATTTTCGGCGTTTTAGCTTTTATGGTTTCTGAGATATACGGAAAAATAAATTAAAAATTCAAAAGTTGATAACCCCTGACTGAAACAAAAATTCAAAATTCTGAGTATAAAAGTTTTGTAGGCCTATAATTGTTTATATATTTTGAAAATTTGGGCTTTGTAAATTGAGCGGATCAAAAGTTATAAGGGGGGGGGGACACACACACAGACACACAGACACACACACAGACACACGAAATGTTCTACTCCGAATTCCGAGTAAATCCGTGTATGGAACATATATGCTGCGAAGCCTCTAAGTTGGTGTTTTTTGACTTCAAAGTTGGAAAAGCCGTGAAAAAAGTAGACCTCTCCATACAATTCTCGCGTATTCTGGCTTGATACATTGTCGATATGTTAAGAGAACAAAGTTCTCCTGAACAAATCGACAGTTGGATTACGGACTTGCTACGGTATATTTTGATGAGGGTGAAACCATTTGAGTGAGAAAAAATACATACACATATATTTTTATTGGAAATTAAATCCATAACAATAAAATGTAACTACAAACCATCACGGCCTGTCACTTTCATACATCGTCTCATAAGTACATATATATTTGTTTAAAGATTGGTCGTTTTTAATGAGAAACTTTTCTGTATATAAATAGTTAGACTCAAGCAAAATGGCCGTATAAATGGCAGTTTTCTCAACTCTAGCTCAATCACTTCTTCTTCCGTTGCTTGATCATGCTGATGTATGCTATTTGAATGAAAATGAAGTGTATCTCAATAAACTTGAACGTCTTCAAATTTACGGATTCATTTTTGGGTTTTTATCATATATCATCTTACCGCATTTTTTGTTGGCCCAAGATTAGCCAGCGGCGCAATATATACTTACATTCTGTCCCTATTGTACAATATTCTCTATACTCCAAACCTGCCACAGTACCATATAAACAATTTCACTTATTTATCCAATCATGCACTAACATTCTGATCTACTGAACGTACGACACCTGTGCATAACACAATTTTCAGCTCGTCGTTCGAAGTACAATCAAAAAGACAATGGAAAAGTCCAAGTCCGGATATTGCGTCGTCTAATATTAGATAGAAGGAATATTTATCTCATAACATCTGATCTCGATTTCCTCTCCTTGTTTATTTTACAATCCTTTTTTGCTATGTTTTATTTTGTCTTTTATATTTATCTAAGTGCAATGTATATTTTTTTTAATCGAATATTTTTATTATTGCATATGCGCAAACATTGGATTTTTTTTTCCCTGTCGGGAGTCAAAGATATTTTTTAACAGATTTTTAATTATCTCAATAGAGACGAAGTTGGAATATATATTGTAGGAGAACCGGGAAATCAAGGCACCTACAGGGCTTACGACCTGTCATCGGCTGGTTTACGTGATCACTTTATGCGCTTGCGCAACGTTCACCAATTATGCCTTTTAATGAGATCCCTATCAATTCAATTTTGAATGTTCTATATATTGTAATACTGAAATTCTTTTCGCTTGAAAATAAGGAATTTTTACTACAGCCATCTATGGGTGAAATTATGAACAACAATCTTATTATTTTTATTTATTTTGTTGGAACGCCATCTATTGAGAGAATTGGTTTTTTGTAAATAATGAAAGCTACAATTCGTCACCTCAGATATAAGAATTGTAGCTTTCATTATTTACAAAAAACCAATTCTCTCAATAGATGGCGTTCCAACAAAATAAATAAAAATTATAAGATTGTTGTTCATAATTTCACCCATAGATGGCTGTAGTAAAAATTCCTTATTTTCAAGCGAAAAGAATTTCAGTATTACAATATATAGAACTTTCAAAATTGAATTGATAGGGATCTCATTAAAAGGCATAATTGGTGAACGTTGCGCAAGCGCATAAAGTGATCACGTAAACCAGCCGATGACAGGTCGTAAGCCCTGTAGGTGCCTTGATTTCCCGGTTCTCCTACAATATATATTCCAACTTCGTCTCTATTGAGATAATTAAAAATCTGTTAAAATATATTTTTTTTGTTTTTTTTCCGTTTTTTTTCCGTTTTTTTTTGTTTACGTACATATACAATTTTGTCATAATTTGATATCTGGTTGGTTGGAAGAATTTTCATAGTGTCAATAAGACCGCCAGTGTGCATTATATTTGTTTATTTTATGTAGAAAGATAAATAAATAAATAAATATATTTTTCAATGTCGTTGATTCCTATCATTCTGACAAATTCGGTATCGAAGTCGTGTTTTGAAATATCATCCAAAATGTCCAGAAAAGCGCAATTGATTATTGCTTCATATTTAATTGCTAAGGGACAAGAAAATGCTCAGAAAACTAAGAAAAAAGGAAAAGCTTATGAGTGCGTGACTGGATAGGAAGGCGAGATGATTTGGAATTTGCGTCGACATTGTATAATGATTTGTAAAATTGTCATTCAAAATAAAACTTGCATATAATCTCTTTTCGATGTTATTAAAATAGGTCTTTCATAATGCCCTTGTATGAATATTCCTCTACTTGTTCTTTCCATTTGTTCTCTACTTTTATCTTACGTACATTCAGTTCACTCACATCCATTCTGAAAACATTCATTGTTAAACTATTACTCTCTTTTCAAACATTTTAGTTTGGATTAAAAAAAAACACCTAAACGTTGTGAAAGTGAAATTTTCATTTTCGAAATTCAATCAGACAGCTGAAATGGATCAACCCGCAGTGTTAAATGGAATGTAACATTAAAGCGTCGAGATCGAACCCATTGCAATGGAATTGAAATGAAACCACATAAACCTCTAACCCAAACAGAATCCTCGTTAGTGTCGGAACTAGTATTATAATATCATTAAACCTTCGTCAATTATAATACACTCACTTTCATTTTAGCTTCAATAGCGGTACAATCTCGCATTATTATATATTATATGTAATGTACCTACCTGATATATCGGCAGATGGATTTAACAAATATTCTAAGGTAGTTATAAATGAGCAAAGCATAGGCTTTATTCTTCCGAACCACGATACCTGATCATAAAAATCTTCTTCTTCTTCTTTAGCCGTCTCTCCACTGCTGGATGTAGGCCTCTTCAAAATCCTTCCATTTATTTCGGTCCATGGCTCGTCTCGGCCAGTTTCTACCCGCAACAGGGACAATATCGTCCGCCCATCTTTTCATCGGTCGACCTATTCCCCGTTTATTTCCCCATGGTCTCCACCTCATAACTCTGGGTGCCCATCTCTCTGTTCCCTGTCTAGCAACGTGACCTGCCCATTGCCACTTTAATCTTGCTACATGGTCCATAATGTCGACAACCTTGGTCTGGCGTGTGATCTCTTCATTTCTTATTTTATTTCTCAGACTTATGCCTAACATTTGCCTCTCCATGGATCGCTGTGCGCATTTAAGTTTGTATGTGGTGTTGGCAGTCAATGTCATCGTTTCTAGACCATACGTCATCACAGGGAGGACACACGATTCAAAAACTCTTCGTTTCAAATTAATGGGGATTTCTTTGTTTTTTAGGACATGCTGGAGTTTGCCAAAAGCAGCCCAGCCGAGACTAATCCTTCTAGGTATTTCCGCTGTTTGGTTTTCCTTCCCTAATGTGATTTTCTGCCCAAGATAAATATACTCGTCTACAGCTTCAATCGTTTTGTTGTCGATTTTTAAGCTGTTGCTGGATGAACTCATTATTTTCGTTTTATTTATATTCATCTCCAGGCCAATCTTTAGGGAAGCTTCGTGCAGATCTTTGATCATGCCACTTAATTCTGCCAGATCTTCACTTACAAGAACTATGTCATCAGCAAATCTGAGATGGGTCAGATACATGCCATTTATTTTTATACCCTTTTTTTCCCAATTTAAAGTTTTAAAAACATTTTCCAGGGCAACAGTAAATAGTTTGGGAGAAATGGTGTCTCCCTGTCTGACGCCTCTACAGATTTTTACTTTTTCCGTTTTTGTTTCTTCGTCAATTTTTACAACCATTGTGGCATGGTCATATATAAATTTAATTAGCCTTGAGTATCTTGAGTCGATTCTTAAAACATGATGGCCATAAATTGCTAGTAGTTTAATTTTTTACAGAGATCTTGGTCATACCCCTGATGTTTTTCATTTAAAATGATCAGAAGTCGATGACAGTTCACGAAGGTGAATTTTCCATTCACATTCGTCGATTATTATTTTTGCAAAATGGTGCTGAGATTACTAATCTAGAAGGCTCCATGAGCTACTTTTCGTGCTATGCGCATTTTTTTCTTGTCGTTCACTTAGAGTTTATAGTCCTTGTATGCAGAGCGGGTGGTGGATGTAGTAACTAAATTAAGAAAATATTTACTACCTACAAAGGATTATGATGAAAAATATTATTTTTCGTGGTATTTGAATAGGACGATTATATTATCTGTACAACGAAGTCCGTACACAGGTTAATAAAGCATAAGCCATACATAGCTGGTTGCTTTCGAAATACTGTATGGAGTAATAAACACACAATTACCATCAGCAAAGTCAGAATATACAAGGTGTGTGTCCGCTCTATAATGACATATTATGGGATAAAAGTAAGAGCCGACTCTAACAGAAAAAAGAACTGTCTTACAGTGGCTGAAATGAAGATCCTACACTTCAAGGAGCAAGAACCATCGGGGACCGCGTCGGAAATGAAACGATCAGGTCTATATGCGGTGTCGAGGACATTCCAAAATGGGGACGTAGCAGAAGACGCTTTTGGAGAGACCATGTCAAATGCATGGGAGACTGTAGGGATATCAAAATTGTTAAGGTAGATATACCCAACAACAGAATGCAGTGAGGCATCGGCTTAGAAGGCTCCGAGGCACCGTCATAGAATGCTGTGATGCACCGGCTTAGAATGCTTACAAGGCATCGGCTTAGAATGCTGTCGCTGTTTACGACACATTGTAGAATATGCCGTTATGGTTTGAATTTATTTTGCCTGTTTAATTTTCGATTACCCGGCTCTTATGGGACATTCGAAAACAACGATAATAGAATTAATAGAGTGGATGCACCATTCTTAGCTGGTGCCTCTCATTAAATTTTCATTTTATATAACATAACGAAATAATAAAAGTGAATTATACATATTCAACGACAATTGAAGTAACATTGACACAATAATAAATAAAAGATATATTCATACTTTCATACCATCGGCATGTCAGAAAATGTGGAGTAATGAGCGACAGGTGTGTATGTGTGCATTACGTTATAAAAGGAAACAAGACAGGTGCGGATGTTCCCACACACCAGTCTCGTCATCCCTAAAAAGGTAATATCCAGAATGGGTGGTAAACGACATTGTATTTTCGATTACCCGGCTCTTACCGGACATGATTGAAAGAGAAAACGATGATTGAAAGAGTTGGAAGCACTATTCTTAGCCGGTGCCTCACAGCTTATATTAATAAATAAATTAATCTCTTCTTTATGATCCAATATCTGTAGATTTATTTGAAATAGTATCGAAACATGTGTATATATGTTTTTCATACTAATTGTGATTAAAAAACAATTATTGTAAAATCCAACAAATTAACTTTGATAGACTTCAAAGAAATAAAATATGAACATTAATATGAGTTGCAGAGAGGCAAACTTTTTGCCGTTAGAAAATTTCTTCCAATCATTCAGATTCAAAGGTGAGGTAATGAAAAACATGTTTGTTGATTACTTTTCATGCAGTATAAAATATAAAATTTAATTTGTCACGATTATGAATTAATTTGATTTAGGTATGCATATCAATTTGCACACGATCGGGTTAAAATATATATATATATATACACAAGCACATAATGTAATATAATATAATTCATTCTGAACCCGATGGTTTACAAAAATATATATATTGATGGACTCAGAGGGTACCAGCAGATGCGATGAAGTAATTAATCTAGATATGTCAAATGTGAATTGGAGTGGAAGTTATATGAGTTATATGAGAGTGTGTGGGAGAGAGGATTATGATTGAATGATGATAAAGCGTCTAAATATTAATTAAGTATTGAAACGAGTGGATCGTGGTCAACACTACACTCTTATTTATTTATACGCACTTTTCAATCTTTCGATTGTGACGGCTTCTAATTTGTAGAATTCCATTATGATAATGATGAATATGAACACATATATAATTTCAGAATTTATTTATTTTACTCCCGACGACCGTTTCGGCTTAAAAGGCCATAATCAACTGGTGTTGAGTACACAGTTCACATTTCTTTTATACAAAGTTAAACAAAGGTTATACAAATCTATTTACCTGTTATAACCTTTGTTTAATTTTGTATAAAAGAAATGTGAAGTGTGTACTCAACACCAGTTGATTATGGCCTTATAAGCCGAAACGGTCGTCGGGAGTAAAATAAATAAATTGTGGAATTGTATATATATATTATGTGTTCATATTCATCATTATCATTATTTATTTATCTTTTATCAGACCATATTTATAATGACAACAATATGTAGATTACTGCTGCCCAACTAGGAAATCATCCTATTCTAGGGCTAGCAGTTTACAATTTTTATTGACAATTATATGCAATTATGAACCAGGTGATTGTTCCCGTTCCACACTTAATATGTACACAATCTCAACTTTCTGCAATCACAATCATTACCTCAACAAACATAATAAATCAACCAAAATAAATCACAATGGCCTTACACAAAATAAATCAACCAGATCCCAATGTCCGCCATAATACCTGTCATAAATCCAATCTCTGACGCGATTTTTATTTCAGAGACATAGAAAGAAACTAGTGTAATTAATATGAATCACATGGTTCCGAAATCAAATAAAAAAATTTTATGTGTTACTCAAAGAGCATCGCAAACACAATACGGCATAGTTACAAATGTTGTTAATAATTATAATTTTGAATTATTTAAGTAACTATTGTTGAATACTAAGTATTTGTGTTAGTTCTGTCCTCCCATAATTTATTATGTATTTTTTAATATTCATTTTTGATATTATTTGTGATGTTATTTCTTTAAGAGAGGAAGGTAAACTGTTGTAGAGTCGAGGAGAAATAAATGAAATTTTTTTATATAACCTGACATTCATAAAAAAATATTGATTTCGAATCAGTCAAAGAGTTATAATTTCATTACATGCCCCACTACACACCCTCGTTAAATAAATTCTTTATTTATTTAATTTTTTTTTAAGAAAAACATGGATTTTGCACTTTATTGATTTTCTCAATACAAAAGAATTCAACGCACGTGAATTTGTACTATATTTTGATTTGATGCATTTCCATATGAAATATTGAATTTATATATAACAAAAATACAGTAGGTATTAATTATAATTTTAAAAATTAATAAAAGTAAAAAAATATTAAATACATATTTTAATACGTCCAATGTGAAATTGTAATAATATTTACATAATAAATCTAAAAATTGTGGCAAATTGTAATAGGATATGTTTTAATAAATATAAATAAGTGATATTTAATCTAAACACAGGATTATTTGTTACTATCGGTTTCGATGCGACCGCTACTTTGTCACAACGGACAACAACTTTAAAACAACTGATAATTTCTTGCCTCACTCATGTAAAAAAACAAAGTGATTCGTAATTATTTAATAGTGGTACTTACCAATTTGTTTTACGGGAATAACAATAAATTATTTTAAATAAATCCATGGCGTTTTATATCAAATACAAACGATAAACTCTCTTTCATTTAATTTTATTGATATCACATTTAACACCTTACCAAAGTTGCTTACTACATACTTACTATGCTTACTATGTTAAAATATCCACTGATCAGTGTTAACAGCAGCAAGAATTAGTAATAATTGTTTGGAAAATAATAACAATTAATTGTGGAATGAATTTGTAATGCTATAAATTAAAATTTAGAATGAAATAAAAGAGTTATCTTTATTTTTTAACAGATTTTTTAATTATCTCAATAGAGACGAAGTTGGAATATTTATTGTAGGAGAACCGGGAAATCAAGGCACCTACAGGGCTTACGACCTGTCATCGGCTGGTTTGCGTGATCACTTTATGCGCTTGCGCAACGTTCACCAATTATGCCTTTTTAATGAGATCCCTATCAATTCAATTTTGAAACTTCTATATATTGTAATACTGAAATTCTTTTCGCTTGAAAATAACGAATTTTTACTACAGCCATCTATGGGTGAAATTATGAACAACAATATTATTATTTTTTATTTATTTTGTTGTAACGCCATCTTTCATCATCGTCTCTATTGAGATAATTAAAAAATCTGTTAAAAAATATCTTTGACTCCCGACAGGGAAAAAAAAAATCCAATGTTTGCGCATATGCAATAATAAAAATATATTCGAGTTATCTTTATTTAATAAATCAGATGTTGAGCATGATAATTTTTAATTGTCTGTGAAACAAAGCAGCTACGTTGTAAGTTTATAAGTATTGAAATGTACATACAAGCTATGCACATCACCACTACACATACAATGGGGTGGTGTGGTTCAACCAACTCGAAACAGATTTGAAACTGGCAACTGAATTACAATATTAAAAAAAGTTGACTATAATAGTTAATAATTCTGTAGACATGAATGTTGTATCTCTTGTTTTCACATGTCTCTTTACATACGAGTGCTTGTGATTGTGATTTTTGAATATGTTTAGTAAAAATAAAAAATAAATGAAAAAAAATAAAAGTTCAAACACTAATATTTTTTTCGTTCAAAACAAAAAAACTAATCATATCGGTAGATGCAATCAATCGGAGCAGAATTTGAACCATTGTTCACTATTTAAATTGCAATTTGATTATTAGCCATTGACCCATTTAAAAAAAACAAATCACGTATGTTCCATTTTTTAAAATTAATTTTTCATTTGTTTTATTTTTCTGTCAGTGGCAGCTACAATTGAAACAATATACAGTGTAAATTTTGAAATTATGTCAACAGCTGTTCATAATGTATTTGTATTTATATACAGTGGTAGCAAAAGTACTATTTACATCATGTTAAGCCCGGCATATAACGGAAAGTCAACTTACTATTTTTAGATGTTCTATTAGCACGAATACCAAGCTAACCAGATGATTATTTCGGTCAAAATACACCTCTCAAATTAACACTTAATTTGGAATACCAACGTTTAAATCACTACACACATCGTTATAAAAATAAATAAATAAATAAATACCCAGGGAAACACACAAACACTCAACACTATAAAAAAATCCACGAAATCGCGCGAAATTCAAATTCAAACCGATCGGAATTTCGAAAAAGGAACCGAACACAGCACCGTTGATTTTTCGTTTTTCGAAATACTCGATTTCAAAAAAATCTTTTCTCTGTTCGAAACGTTTCGCGTTCCACGTTTGAATTTGAACGGACGCGGTCGTACCTGGCGGCGTCGCGGCGCTGTCAGCACTGACGGGATGAGCTTATACCGGAGGAGCTTTCGACGCCCGCCACAGCGTCGCCGGTCGCCGCGTCCCTCTCACGCGGGGGAATCTCCCGCGCGGCAGATAAGGAGGGAAGACGTTCATCTCGAATGGAAGCTTTGCGCGAAACGTGCTTTACTCTCACGAGATATTCAAGGGGGCGTGTATCGCGACGTAGACTGAAACCCGATTATGAAAATCTGCCGAGTTAATTACAAGCGTTAATAAAAAGATCCAATTTGAAAATACGCCGACAATTTCATAACAAAACGACGATATTGCTTTTTTGTTAAAAAACCACTACACAAACAAAATACCTAAAATCTTTCCGTCTTCATCGCTCGATGATAAACAATTTTAACGCGAATTTTAACCCATTTGCAAAAAAGAAATAGCTTTTCATAGTTGCAATTTACGGTTTTCATATAAATAGTTTACAATTTTTAGAAAATATGTGAAGGATGTTTAATATAATGGTGTCAATGAGGATTTGCCATTTTTAAAAATGAGATTTTCATACGCAGTTAGTTTGACAAAAACATTATGCCGGACACAATGACACGAGGTAAATTAATGATGTTTATGTAAAACTTGCTCTTATACCCGACGTTGCCCGGAAAGGATGCATTTTTATCCAAATTTCAATGTATAAAAAAAACAATGCATATTAAAATTAAGATAAAATTAAACTAGATTGATATTTCTAAAAAAATCCAATCCTCTTCATTGGACGGTCGATTGGGAATGTTACTTGCCTATTTTTATAAATGATGATAAAAAAACCTTTGCACTGATACAATGAAATATTTTTATTCAAAAAATGCCATTCCATAAATTTTATTAATAAGTCAAAGTTTAAATTTAAACTTTTAACAGAAAATATATAGTCGGAGAGATTTTCTTTTAATGTTTCTTTTGATTTATTTTTCTATTTTCTATTATTTTCTATTAATTTTTCTACATTTCCGATTAATCATTTTTCAAAGGCTGTTATGTTATTTTCTTTCTAATTAAATATATGTATGAAAAAGATAAGTCTGGCGCCTGGGAACGATTAGGTTTACCAGTGCGCATTCTCTTTAAAGGTGTAAACTACAGATTTTAAAATTATTTATATATAATTTGTACTTGTGTGCTATTAACAACAATTTTGAGAAAACTTCCAGGATGTGCGCTGAACAAATCATCAAGTTTCACAAACACAAAATGGAAATGCAAACCATTTTTGGTAACGTCACCTTTTTTTGTTATTTCATAGATGGTGATAGAAAAAATGTGTTATTTTCAATTGAATTGTATCCCATTATTGAAATATATAGAACTTTGAAAATTGCATTGATAAGGGAACTCAATGAGAAGACATAATTCGTGAACGTTGCGCCAGCGCATAAAGTGATCACGTAAACCAGCCGATGACTTCCATTTAAACGTAACGAGAACTTATTTTCTAAAAGATAATGAATATATTATACTTGAATCACTTAAATTCTATATTCAAAACAGAAAATTTCGCGATACACAGAACAATTACATACTATTACATAATGTTTATAATAATACACATATGTACAATAGGCATTTCCAAGAGTTCGACATATTCTGACTAAGCGCACCCACATTTAAACAAATATATCAGACTTAAAATTTCATCCTCATAATCTTTTAATTACTCAACACTTAATATACTGCACATATTTATCTTAATATACTACAATAACTACAGTGACAACCTGTAACTGATCATCTTTATTTTATATATTTTACTATACGATCTTTGTTGTCCTCTAAATAATTAAATAAACAAATAAATACATAAATAAATAAATAAATAAATAAATAAATAAATAAATAAATAAATAAATAAATAAATAAATAAATAAATAAATAAATAAATAAATAAATAAATAAATAAATAAATAAATAAATAAATAAATAAATAAATAAATAAATAAATAAGTAAATTAATAAATATATAAATAAATAAATAAATAAGTAAATAAATAAATAAATAAATAAAATAAATAAATAAATACATAAATAAATAAATAATTAAATAAATAAATAAATAATTAAATAAATAAATAAATAAATTAATAAATAAATAAATAAATAAATAATTAAATAAATAAATAAATAAATAAATAATTAAATAAATAAATAAATAAATTAATTAATTAATTGATATTAGATAAATAAACAAATAAATACTCAATTTGTAAACAAATAAATACATAAATAAAATAAAAAATTTAAATAAATCGATAAAAAAAATTAATTATTTAATTACTAGATAAATAAATAAATAATAAAAAATAACTAAATAAATACTTAAATAAATAAAAAGATAAATAAATAAAAAAATAAATAATCGATTTGTATATAATTAATTTGCTTTGAGGCACCGGATAAGAATAGTGCTTCCACTATTATATTTTTCCGTATAAGCCGGGTAATCTAAAACGCAACAGGAAAAATAACATTTTATATAGTTCGGCAATGAGGTACGTTCCGAAACCGATTCTGAATGTCTAATCTATAATCTTAAATAGATGAGACGAGATGAGACGAGACTGGTGTGTGGAAATACACTGGTGTGTCGTGCTTTCTTTTATAAGGCAATGCACATCCCCACACTTGTCGCTGGTTATCACACATTGTGGGATGTTCAGTGATTATATAAATGAATGAGCGAATGAATTAGTTTTACAGTGTTTATACGAATAAATCTAAACAAAAAATATTGTTGATCTTCTGCCAAATTTGCCAATAACCATCTTACCATGGTAGAAAACAAATATTCGTCATTGCAGACGGACATGTTGTGTTGAAATATGTGAAATTTGAAGAATTTATATTTATTTTCTTATAATATGATGAAAGTGCGATATTTCAGTGAATCGAAAAACTAGAATTATATCTGTGTTATTTAATAATTTAATTTTCGTATTCCTGATAATCAATTTTACGCACATTCTTGCAAAATACAGTAGTGTCGAGTGTCGTTTTACATCTGTGTGCATATCAGAGGTTAGTTAGTATGTGAAAAAAATATTTATATCAGAGCAATCGCACACTATAGACTTTTTTATGTGCCAAATCAGTGTGAAGATGTTTGCAAGTGCGCACATTACAACGACATAGGGCCGGTATTTCAGTCGGCCCTTAGGAGTTTAACAAAAATATTGCATATTTCAGTACCTAATCTTCCCTTAAATACGTCACTAAACGACAAATATTTAAATCAACGTTTCTGGCGGATCGCGTGTCTTAATCTTGAGTTAAGTATTGTTTCTAGTCTTTTTTCGCCAGGTGGCGTATTAATCGCCGCACGTTTTGATGTTTTATTTCATTTTATACTACAAATAACTATGCATAATAATTATAATCATGATTTATTTTTGTTGTTAAAATAAAAGACTTGGTATAGAAGTGGTTCATGTTTTTAATATTTATTTTCTTTTTTACATAATTATAATGTATTGCCTGACAACAAACGAAATAAACTGTCAGCCATAATGAAACGTCAGGCACGCATTTTAAAACTTTATTTTTGCGATGTTTTTTCATCCCACTTTTTAAATTGATCCATCCTGTTTCTATATATATAATGTGTATTCTTTAAATTTTCTACATAAGACATTATTTTGCCATTATCACTTAGTTCCATATCCATCTGTAAAATATACATACATTTTTCATTACGTAGTACATATGTATTCGTTTCACATACGTAGTACATATTCAATGATATTTTGTCACTACAATGATTGATTTTAATTAAAAAAAAACATCGATCGGTATAAAAAATTGAAAAAGTTACATGCTGTGTAATGAAACAAATAAAATAATGTGTTGTTATAATAATAAAATAATATTTAGTCACAGCTTCGCGTCACTTATCATTTAAGGTTATTGACAAATTTGACAGATGCGTTATAGACAATAACCATAGAAAACGTAAAATATATATATAGTTGAAGATTACGTAACTGACGTTTCATTTTGCACTGAAATACGCTAATGAAATTTAATCTTTCCTAAACTTTTAGCTTGGATTACTAAATCCAACGATTTAAGGACCAACTGATATCTCGGGCCTTTGTGTCGGCCAATCTGACATGAAAACTAGCAAGCAGGTCCAACCCGACCAAATATCGGCCGACTTAAAAGTATGTGGTGTGCGAGTGACCTTAATTATTGTTTTTATTGATTTTAAGATATAATTCTATTGTGAATGAATATAATTAAAAGTAGAACATTATTTTTTTTATAAATTTTAGTAACATATTATTTAATTGCTCGAAGATATCGACCGCCGTGGCACAGTTGGTAAGCCGTTCGGTTTTTGTGCAGGCGTCCAAGGTTCGATACCCAGCAGAGTTGAATGCATTGAAAAAAAATATTGCTATCGTATTTTTGTCACTTGCATGCGTGAAGACACTTTTGATATTCTTGTGAGCTTATTTTGATCTTCAATGTATTTACCAAGTACAAAATAGATTGTTAGAATACTTCCACAGTATTATCATCTAGAAAAAAAGGTATGGTCAATGATGTAGGTACTTTAAGCATGTATTGTATATACTTGTATGAGACAGAAGTTTCTAGATAGATATTTAGAAGTCATGTCACAGTTGTTGGAAACCCAAGAGTAGAAGTGTAAAGGACTAAAGTAAATAGAAGACAGCCATCATTGACTGGAAGTGTCTTCTATAATAACACGTATATCGGGTAGTAATATGGTTGGAAACTTTGCAATAAGTAACTTAGTTCTTCGAAATTTTTGTTCCAAGTTATGTAACGGCATACTTAATATCATATTCCTGCCCTAAAAGCATTATAACATGGATCAACTTAGAAAGAAGAAACTTCAGGATCTCCACCTACCTGTGTATTGTATGTAAAATCTTAATGCAAAAACTATGTTTGATAATTCAGATTAATAATTCAAATCTACAAAAATAGTAAAACTTCCAGTAAAAACTTTTATTTATGTAACTTTTTGTACATAACATAAAAAAAATATAATGCACACTGGCGGGCTTATTGCCGTTAGGCAATTTTTTCCAACCAACCAGATTACAGAGTGACAAAATTATACATGTACATCAACAAAAATGAAAGCTACAAAAGAACAAATTAAATATACATAACACCAAGATAAATAAAAAACATCAAAGCAGCAAAAAAGGGATTGGGAAGGAACAAGAAAAGGAATTCGAGATCGGGTGTAATAATATTACGTAGCAAAGGGAAGGAAGGAAAAGGAGAGGGATCAGGTATTTTCAGAGAGATATCCCTGCTTTAGTCTCATCTTGAAAATGGAAAGCGAGTTTGACGAAGTTATATCAGGACTCAAATTATTCCAGAGTCTTGCTGAACGCACTTCAAAGGAAGAGCTGAAAAATTCAGTGTTGTGAATGGGGATAGTTAATGTAGTACATTCAGCAGATCGAAGCGATAGGCCGTGATTAGATAAATAGGTGAATTTGTTTTTAAAGTACTGCGGTGAATTATGATAAAAGAGCGAGAGTGTTTTTTACAAAAATTCCTTGAATCATGATTGAATCACGATTCAATTGAACCCGGTTCAAATTTTGTTTCCACGTTCAATTAAAACCTTGTCGTTAAAAAGTATTTGAACCGCAGTTCAGTTGAACTCGATTTTGAGCTCTATTTCTTCGACAGCACCGAATTTAGTTTTGGTAAGTTGATTGCCATGACTACAGAATAGTATGCGCGGCACGGACCCGTGCGTGCCACGTTATGGTTCTATCAAACTCCAAGCTATTGCACATTTGACAATCGATATCTTAGTTCGAAAATAACGTTAATCAATAATTTTAATTTAAGGATCAAAACGCTTTTTATATCTTTTATCTATAAATCTATTGATGTTTTTAAATAATTATGTTGCTTTTTTTTTAATTATGTTGTACTTTTAAATTATGTTGTTTTCTTTGATTTGTATTTTGTGTTTGTATTTATGATATGTAAATTATATGGTTGTATATATTCAAATTGACGACATTGTAATATACCTAACAGCAGCCCCAGAACAGGTATGTAATAGGGGCGTTGTTGATCAATTTATATATATGCATGTATTAAGAGAAAGAATAAATAAATAAAAATATGTTTTTTCATATCTTATGTTAAAACAAACTTTCGATATTATTTAAACCAGAGGTTCCCAAACTTTTTTTTTCATAAAAATTTTACTGATTTCGGTGGAACCACTGCTGCTAGATTTCTATCATATTTCCAAAACTCAACAAAAAATGTGAAGATTAGATCTAATGATGGAAATTCACGTAACAGCTAAGTTCCAACCTTAAATTCGGAGTGGTAAAAATAAAAAGAAAATTAAGGGAGGTTTTAAAAAAAATAATTCAAAGCTAAATGAGATAAATGATTGAGAAATCAATGTCAAAACTTACATATTTTGGAATTATTTTCCTAATTTAAATTTTTTTTAAGTAGTGTATTATCTGCCTGCATTGATAGCTCAAGTATAGCCAATTTTTTTATTCTTTACTATCGAAACCAGATAAATTTTCGTGGACCCCCCCTTACAACTTGTGGACCCCCATTTTTACTTCATGCCAACGTAGACCTCCATTGAGTCTCCCGTGGAACCCTGGGGGTCCACCTGGACCATTTTGGGAATCACTGATTTTAACGGATCATAACTACTTCAAAAATTTGAAATGTCAAGTTGAATTAATGTTTAACTACCTCCGTCGCCGCTTTAAGTTGAATAACGTTTCAACTGTTAATCCATGTTTATAAATAAGAAATGTGATTAAATTGGGGTAATATTTGGTTCAATATTTGAACCAAGTTTATAAATAATAATATGTACTGTTAAAGGTTCAGGAAAAAAATAATCTTAACGTAGGTACCTATCCCTATATACAAACAACATAATGCACCTCATATCCAAAATAATCTTAACGTAGGTACCTATCCCTATATACAAACAACATAATGCACCTCATATCCAAAATAATCTTAACGTAGGTACCTATCCCTATATACAAACAACATAATGCACCTCATATCCAAAATAATCTTAACGTAGGTACCTATCCCTATATACAAAACAACATAATGCACCTCATATCCAAAATAATCTTAACGTAGGTACCTATCCCTATATACAAACAACATAATGCACCTCACATCCAAAATAATCTTAACGTAGGTACCTATCCCTATATACAAACAACATAATGCACCTCATATCCAAAATAATCTTAACGTAGGTACCTATCCCTATATACAAACAACATAATGCACCTCATATCCAAAATAATCTTAACGTAGGTACCTATCCCTATATACAAACAACATAATGCACCTCACATCCAAAATAATCTTAACGTAGGTACCTATCCCTATATACAAACAACATAATGCACCTCACATCCAAAATAATCTTAACGTAGGTACCTATCCCTATATACAAACAACATAATGCACCTCATATCCAAAATAATCTTAACGTAGGTACCTATCCCTATATACAAACAACATAATGCACCTCATATCCAAAATAATCTTAACGTAGGTACCTATCCCTATATACAAACAACATAATGCACCTCACATCCAAAATAATCTTAACGTAGGTACCTATCCCTATATACAAACAACATAATGCACCTCATATCCAAAATAATCTTAACGTAGGTACCTATACCTATATACAAACAACATAATGCACCTCATATCCAAAATAATCTTAACGTAGGTACCTATCCCTATATACAAACAACATAATGCACCTCATATCCAAAATAATCTTAACGTAGGTACCTATCCCTATATACAAACAACATAATGCACCTCATATCCAAAATAATCTTAACGTAGGTACCTATCCCTATATACAAACAACATAATGCACCTCACATCCAAAATAATCTTAACGTAGGTACCTATCCCTATATACAAACAACATAATGCACCTCACATCCAAAATAATCTTAACGTAGGTACCTATCCCTATATACAAACAACATAATGCACCTCATATCCAAAATAATCTTAACGTAGGTACCTATCCCTATATACAAACAACATAATGCACCTCATATCCAAAATAATCTTAACGTAGGTACCTATCCCTATATACAAACAACATAATGCACCTCACATCCAAAATAATCTTAACGTAGGTACCTATCCCTATATACAAACAACATAATGCACCTCATATCCAAAATAATCTTAACGTAGGTACCTATCCCTATATACAAACAACATAATGCACCTCATATCCAAAATAATCTTAACGTAGGTACCTATCCCTATATACAAACAACATAATGCACCTCATATCCAAAATAATCTTAACGTAGGTACCTATCCCTATATACAAACAACATAATGCACCTCATATCCAAAATAATCTTAACGTAGGTACCTATCCCTATATACAAACAACATAATGCACCTCATATCCAAAATAATCTTAACGTAGGTACCTATCCCTATATACAAACAACATAATGCACCTCATATCCAAAATAATCTTAACGTAGGTACCTATCCCTATATACAAACAACATAATGCACCTCATATCCAAAATAATCTTAACGTAGGTACCTATCCCTATATACAAACAACATAATGCACCTCACATCCAAAATAATCTTAACGTAGGTACCTATCCCTATATACAAACAACATAATGCACCTCATATCCAAAATAATCTTAACGTAGGTACCTATCCCTATATACAAACAACATAATGCACCTCATATTCAGAACCTGCAAATCTTTCAAGAACATAAATACATTAAAATCTATATATTATACCATGGTTCGACCAATACTCGAATACGCATCCCCAATCTGGTCCCCAAGATACACAACATACAAACAACGCATTGAAAGAATACAAAGATTGTTCATTAAATACTTAAACCGTAAAGCATACCTCGAGTTCCCCAGCTACGACTGCGCGAGAACCTATTATAAAATCGACAGTCTCGAGAATAGACGCACAGTAAATGATATACATAATGCTTCTGTACAACATTATAAATAATAATATCGACTGCCCCTCAATACTCAATACATACCATTTCATTTAATATTCCTACTCGCAGAACTAGACATACACATTTATTCCACCTTCCAATTCACCGCACCAATTACGCACAAAACATGACTATTCATAGAATGTGCGATACATACAATAACAGATTTCAAGAGTTTGCAGAACATCTTCCACCTCAGCTCCACAACATTCAAATACTCCATACAAAAGAAGATCAATAACCACTAATTATAGGAAACCTTGACGGCATTTATTCTCTTTTTTCCTTTTAGTTCAATATTATGTTTTAAATCATTGTTAACTTGAAATGTTGCTCTTACCTACATACCAACCTATGATCATATTTTATTTTTTTATTTTTTGCAAACTTGTATTTTTTTTATGTCAATCATAACGACAAAATGTAATAGGCCTTAATACTTGATGTTACTATTGTATTGTACTATGTCTTAACGCTGTTTTTTGTCCAACTTTAACATAAATAAATAAATAAATAAAATATTCAAAATAATCTTAACGTAGGTACCTATCCCTATATACAAACAACATAATGCACCTCATATCCAAAATAATCTTAACGTATGTACCTATCCCTATATACAAACAACATAATGCACCTCATATCAAAAATAATCTTAACGTAGGTACCTATCCCTATATACAAACAACATAATGCACCTCATATCCAAAATAATCTTAACGTATGTACCTATCCCTATATACAAACAACATAATGCACCTCATATCCAAAATAATCTTAACGTAGGTACCTATCCCTATATACAAACAACATAATGCACCTCATATTCAAAATAATCTTAACGTAGGTACCTATCCCTATATACAAACAACATAATGCACCTCATATCCAAAATAATCTTAACGTAAGTACCTATCCCTATATACAAACAACATAATGCACCTCATATTCAAAATAATCTTAACGTAGGTACCTATCCCTATATACAAACAACATAATGCACCTCATATTCAAAATAATCTTAACGTAGGTACCTATCCCTATATACAAACAACACAATGCACCTCATATCCAAAATAATCTTAACGTATGTACCTATCCCTATATACAAACAACATAATGCACCTCATATCCAAAATAATCTTAACGTAGGTACCTATCCCTATATACAAACAACATAATGCACCTCATATTCAAAATAATCTTAACGTAGGTACCTATCCCTATATACAAACAACATAATGCACCTCATAGTCAAAATAATCTTAACGTAGGTACCTATCCCTATATACAAACAACATAATGC
The DNA here is from genome assembly GCA_963576475.1 of Molanna angustata. Classification (NCBI taxonomy): domain Eukaryota; kingdom Metazoa; phylum Arthropoda; class Insecta; order Trichoptera; family Molannidae; genus Molanna; species Molanna angustata. Next base: position 31,002,642 of record OY754978.1, read on the forward strand.
ACCTCATATCCAAAATAATCTTAACGTATGTACCTATCCCTATATACAAACAACATAATGCACCTCATATCCAAAATAATCTTAACGTAGGTACCTATCCCTATATACAAACAACATAATGCACCTCATATTCAAAATAATCTTAACGTAGGTACCTATCCCTATATACAAACAACATAATGCACCTCATATCCAAAATAATCTTAACGTAGGTACCTATCCCTATATACAAACAACATAATGCACCTCATATTCAAAATAATCTTAACGTAGGTACCTATCCCTATATACAAACAACATAATGCACCTCATATCCAAAATAATCTTAACGTATGTACCTATCCCTATATACAAACAACATAATGCACCTCATATCCAAAATAATCTTAACGTAGGTACCTATCCCTATATACAAACAACATAATGCACCTCATATCCAAAATAATCTTAACGTATGTACCTATCCCTATATACAAACAACATAATGCACCTCATATCCAAAATAATCTTAACGTAGGTACCTATCCCTATATACAAACAACATAATGCACCTCATATCCAAAATAATCTTAACGTATGTACCTATCCCTATATACAAACAACATAATGCACCTCATATCCAAAATAATCTTAACGTAGGTACCTATCCCTATATACAAACAACATAATGCACCTCATATTCAAAATAATCTTAACGTAGGTACCTATCCCTATATACAAACAACATAATGCACCTCATATCCAAAATAATCTTAACGTATGTACCTATCCCAATATACAAACAACATAATGCACCTCATATCCAAAATAATCTTAACGTAGGTACCTATCCCTATATACAAACAACATAATGCACCTCATATCCAAAATAATCTTAACGTATGTACCTATCCCTATATACAAACAACATAATGCACCTCATATCCAAAATAATCTTAACGTAGGTACCAATCCCTATATACAAACAACATAATGCACCTCATATCCAAAATAATCTTAACGTATGTACCTATCCCTATATACAAACAACATAATGCACCTCATATCCAAAATAATCTTAACGTAGGTACCTATCCCTATATACAAACAACAAAATGCACCTCATATCCAATTTCAATTCTAATATCACAAAATGTCGTGTCAAAAAATGTTGAACAATTACTATCCAATCGCATTCTTCTTTTTACATATGTATTTTCATTCTCTTCTTAGGTCATGGCCCTAAAAAGTTGGCAGAAAGATCAAAGCGTCAGTCACATGTATCCTTGCAAGCTATCGTGACTTGGAGTTCCTATAATTAACAAGCACTACTTTCTTTTCCAGAGAACTTCTGTGTTTTCTGAACATCATTTCAGTAAGTTTTGCTCGTTGAAAATTTATTTGTCGTCCGAACAGCGTCCAATATCAATTTACGAAGAAATAAACCGATTTATGTAACTTTATTACACAAAATATCCAATATTCGAGAGGAATATAGAAAAACAATTATGTGTGACAAGGTTTAATTAAACTAACTGAAATAATATTCCGTACTGAGAAGTTAATTGGTCAATATATTTCAGACGCTACGCTTGTGTATAAACCTACACTCCTCGGGGTAGATTTCTCATATAAATGTTTCTTTGAAAATATTAGTGAAGTATGTTGGTTTAACTTAGATCAGTTGGTTAACCATCTCACTTTGGAGCTACATTTTCCGAGTTTGGTTTCCATCGATGTCAGTCAACAATAATAAGCTTCAACTAAAATAAAAATCGGTTGATGTGGTGAATAATTATTCATCCGATCATTTGAAATCTGCACGTCATTGAAAAGTTTGATAATTTTTTCATGAATTTTCATAAAAAGTCATCGCTGAACATGCGAATTTAAGATATTCATGATTTTCTTAAGGATTTCATCATTATACACATATAATATCATTTTATCAAATGCGAAATTATTCTTTTGCGGCTCCATCGTTAATAAATAACAATAAAATAACTTTGTATTAACCACTTTTTATTAGAACCAAGTCTACATGTTTCAAGAACAATGTTCTCTTCTTCAGGACACTTGGTGAACTAGTTAACAAATCTAAAAAATAATAAGTATATGTAAAAGCAGTGAGAGGAGAGGAGAAGTAGAGGGGTAAAGAAGGTTAGGGTGACCATAATATGTAAGCTAACATTATTTTTTTTTTACAAAAACAGAGTTTTTTTATATACATAAATTTACCAAATATTTTGTCATAAAGGAAATAAGTTTAACAGTGGATTATTGTGGATATATAGTGGATAGTGGATTATAAAGCCGAGTTATTTAGTTGGCAATGACTACGAATGAGTTATTTTAGTTGTTGTTCGTTCAAAACCGTCAATTACCGGTCGTATCCAATAATTTAGATATACGGTTACATGCAGCAAAGTAAATTGTGGTTATTGGTTTACGGTTTTGAATGTGCTGCAAAACATTTTCAAAAAAGAATACTGAATCTTAATGCAACCAAAAATATAACTACAAATAAGTAGCAAACAAAAATGTAACTACAAATAAGTAGCAAACAAAAATGTAACTACAAATAAGTAGCAAACAAAAATGTGACTACAAATAAGTAGCCAACAAAAATGTAACTACAAATAAGTAGCAAACAAAAATATAACTACAAATAAGTAGCAAACAAAAATGTAACTACAAATAAGTAGCAAACAAAAATATAACTACAAATAAGTAGCAAACAAAAATGTAACTACAAATAAGTATCAAAAAAAAATGTAACTACAAATAAGTAGCAAACAAAAATGTGACTACAAATAAGTAGCCAACAAAAATGTAACTACAAATAAGAAGCAAACAAAAATGTAACTACAAATAAGTATCAAACAAAAATGTAACTACAAATAAGTAGCAAACAAAAATGTGACTACAAATAAGTAGCCAACAAAAATGTAACTACAAATAAGTAGCAAACAAAAATATAACTACAAATAAGTATCAAACAAAAATGTAACTACAAATAAGTATCAAACAAAAATGTTACTACAAATAAGTAGCAAACAAAAATGTAACTACAAATAAGTAGCAAACAAAAATGTAACTACAAATAAGTAGCAAACAAAAATGTGACTACAAATAAGTAGCCAACAAAAATGTAACTACAAATAAGTAGCAAAAAAAAATATAACTACAAATAAGTATCAAACAAAAATGTAACTACAAATAAGTATCAAACAAAAATGTAACTACAAATAAGTAGCAAACAAAAATGTAACTACAAATAAGTATCAAACAAAAATGTAACTACAAATAAGTAGCAAACAAAAATATAACTACAAATAAGTATCAAACAAAAATGTAACTACAAATAAGTATCAAACAAAAATATAACTACAAATAAGTATCAAACAAAAATGTAACTACAAATAAGTATCAAACAAAAATATAACTACAAATAAGTATCAAACAAAAATGTAACTACAAATAAGTATCAAAAAAAATATAACTACAAATAAGTATCAAACAAAAATGTGACTACAAATAAGTAGCCAACAAAAATGTAACTACAAATAAGAAGCAAACAAAAATGTAACTACAAATAAGTAGCAAACAAAAATGTAACTACAAATAAGTATCAAACAAAAATATAACTACAAATAAGTATCAAACAAAAATGTAACTACAAATAAGTATCAAACAAAAATATAACTACAAATAAGTATCAAACAAAAATGTGACTACAAATAAGTAGCCAACAAAAATGTAACTACAAATAAGTAGCAAACAAAAATGTGACTACAAATAAGTAGCCAACAAAAATGTAACTACAAATAAGTAGCAAACAAAAATATAACTACAAATAAGTATCAAACAAAAATGTAACTACAAATAAGTATCAAACAAAAATGTAACTACAAATAAGTAGCAAACAAAAATGTAACTACAAATAAGTAGCAAACAAAAATGTAACTACAAATAAGTAGCAAACAAAAATGTAACTACAAATAAGTATCAAACAAAAATGTAACTACAAATAAGTAGCAAACAAAAATGTGACTACAAATAAGTAGCCAACAAAAATATAACTAAATATAAGTAGCAAACAAATATTGAACTAATAATGAATGTGCTGCAACGCCAAATGCTTTTTTAGTTACGTTTTTGTTGCTTAATCCAACATCGTCCTCTTAACATATCGACAAAGTTTCAAGTCAGTATACGTGAGATTTGTATGTAGGGTCTATATTTTTCACGGTTTTTCCAAATTTGATGTCAAAAAACATCAACTTAGAGGCTTCGCAACATATATGTTCTTCATACGGATTTACTCAGAATTCGGAGTAGAACATTTAATGTGTGTCTGTCTGTTTCCCCCCTTATAACTTTTGTTTACAGAGCCCAGATTTCAGAATATATAAATAGTTATAAATACACAATTTGTTATGACGTTAAATACGTTTTTTATAAGAAAAATCTTTGCAATATTTTTCAACAGATACGTATGTACATATTATAATGATAATATGTGTAAATGAAAAAGAGTAAATGAAAATGAAAATAAGCTGTAAATGAAAAAGAGTACATTTCATAGTAAAGGGAAACCAATCGTTGGTTGTTGGGTTATAGAATAGGTAAGGTCTATTAATTTTGTGCATAGTATAGCAAAATAATCTTCCATGAAAGGATATAGAACCCTTTGACAGAGGAAAAGAGCGAATAAATGAAAATAATTCGTATAACCTAGAAGAAAACTTAAATAAGATGTCTAAGGATAATACCAAATTGGATTTGAATAAAAAAATCATATCGCATAGCGCGTTTAACCAGATTTTTCACAGAAATTTTCTGACAATATTATTATCTTATATTACTTAAATAATATCGTGTTTTTGTGTTATTGGTTTCGGAGACTGCTTCCGTATCACATGTAAATTAGATTTTATTGCAAAATGAAATAAAAATGGGATTCATTTTATAAATTATTTTAGAAAATCATATAGGTCTAGTGTTATATTACAGATTTTCACCATCTTTCCTACCCTCTGAATAAAAGTGATATTTTTAAGGTATGTATTATTTTGAAACAATTAAAAAACTTTCTTATTAAAACTTTATTATTATTTATTTATTTTAGTGATTAACAATCTAAAAATTAAAAATTCAGATCGATCTCTGCAATGAGGGAAGAAAAAAAATACACATCTCCCAAATTTCAGCAATGAGGTGTAGCGCCTTTTTTTGAGACAGATCCAGTTTGTCGGCATACACGCATGTGTGGTACCTACTAATTTTTATAAGGGTTCGCACACCTGTCGCTGGTCACCCCCCGTTGAGAGATATGCCGTGATGGCACGAATAAATTTATGACACAATTTTACAATTTTCAGTCAGAATCTCGCAATGTTCAGCAATGAAGTTCACCACAAATTTTGATTGTAGTACCTTTTTTGTGAGACAAGACTAGTGTGTGGGCATACACGCATGTGTCGTACTACCTTTAACAGGTTGTGTACACTTGCACACCTGTCGCTGGTTACCGCTCATTGTGGGATATGCCGTGATGCTATGAATGAATTTATTTATGACACAAATTTAGAATTTTATAATAAACAAATGTATTTTTTTAAAGAATGAATATGTCCTATATAAATTCATGTAGGTACATCTTCATACATTCCCTTAAACTCCCTACATCAACGCTTGTGCTATAGGCGAACGAAATCGATAGAGGCAGGGCGGGTTTCGAACTATCCGTCACTGCATTACTAATCTAGTGAAATTTCCGCTCTGCCAACGACTTATCTGAACCTTAACAAATTCTCATCATGATACAGGTTACGAATTGGAGATAAAAAATCTATCCAATTTTCAAGTCTTTTCAAATATTTTATTATTTATTAAATAAAAAATTAATGTGAATAAAAAAATGAGAGACATAATTTTTGCTTCGTTTTTACCTTTCTCTAAAAAATGATAATATAAAAATAATGTCAGAAGGTAGAAGAAAGGGTTAGTATTTTGATGACAGGTAGATATAAAAATAATTATATAACACCTACATAGAAGGTCTATCTCGAAATTTCTAATTTCCCTCCCAAATGGTCCTATCTCCAATTATTATCAAAACTCTACACTTTGTCTACCTCTACATACACATATATTCGATTTACATTATGTTCTGGCCACATGTTTCAAATTATAACCAAGTGTAGGTACCTCGAGCCAAGTCCTACGTGTGTTTCTTATAGCAAATCGTTATTCTGTTTTCCGCGGATGCTAGCCCGCGTAAAATTCCGCGCATTATGCCGAGAAAATCTCCGTTCGCCGTTCGTAACGCGGTATTCTGATTGGAGCGAAATACGTATGACTTTCGACAGGTGAATTTATTCGCAAAGTTTATTGCGGCATATCAAGTTTTATAAGGTACACACATTCGTTCGTTTCACAGAGTATAGTAATGAATGAGAGCTCCTGATACGTTACTTTCACTTTAAATTCTGTGATACGTAAAGATTAGCTGAACTTATCGCAAAATATTATTACACGTGAATGGGAATAAGGGCACTGAAGTTGCAAATTATGGCGTTTTTCAATCCACCAATCTCACTGAACGCTTTCGAGCGGCGTTTCATACATGTGTCTTTTTAGGTTATATTATCATAGAAAGACAACAATTGGACAGTGGAGAATGCTCTTTGACCTTTTATTGGAAATTTTTGAGTGATATTTTTATAAATTAATCTCTTTGTGAATGCATATTGTCATCATTAATAATGTCAACTGACATAATAGATACCACATTCATATAAAATGGAAGTCAATAGATACTATAACTGTCAGAGCGTTTTTCACCCGACAATTTTAACGAGCGTTTAGTGCGTACACTCGACGTTCAATCTGAACGCCACAGTTTGTCTTTCGAGCGTCTGTTTCCGGTCATTATGAACTGCTTAGAGCGTCACTAAGTGCACACAGCGTTCATTGTGAACTTAGCCATAATCTGTAACTTCAGGTACATCCGACGCCCAACGTCGAGCGTTGTATCCACGTTGTATCAGAGTAATTGTATCAGAACACAGCCCAGCGATGTATTTTCAACTGATAGATACGCAATACTACCGCCATCTGCGTGATACAATCCTAACCAATCAAACCCAAGACACGATTTCACTTCTTTGGAAACAATAAAGTCTTAATTAACGACAGTTAGAAATAACTTATTTTTAGTTAGTTACTTGGTACGACCGGTTTTGAAGTCACCGCTTCTTCTTCGCATGACAGCTGATTCTCAATACTGATCTCGATTCTCAATGCGGATGACAGCTAGTGTCTTTCGAGCGTGTTTCCGGTCATTGAGAACGGTTTAGAGCGTCACTAAGTGCACTCTGGATTCATTGTCAACGCAGCCCATAATAGCTTACTTCATTTCGCTGTTGAGCTACGGCTCAGAATAGTGCTTCCACCCATTTATTATCATCGTTTTCGTCCTGTCTCGAAAGAGCCGGGTAATCTAAAATACAACACGCATAATAATAAATATCTCGCAAAGTTCAGCTATGAGATTCACCACCCATTCTGAATGTATTGCGCTCTCGCATACATGTCGTTTATAACTCTATATTGTTGGATATGCCGTGATGGCATGAATGAATGAAATATGATTGCGTATAGCCCAAAAAATAAGCAATAGAAAATGAAGAAGAGCGCTCTTAGAATGAAATTGTATCATTTTACTTATTTTTTTATTTTTATTTTATTTTTATCATTCTTTAGATTGGTCGGTCAGTATCAGCTCGTTTTTGTTGCGGTTGCGGATGGCTAAATAGTTAATATACCTACTCTTCCTTACACTTTTCTTTTTTATATTTAATATACATGTATAAAAAAAAATATTTTTTCAATTGTTAAATAATTTACGTACTTTGTTTAAACTATTTAAAAGAACCTTTAAAATTAAAACTATGAAAAAATTATATTTAATTTTACGTTCTACTTAAATTTTTCGCAAACGCGACTCCCATTCACCGGTATCGCTCTATGATGAGCATCGTCAGAATGGTGAACAATAATGATGAAGACCATCCATATATAGATTCACAAAGAGGATAAAAACAATAGATATGGAAGGGGGCAATTCTAAGAAAAAATTAAATACCTGAAAGACATTAAGGTAAATATGTATGCAGGTATAATAAAAATAAAATTGAAGTGAAGGAATGAATATACAAATATTGTATTAAAAGGACAGCAATTATATTAAATAATGGCCAACAGAAAAACCCGTCATTAACTATTCTAATGGAAATAATAATGGAGAAGTATTAAAATCTATTTGTGCGTTAATCAAAGGAACGTTGCTGTTACATTTTACTTTATTTATCTCTAATATTTCAAGTTTGTCTATTTCTTTACCTTTTCTTAAACTATGTATAAGATTTATCCCAGTTTGTGAGTTAAACGAATGCTCACTCTCAAGTAAATGTGTCACAAAGTTCGAAGTGTCTTTTTTCAAACGGAAACACGCAAGATGTTCTTTAAGGCGTGTATTTAAAGATCAACCCGTTTGACCAACATATATACCTGAGCATGTATTGCATGTAAGAGAGTAAAGACCACTACGGTAAACGGTACGGTACGGTACGGTAAGAGAGTAAACACCACCAGAACCTTTAAAAGATTTATAATCTTACATATAATTATGCCTGTTAAAATTCATATTGTTAAACTGTTGGTTCTATAAAATCATTAAAATAAAATTATAGGCTGACAAATAGCTAGCTGTGGAGTTAAATATCTTGATAGAAAATTATATTTTAATTTTATAATTCAATTAACTTACCTAATATTTATATAAGTACATATCATTCAGAACGTCACATGACAGATAATAAATAATTAAACTAACACATAGTAAATCAATATAAATCAACACATCAGACAAACAATATATATGTCATAATATTTGATTAAATCAATAATAATTATTAATCAATCACTCAGTTATTTTTTTGACTCATTATTATTGATCGATTGATATTCTACTATGTATATGTAGATACTAGTGTTAATTTATCTTTCACAAGACATACATACATACATACCAATCACGCCATGTACCTCGCTGGTTAGGCAGAGAAAACCAAACGCATCCATCGCCTCATTTTTAATGATGCGTCGTCTAATACATACATAAAGAAGGGCCTAAAGATCTCTGACCTTGGATTCATAAATAAAAATGATCCAATTTACATCAATGAACATCTTACTTCGGAAAATAAAAAACTTCTAAAAAAGACGAAAGATGCCGCAAAATTGAAAAATTTTCGTTATGTGTGGACCAGAAATTGCCGTATATTCGCTCGACGCAACGATACTTCACCTCCAATCACCATTTCCTCGGAGAAAGACCTTCAAAAGATAAACTAGTATCATCCCTACTATCTTATATTTTATTTTCATATTTTATTTTTAGATTTAATTTTTATTTGAAATTTCATAATTCGGGTCTCTCAAATGTTTTATACATTTTAATTTCATATACACTTTTTTTCAACATAATTCAACCTTATCACATTCACTACACACATAAATTCCTTTTTCCCATCCCTCACTTTCGTATCTGCTTTTACCTCGAAGTCGTAACCCAATCACTACCCTCCATACAAGTTGTCATTCAATACAATTATAATAGTATAGATGTAAAATGGTCATTCCCTACTTATATTCTCTTCTCTTCAAATTATTATGTATATAAATAACTATGATTTTTAAAATGAACCAGTATAATTGTATCATTGCGTCGCTCTTTGTAACTTATGACTTGATTCTATTGCTAGTTTTAAATACCTTACTAATATTTGATGGCGAAATAATTATATATCCTTTCAAACACATAATTTCTCTTAACTATATCCAAATTTTTATTTACATTTACCGAAATGGTATTCCAAATAACGATTCCCAGATTTATATATTTTTTATTTATTTACAAATTAATTATTTACCTCAAATAATATACGCTTACTTGAAAACCATGTTAATTTTCTCTTATCTTGCTGAATATTATGCTAATTTTATTCTCATATGTCAATTATTATTAACGCACCTGGTGTATGTTTTAGTCCCCATTCACTGCTCATATTCTATACAACTTCTTACATACTTAGACCAAATAGATTACGTCTCTCTACAAAATTTTATATATGTTTTAATATATGTTCCTAATAGTCATGATGATTAATCTTTACATACAAAATGTTCGAGGTCTAAGAAGTAAAACCGACACATTCTATCTGAATTGCCTGAGTAGTGATTATGATATTATTTGCCTCACCGAAACGTGGTTATTGGAAAGCATACACAGTTCAGAATTGTTTGATTCCAAATATACCGTCTTTCGCAGGGACAGAGATTACGAAAGAATGAACAAAAGACTGGGTGGTGGTGTTTTAATCGCCATTAAATCAACTCTAAATCCCAAACATCACCCTACATGGTCGTCACTAGCGGAAGATATCTGGGCATCAATTGAGATAACCCCTTCAAAACGAATGAATATCTGTTGTAGCTATCATCCACCAGGAGCCACCCACTATAACAATCTGCAAGCTCACTTAAATACTGTTGATAACATACTCATGCAGTATCCCGACGACAGTTATATACTGACTGGCGACTATAATCTTCCTCAGATTGACTGGATTCTTGATCATAGTAATTCTGAAACAATACCACAAATCCTATCAAATTCTCCTTCTGTCTCCTTGCTCGTAGATTTTCTATCACTAACATCTATGTACCAATATAATACACACCGAAACGCAACGGGAAAAATCCTGGACTTAATTATCTCGAACTCCCACAATTGTTTTATTTCACCCTGCGAATATCCTCTAGTCCCAGAAGATTGTCATCATAAATCGGTGGAGGTTATTATCAAAGATAACATCAATGACTCTGTTAATAAAACCTTAAACCAAAATACTAGGAAAATACAATTATTCCATAAAGCTGATTATAATAAAATTAGGACAGAATTACGGAACATGAATTGGGAAGAACAGTTAACTAACCTAAACGTAGAGGATTCCCTAACTATATTTTACAATGTCCTAAATAACTTAACATCAAACTGTGTGCCAACAAAGATAATCTCCTCAACGACGAATTATCCTCCGTGGTTTAATAAATCACTCATTAAAATTATTAAAGAAAAATCAAAATACCATAAAAATTGGAGAAAATTTGGAAATCCCGTCGACTATCAATCATTTTCTATCTTACGTGCGCGACAAAAACGTATAACACATCTGTGTTACCAACAGTATTTAACCAATATAGAATCAGCTATCAAACAAAGTCCCAAAAAACTATGGTCGTTTGTAAAATCTAAGCGATCCGCAAATAATAATTTACCAAGCACAATGAACTACAATCAATTAACTGTTCATGATGGCCAATCAATATGCAATGCATTTAATGACTACTTTAGTTCAGTCTTTCTTGACACACCAATTTCATTAACAGATCAAATTCGAGCCGAATTTAATCCTAACATCACCTTAGAAAATATTGAAATAAACCACAACATGGTGTATAAATACCTAGCAAGCATAAATGTTACCAAAGGACCAGGTTGTGATAATATACCAGCAATATTAATAAAGGAGTGCGCTGCAGAAATTTCCGTTCCCCTAGCTATAATTTTCCAACGAACCTTTAGCGAGGGCTCCTTACCAAATATATGGAAAAGAGCACTCATTACCCCTATCCACAAAAACGGCGATGTTAATAATATTGAAAACTATAGACCGATTTCTAAGCTGACATTATTCAGTAAGATATTAGAAAAAATTGTTGTAGACCAAATTAACCCAATTATTAGGACTGCAATCTCCGAAAAGCAACATGGATTTCTTTGTAAAAGATCAGTTGAAACAAATATTTTAGAATTCTCTCAGGTCGCAATATCAGCTCTACATGAGAATTACCAACTTGACGCGATTTACATGGATTTCGCTAAAGCCTTTGACAAGATTAACCACGACATTTTGTTATTAAAAATTTGGAACTTCGGCATACGCGGTAATCTATATAGATGGCTTGAATCTTATGTTAAGAATCGATCTCAAGCAGTTGCTGTGAGAGGGTTTACATCATGCTTTAGACCTACACCATCCGGAGTTCCTCAAGGATCTCATCTTGGACCTTTGCTCTTTCTTATATATATAAATGACATATCCACTTGTATTAAAAATTCCGAAATAATTCTATTTGCTGACGACACTAAATTATTTAAAACTATTCGATCAACTCAAGACTGCCTACAACTACAAAATGACATTGAAAATCTCACCGAATACTGCAAAAAAAACCATCTTTACCTTAACACCGGAAAATGTTTCATTGTAACATTTAAAAGAATAAAAACTCCCATCGAATTCATTTACAAAATCAATGACTCCAGTCTCTCCCGTAAATCCGAGGCAAAAGACCTGGGAGTAATTGTGGACGATAAGCTTAACTTTATTTCCCACATTAATAATGTTATTAGTAGAAGCTACAAGGGTTTAGGCTTTGTCCTAAGGGTGACCAAACCATTTAAGAATATTGACTGTCTAAAAATTTTATTTAACGCATATGTTCGAAGTCACGTGGAATTCGCAACCACTGTATGGAATCCTCATTATAAGTTGCACATAAATAACATAGAAAGAATCCAAAAAAAATTCATCAAACACCTCGATTTTAGAACTAGGCGATTTGGTATCAGTTATGAGGAATCTTTAAAACATCACCAAATGTTACCACTTAACAAAAGAAGGGGTATAACTGATATATGTTTCCTATATAAATTACTTAACAACCAAATAGATAGTCCGTATCTCTTAGGACAAATCCCATTCAACTGCCCCGCCAGACAAAACCGCCAGAACCTCCTCTTTTACACTAAATACTCAAGAACAAACTATGCAAACAACACTTTTATTAACCGCAGCTGCAATATGTACAATAACCTTAATCATAAGCCAGATATTTTTAACAATAGCCTACATTCATTAAAAAAACAACTAACATCAATATTATAATGAATACTTTATCTACCAAATTGTACAATTTTTGGTATGTCCAATACTGTATTAATATGACAACTCACCCTTTCCTCCTCTCCTACCTTTCTTCATGTCCCACCCTCGCTTCATAAAATACACACACACACACATACACACACATCACAATTGTACACTTACACCACACTTTTGTCTTTGACTTTGTACTGAATTGTCTTTATTATGTATATTAATCTGTGGAACAATGTAATTGGCTTACTTTCCTGATTGTTATTTTTTTATTAATGTAAAACATGTAACAGCTGTTTTGTTTCCCAAAATAAAATAAATAAATAAAAAAAAAAAAAATAAATAAATACATGTTAGTCTGTCGTTCAACCTTCTTACATATCCCTCTTTACGAATGTGCCCATATGGTGCCATCGTTTTCTTGGACGAATCCGACCACTTATTCTGTTCCTGTCAGCTTTAAATATTTTCATCGTCTCTATTCATCCTTCGTCGATTTTAGTCACTCCTATTCGTGAATAACATATTTCTTCACTGTCCATTTTTCGTTTTCGGATTTCCTGTAATCCTGCAGGGTAATCGAAAATTCAAAATTCAGTCTAATACCTAACATCATGGCAGTATATATTTACCTATGTATGTGTGTGCGTGTAAGGGTGTGTGATGGTGTGTATGAGTGTTTAAGGGTGTGTGATGGTGTGTGTGTGAATGTTTTTGGCTTGTAAACTGTTATTTGTTTTTATATTTTGTTGATAGAATGCTTTTTTTGGCTCTAACACTGTAACAATAATATTGTATCATTAAAATGTAAATGAGCTGTAGCTTCCCAAAGAAAATAAATAAATAAATAATTCAGTAATAAGGATAAGGAGTGCCTTTTTAGTGAGAATAAGAAACTGATGTAACATTTTATATGACAATGCACACCCGCATACCTGCATTGTGAGATATAAATACATTATTTCTTTGTGTCTTCATTTCTGACCCTGTCCTACGTCGTCCCATTACAAATTATTCAATTTTAAGTGTAGTTATCGCCTTACTTCTAGAAATATTTCGGCGAGGAGAGGGGCGTTTTGCGCATACAAGTGATCATACGAACCAAGCAAACAACCCATATTTGCGTTCTGCGCATACAAGTGATCATACGAACCAAGCAAACAACCCATATTTGCGTTCTGCGCATACAAGTGATCATACGAACCAAGCAAACAACCCATATTTGCGTTCTGCGCACCCACGTGATTTTTCTAGATGTTTAGCGATAACTTTACGCTAAAAACACCATGCATTGATATATTGTATGTATGTTTATATCTTCCCGTGATTATTTTACTAGTCACCTAATCTCTTTCGTTTGGTATATTAATTTAAATGTAGGTAGGACCATAATTCAAATCATCCGGCTAAGGAGCAATGTTCAATACGCAATTGGAAAAGTGCCATGTTCATCTCCTAATAGTCAAATAAATCAAGTTTAAAGATACATACATATGTACATACCAAAATTGAAATTATATCTTCTTCTTCTTCTTCCTTTGAATAGACCTTCAGGTCTGTTTTTTAAGAGGCCTGCTCTTTCTGCGAGGTGGACCCCCAGCTATCCCTCCATCTTTTTGGCGGTCTTCCGCGAGGGCGGGTTCCGTGAGGCTGATTGTGAAGCACGATATGAGGAAGTCTGGTGCTGTCCATCCTTTGGACATGACCATACCAGTCCCTCCTCTGCTGCCTACTCCATCTGATGATATCGTCAACCTCACATAGTTCCCTTATTCTGGAGTTCCTCACTCGGTCTCTCAGGGTTTTGCCTGTAATAGCTCTCAATGTCTTCATTTCTGAAGTCCTCAACATTTGTTTGCTTCTGACTGTGTCTGCTCGTGCCTCTATACCATATGTCATTACTGGTCTTACGCATGCTTTGTAGATTCTCACTTTACTTTTAATGGCCATATCCTCATTTTTCCAAATAATGGATTTTAGGGCGCCCGAGACTGCAGCTGCCTTATTGACTTGGCTCTGAATTTCTTCGCAGAGGTCAGCATCTTCTGAATTATATGTTAATTAAAATTGTATGTTAAGCTTTTAAAATTACTTGATATGATGTCCTATTATTATTTACCGTAGTCTACATTTACTTGTTTTTTTTTCATTGTTTTTAATATCATTATACTCTACTGTACTGTTGGATATCCAAAATAAATAAAAATAAAAATAAAATACCATCACGCCATGTCCCTTACGGGGTAAGCAAAAGAACCGTTATGTTTGTGTCAATAAACCAAAACAAATATTGCCGCGCAGTGAGAAAATTTCAGTCTTGTAATGTTTGAATGTTTGAACTTATAATTTTTGACCTGCACGCATCCTAACTGTACCATCTAGGTATTACAATTGCTGTATCCCGCATCCAGTAATCCAGCTGGGTTCAAAATAATTTTCGGCTTGCTGGATCCGAAATAAAATTATTTTCCAAATAATGGCGTAAAAGACTACTTTGATTCATAAAAACATTAAAACTCCATGTAAAATTGTAACAACTTGTAAAAATAACGTCAATTAAGGAAAGATATGAAATATGCATAATATTTTCAATACGAATACAACTAAGTTTTCTTATACCATACCATCACGCCATTTCCCTATTTGGGGTAGACAGAGAGAACAGAACGCCAGACTCCTCTCTCTTGAAATACATTCCTCGCTTCATTCACGTCCATACATCGTCTCATACACGCTCTTCTATTATTCTTACTTCTAACACCATCTTTCAAAATCCTATTTATGTGATCGTGCCAACTTTTTCTTGGCCGACCTCTACTTTTCATTCCTCTTTTATCAGCCTTGTATACTTTTTTTGTCAGACGGTCATCACTCATTCTTTCTATGTGGCCGAACCACCTTAGGGCATTTATTTTCATCTTACTTACGATATTTCTTTCAATCATACATTCTCGTCTAATATGCTCTGAAAATATCTTAGTTTTCACTAAAAATCAAAAATGGCCGAACCGGACTGATTTCGCTAAATCCTGCTGGATTGTAAACGCTGCTGAATTGCAATCCCTTGTGCCATTTTAACACCCATTAATATTTTCTGGGTCTTTTACTTACCCCTGAAATTCTCAAAAGCCCACAAGGGGGCGTTATCGCCCACGATGAGAACCTATATGGTCTAGGATGTTTCAAAATTTCAAACCTTAAAAATATACATAGAAAAAATTAAGTTCACATTGCAAAACAACATTTTGATTTAAATTCCCGATTAGACAGACATCATCATGAGCACGACAGCACTGGGTGGGCCTTTGCTGAATCCAGCAATCTATTCCAATCTTGCCTTTCTGAAGGCTTTTCTTTTCCAGTTTTTGGTTTGCAAAATAGATACATCCGCGGAGTCTATTCATCGCAATTTCTGCCTTCCTGGTCTTCGACGCCTTTGTGGTGTCAGTACTGTGAGGTATTTTACTGGGTTGTCGTCCATTTTGATTATGTGATTGATGGAACTGATCATATCTGGTTCTCTATATTTAATAATTTACATACTTAGTTTAAACTATTTAAAAGAATCTTTAAAAGGTTTATAACCTGTTACATATAATTATACCTAATTGTAATTTCATGTTGAAAACTGTTGGTTCTATAAATAAAATAAAAATAAAAATTTTATGAAGAAAAAGGCTGAGATTAAAGACAGTCGAGTGTTTTGTCCAACAAGGTAGTAATTTGGGACCAATGTTGTTTTTAATTTATATTAATATCAATATTTACATATAATGAAGTAT